>BSBM01000892.1:10602500-11160000 GCA_027924585.1 Larix kaempferi
GAGGCATTTGGGAAGCCATTTTCAGTACTTACCTCAGGGGGATTTGAACCCCAAATTACTAGTAAAATTGCACACTTGGTCCAGAATCTTAAGAGAGTTTGCAGAGGTCTTTTGGTGGCCATATGTCATCCATAAAATTCATATTAAAGTACTAATATCATTCATACACCTTCCTTGAATATTTGAAGGGATTTGGAATCAATTCGAGACATAGAGACCAATACTAGTCAAAGGCAAATTACTAGTAAAGTTCCCTACATTGGCCAGAATTGAAAGAGTATTTGTAGAAGTATTTTAAAGGTCCAAAGGAATCCTTAAAACACATATTTATGTTCTAATCTCATTCATATACCTTCTCCGAATATTTGAAATCATTTGGGGCAAATTTGGGACCTAGAGATCAAAACTAGTCAAAGGTCGAACTAGGGAAAAAAGTGGAAAATTGTCATTTTAATAAAATTCCTAACAAGGGACAATACAGTGGTATCAGAGCATGGTCTTGGCACCTGATGTGGTAGAACATTAATGAAGACCAGGAGTCAAATAAATAATCCACCACCCTTAGAAACTGAAACTGGATGTACTTTGGTGAAAGGGAAGAAATAGGAGAAGAAGTGCATTCATTGGTCACCATGAGTAAGGATGAGAAAGGAACCTCAAAGGAGAATGAGGAGTTTAGAAAATTATTGGAACCTTCCTTTGAATACAAGTGGAGGCAATACTTTCAAGAGTTCAAATTGTTGCTTAGTGAAATTGGAAGCAACTCGGAAAAAATAATGAGCAATGGTTCTCTTTTCAAGGAAAAGGATGAAACAGTTTATGCCACAAAAGAGGAACCTAATGTAATTGTGGAACATGAGGTACATGTTGATATGTAGGTGCTTGAAGATGCTACACTAAAACAAGAAGAAGGACAAGAACTTGTCCTTGTTCAAAGGGATTATGAGTTGCCTCATGGAGAGAGTTGCAAAGCCTTGGAAGAGGTACATGATCTCACAATAGTTGGACCAAGAAATTATGGAGAAGATGAATTAAATATTTCAATGGGTAAGAGTTGTAAAGAATTAAATTTGGTTCATAATTCCTCACCCCACACTTCTTTTCCAGCCACATCACTTTGGGATGAAAATTGGGTGAAAGGTTTTTTTCTAGTGGTGCCACATGAGGGGTATGAAACTCCTACCTCTCCTTTTGATGATGACATGAATAGAGCACCTCATTATTTAGAATTGCAGCAGCATATTGATTTACCTTATGATGATACATATCCTCATGGATGTATGGATGAGACTTCTTTGAGTCCTTTGAAGTCTCCTTGTTTTTCCTGCTCATTATTTGGTTCAGATTTTAGTGGAGATTCTTCATTCACTTCTTGGATGAAAGAATGCATGGCTGAATATTTTGATACATATCACGTTCTTTTGGAGCAGCACTATCGGACATGGGATCCTCACCTATGTCATTGGAGCAGATTTGATTGGTCACTTGAAGATTGTATGCACCTAGCAAATGGTGGTCTACTTACTTGGAGGTATAAACACTTTCATGATTCTTTGATGAAGCATCTTCTTGATGTACATTTTCATTATGTTGTTATGTACTTTGATATATATTTTGTACTCATGATGTTTGGAAGAATGCATACAAGAAAATGGGATCCAGGAATCCTCTTATCTGATGGTATGGGTTGGAGAGCACTTTTAATTGTTGGGGTGCAATACAAGCAATGGGACCCTAGAATAATTTTTGTCTCATTGGTTTGAAATTTTTTTTGGGAAACAAGCAGTATGGGAGATGGATTTCCCACTTAATAAAGTGAATTTTATCAGAGTAGTGCAGCAGCAAGCATGGTGGTTCCTCTCTAAAATCTTCAAGGAAACTCAAAGACTCAAGGTTGGGCAATTCAATGGCAACTTCAAAGAATTATACAGGAAGCAGGTTCTTCAACACCCATGTTTGAAATTGCTTGAGGACAAGAAATATTGGGAAGGGAGGACTTGTCATGTCCCAAATTTGGAATTGGGTCACAATGGCCTAATCACATTGGCCATATTCATTAGAGTTTGTAAAATTGATGTTAAAGGTCAAATAATTGCCAAGGAGGAAAATTACTAGTTTCCTAGGTTTGGGGTGGAAGCTTTGGGATTTGGAATAATGGGGATAATAAATGATGTTTGAATATTAGAGTGGCATAAATATTTAATAAAGGATCTAAATAAATATATACAAGTGAAAATCAAAGTGGCATTTGATCATGAAGACACATGGAGGAAGTGGGACCCACATATGGCTAGATTTCCCCACTACACTTGGCATCATTCTCTCACCAATTCGAATTCAAGGTGAATGGTAACATACTTGGGGGATTCCAAAAGGTATTATTCATGGCATGACTCATCCAAGGTCGAAATATAGAGGAAGAGTAACTCCCATGGAAGAGGAAGAGGCAATTTGGAGTTAGTGAGACACTTGGGCTAGATTCCCTAGCTCTATGACAACAATGATGAAGATGCTATGACACCTATGACACAAATCAGACCTGAAGGCTGACATATGACATATATGATATGTCAGGGCTAAAAATAGACTCCAAGAGGGCGCTCAAGGGTGTTAGGGCAGCTAAGATGCTTCCACATGTGATTTGGTGGAAGTGGGAAACTAGGAATTGTTGTACAAGTGGCGTTCTTTGGAATTTCTTCCCAACTTGAGTTGGCATGAGTCTCTTGGAAGGAATTCGACCCATGGAGCACATTAGAAATTTATAAATGTCAATAACAAAGAATGAAACCAGCTTTTGATCATTTGTAGAATTTTCAATTGCATTTGTGAAGAGGGAGAGCTAGTGGATGACTAGTTTCTTGCCTTAGCCAATTTCGAGGGTGAAAGATTCCCATCCAAGTTGGTAATTGGAAAGGCCATTCAGACCTTTCATTTGGAGCTTTAATGGAGTCTTTATTTGTAGGTGTAAGCTACAGGGCAGCTCATGGTTTCTTCTATTGCAGCTCACTGCTTCAACCATTTCCAGTTTTGATGGCATATTCTTGATCCTTGAGGGAGGGCGTTTTTGGTGAGATATTGTACTCTTTGGGGAAGCTTTTAATGCCCTATTTATTTTGTAATATGAATTAAATATTCTGTTCTTCATCTCCAAAAAGTTTCAGGTCGAAATTCCAAGTAGAAATGTATAAATCTCATTTTTAATGGAAGAACAATGCCATTTCCCCACTACCTTGTTGTGAACCAATGTATTGATGATTATTGCGAATGAATGGATGATTCTCTGATATATTTGTGATAAATATACTGCCATGGATGTATTATACAAGTTTCATGTACTGTACTTGAGCTTTTGAATCATTTTTATTCAGTTTAGTTGTATTGGGAGGTGAAATAGTGCCATTTCCCCAAGGGTCGAATTGGGGGTTTTTGCAGTTGAATGGGAGAGGGTGAAAACAGTTGTAATAAACCATTAATGGTGAATATGAGACCTTAATAACATACTTAACAAATTACATACCTCTGTTCATAAATTTGAGTGGGTTTGGAGGCATTTGGGAAGCCATTTTCAGTACTTACCTCAGGGGGATTTGAACCCCAAATTACTAGTAAAATTGCACACTTGGTCCAGAATCTTAAGAGAGTTTGCAGAGGTCTTTTGGTGGCCATATTTCATCCCTAAAAATCATATTAAATTAATAATATCATTCATACACCTTCCTTGAATATTTGAAGGGATTTGGAATCAATTCGAGACATAGAGACCAATACTAGTCAAAGGAAAATTACTAGTAAAGTTCCCTACATTGGCCAGAATTGAAAGAGTATTTGCAGAAGTATTTTAAAGGTCCAAAGGCATCCTTAAAACACATATTTATGTTCTAATCTCATTCATATACCTTCTCAGAAGATTTGAAATCATTTGGGGCAAATTTGGGACCTAGAGATCAAAACTAGTCAAAGGTCGAACTAGGGAAAAAAGTGGAAAATTGTCATTTTAATAAAATTCCTAACAAGGGAGAATACATTCACCCTTGTTGACCTGGAAAGTATCACAGTCAACCACCATCTGTTGAATTGTCCTTTTGAGTCCCTGCCAAAAGAAGTTACATTGTTCCTGGTCATACATTTTGAGGAACCCAGAGTGCCCTACTGATGAAGAAGCATGGAGTTCATAGAAGAGATAGCCCCGTTGAACAGATTGCAACCAATTTGGAACAAGCAGAGAAATAGCTGTAAGAGAAACTGGGTCATCAAATGTGCGAGGAGGAGCATCTTCCACCATATTGTCCTTATCCTTCTGGTAAGTGGTCGTATAGTCATAACCCATGAGTTAGATAACCCATTTCAGGTGTGTTGGGGAGGAGACCCGTTGTTCCAGGAAAGTTTCCAGACTCTGGAGATCAGTCTTGATGCAGAAATAATTCCCCAATAGGGATGGCTTCCACTTCTGGAGTGTATGCAAAATATTCATCATTTCCTACTGATAGCTAGATGCGGCTAAATTCTTACCGAAAAGGTCTCTTGAAGGCAACAAGCTCATTGGTTCAGCAAAGACACCTGCATATCTATCCAAGGAAGTAGTGGAGACTGTTGATGGGTGCATCTGAATGGAATGGAGATGAGCGATGACACCATGTGAATTATTCTTAAGTATTTTTTCCAGGTGATGTGAACTGATGATGCAGAGAGACCCTGGTTGTAAGCCCATAAATTTGTGTTGTGCCCCATTGACTGAAAATTGCATCCAAAGTTCAGCAAAATCCCATAAGATGGGGCCAAGTGTGTGTAACCATTGAACGCTCAAAACCACATCATATCTGCCTAAGGACAAGGAAAACATGTGAGAGTGCAGGTTATAATCTTCCATAGAGATGCGCACATTGTGACACTTCCCCTTGCAAGGTAAGGTGCCCCCATTGGCAACCATGACTTCAAAGTTGGAGCAAGGATGGACAAAACAATCAGCCTGTTTGGCAATCCGAGGATCAATGAAGTTGTGAGTGCTACCAGAATCAATGAGTATGGTAAGAGGGAGCTTCTTGAAGTATCCCCTGACTCGCATTGTTTGTGGGGTGGTGACGCCGGTTACAGCATGGAGAGAGATCTCGGGTGGGTCGTCCTGAGATGGGGTGTCAACAGGCGGGTGTTGAATGTCGACCTGATCATCTACTGTATCTGGAGCTTCTTCATCAAGTTTTGAGGCAGGAGGAGAATCCACATCCAAGAGATAGAGCTTTTGTTGAACACATCTATGTCCCCGAGTGAATTTATCATCACAATTATAACAAAGCCCTTTTTCTTGGCGTGCCTACATCTCTGTTTCAGACAATTGCTTGATAGGAGTTGGTTGAGGAGTAGGCGTGATGGGAGGTCGTTGGGAACCCATATTTCTGAAGGGAACAAAGGTGTGTTTGGAGTGTTGTTGAGCTGTGATCTTGTCCTCGGCCAGCTTAGCCAACCCTAGGACTTCCATCATTGTGTTGGGACAAAACATTTTGACCTCTGAGCGGATTTCATCCTTGAGACCACTAATAAAACAACTCCTGTAGAATTCATCAGACAATCCTTCTGTGTGATTGGCTAGTTTCTCAAATTTCGTCTGATACTCTCTCACTGTGCCAGTTTGGTGGATTTTAGTGAGTGCTCCTGTGAAGTCGTCAAAAGCACTAGGAACAAATCGTGACAAAAGGAGTTGGCAAAAATCTGTCCAGTTTGGCTCAGGATGAGCTTTGATGTACCAATGGTATCATTGAAGGGCTTCCTGTTCCAAATGAAAGGATGCAAGTGGAACTTTCTGAACATCAAAAGTATTATGCAGACTGAAATATTGTTCTGCTCAGTATATCCATCCATTCGAATCAGTACCATTGAAGCGAGGAAAATCAAGTTTCGGCCCATGAAAATCGCTGGAAGAAGAGAACCCGATGGCTGCAAAAGATTCTGGCTATCGGTTATTGTTCATGGCTGAATGCTGAAGATGGAGGATGAGAAATTTTTCATCCAGATCTTGGAGTTTGGTTTGGATGGCTGCAAGTGCTTCCTCCATGGTGTTTGCTCCTGTGCAAGTGACAACCATAGCCAGTAATTTTTTTTTTGTGTGGGGGGGGGGGAGTGGATAGAAAAACACAAACACAAGCTTATTTAGTAAGGGGAAATTTGGATTTGGGAAAAACTCTGAGGGGTAATTGGGGTTTCACTAGGTTTTCGACACTTTTTGAGGGACAGGGAAGCAAAAAATGGGGATTTCAGAAGCGGGAAACTCTATGGTAAAATTTGAAGGCAATCGGGTGAAAATTGAAGAAGTTATGGCAAACCCTAAAAATAGACAAATGTGGGATTTCTGGTCTTGGGAAGTGGAATTTTGGATAGGGTCTTCAGGAATGAAATATGCAGAATGGGATTGCAGGGATGTCAGTGAAGTTTCAGGGAAAACAGAGTTGAAATAAGGGAGATATGGCCAAAAATAGTCTTTTTTATTTTATTTTAAGAAATGGATCGGCAACAGTGGCGCAGAAGGGATCTGCAACAGATGGATCTGCAACGGCGCGGAAGGGATCGAAAACGACTGGATCTGAAAGGGCGACTGGATCTGGAACGACTTTCAAAATAGATCTGAAACGGCTGGATCTGGAGCGAAAGTGATCGGCAACAGTTCAGCTGAAAATAGATATGGACCCTAGGTATGTACGGCTTCCTAACAGTTCAGGTGTTTCACTCGGCCACCAATGTTGTCTGATGGCTTGCGTATTGGGGCAGTACCGCTCACTCCACGGCTCAGGTAAAACTGATAATCGCTTTGCCACAAAAGACAACTCTTGGTTTACCTCACAGGTGGGAACTAGTCAATCAGGTAGGGGTCGTTGCCCTTTTCGCTGGCAGGTCCTCTCAATGGGCCAGCTACTTTGGGGTTCCTGTGGTACTCCTCACAATGAGTTTTAGGGCTTATGCCCAAGTAATTCCCACAGTTAAGCAGATAGGGATTATTCCCAAATCCGAAGCTGCAACAAATGCGAAACAAAATTTGGCAGAAATTCCACCCAACGAGCCGAAGAAAGTGCTCTGATACCATATGTGATGAACCTGCAATAATTAATTAATGCAAATACATGAGATATTAGAAATAATAGAACTCATAATCACTTTTATATTGATCACGGGCCACTTTGAGGGGGCAACCTCCTTTGAGCAAGCTCAATACAATTAACTTCACGGTGCCTTCATAGGCCTCAACACACACTTATATACTAAGTCTAGGCATCAATACCATGGGTCAATACTATGTGTCAATACAAACCATGGGCTAAGTCTAGGCACCAATACTATGAGTCAAAACCATGGGACATATAATACTATGGGACAACTTACAAAGCATATGCATCCAATACTATGGGTCAATACTATGGGCTAATATAAACTATGGATCAACAAATACTACGAGACGACTTACAAAGCATATGCGTCCAACAACAATATACTAACAAAGTAAAGACATGGGTTCCTAACAGTCCGATCACTTCCCCGTGATCCGGTAAGCACCACATTGTCCCCCCTCTAGTACAATCCAGTCAAGAAGTAGATATCATCGATATCTATGGTCAATATGTGCTCTCCGATCACGATATACTGATGTGCCATGTCCCAACAACGGACCATATGTTCCAGTAGTAGGACTTGGGCCCTCATGCCCGGGACATTGAAGAACTTCAGTATCCCACAATTCCGCAATGCCTCTACACATAACGGGTCATTTGTTGCTTTCACATTATCTACTTCATGTTCTCACTCGCGCCAGTCTAGGACCATGTTGGCTTCTACTAACCTGCCAAAAGGAGCATTTTGACATCTTTAGATCTCACCCCAACCATTCAAACTTTTTCTTTGGGCTTGGGTTTTGAGTTGAACTTGGGCATTTCCGCCGTTACACCTTGTCCTTGCAGACAGGGCGACATCATCAAAACCCACCTTTGCAGGATTTGCGATGACCCAGGTTCATCGTAGTTCCCATATGGGAGACCTACGACGACCCGAGGGCGCACAAACTCCCCGCAAAACAACTCCAAAACCCTAAAAAATGAACTAAAATTGAAATTCTAAACCACTGGAAATATGCTGGATGAGATTTAGGGTTACCTGCTCCGAACAGCTCGTGAAATGGTTGCTCGTAGCTCCGGCAATCAACAAGTGAAATTCTGCTCCAAATGGCACTTTTTCTCCCCAATTCGGAAAATGAACAATGGTAACTATATTTGGTCATTTCTTTCTATTTATAAACAAAAAAAGAATATTCCTTTTCAAATATTTGATGCTTTTTGGGTTATTTGCTATAGTTTGGATCATTTTACCACATTTGAATGCCTAGTTGACTATTTGACCTAATTTTCAAGCGTGCAGGAGATGTTAAGTGTTCCATTTGCACCGTTTTCACATTGTAGTGACCATCTCAGTTATGAACAACCCCTTGGATGTTTTGTCGTTATTTTTCATCTGTTAGATTTTAATTATTTAATGATGACGAGCTTATTCTTTGTTCTTTCTCGTGCTCTTAAAACCATGAGAATAAGTCACCAAGTTACGATTTATCATTTTTCTGGGCTCATTAAACTCCTACGGAAAAGGAACCCCCCTGGAGTCTATCTTTAAGTTTTTTTCAGGCTCTCGAAATAAGAAAATATTTCCAAGCGAACTTGTCGCATTCACACTTGTTAAAGTATTTGAATGGTCGTCTCCCTAGTGATAGTTTACCCCTTGTTCAGACCAGGGGGCACTACTTACGAAAAAGGTATACTCCAGCCAATCATGACTAGAAGATTCCTCTCCTGGGTTTTTTTACCCTTTTTTCGGGTGATGAGGCTAAATTTATGAAAAAGGACTGTTGGATTCTTCTTTAGTTCTTTTCAGACTCTCTAAACATGAAATGACGACCGAGTTTTACCTTCTATGGACTCGTTGAACTTTCACATCGAAGGGCCCATCATGGGACGAACCCCTCCTCTCTTAGGTTCGGAAAATATTTGGGATTGGACTCATCTATGAGATGAGCTATACCGAGCATCTGGCTACCCTCATCAAGCTCGTTAAAAACACATGAGGCATTCATCATTCATGATGGGGAAAAAGGAAAGCTTTTATGTTACACCCTTTATGTGTGGCAGTACCTAGTCGTTCTTGAACATGACACTCATTTTCATTTTCATACTGTACTTGGATCATCCGTTTGTCCTCGAGTTTTTCCTACTTCTTGAGTCTAGTCACTCTTTTGAGTCATTCAAAGAACGCTTCCATCGTCAGTTGCGTCAAGAAGTCAGTGTCATACTCGTCATGTCAATACTACCAAGTCATGCCATGCCCATGTTCAAGAATACCTTCACCACTCATTATCTGTAGTCAGAACACCTTCCACCATGTTGGTATATTCTAAGTCAGACTTGCATGTTACTGTACCATTCGATCTACTCCAAATATCTGTTGTCGTATTTTGTGTCGATGATGGGGGATTAATCATGGACCTCCTTCGACGGGTTCGTCCTTGTCGAGTTCAAATCATCATCCGAGGATTGAATCTAGAAACCAATTGAGTACCTTGGGTCTGCATGCCTTAATGGTAGGTTACCTCGCTTTCAACATGAATTTACATCATTGGCTCTTGATTGAAAAATTTCATCCGGCGTTCGACTTCAACTCATTTATTCACGCTTTATGATATGTACAGTGATACCTTGGGAATCATTGACATTAATGGTGATCTCCCTCGCACTTGTTAACGGTATACATCAATGACCGGTAATCAAGTGGTTTCTACCATGTTCGATGTCAAGACATTTGTAATCACATGGATAGATTTGTATCATTGCGGGTTTGGCTTGAAGACCCTGGGGAGTCATGTTTTACCCAGGTTGTGATGGAGATTGTTTTGAGTCATATCACACGGATCCACATTTGTATTGGTCGTGGCTGTGTTATCATCTCATCATGGATCTATGCTTGTGTCCAGTAGCCATGATTGTGTTCAGTCGGGCATTACTACCATGGATCTGCAATGTATTGGTCAAAAGCCATGTTGTATGTCATATGAGACTGTGTACTTAAAGTCAGTTGTACTGCAGCAGTATCCTTCGTTCGATGAGCCATTGCCATTCCTTCTGTCAAAACATTTCACCTGTCTAGTTTTAAACAGCTTCATGCTTTGGGGGGTATTCTGTTACACCTAAATACTACCATCATGAGACTCAGTGTAAACGTCCCTAAAGTTTCCTTGACTAAGTCATTAACATAGAAGAGATGCAAACTCATTTGTACTAGGTTTAGACATGCAACCTCCGACGTCACAGGTTGTCCTCATGCAATATGTGATGTCGCAGTTGTCCTCTTGCAGCCTGGGACGATGTCAGTTAATGGACTAAAATAGCTTCTTCGAGCCCATTCTCGAAGCTAGCTAATGTGTATCCCTATCCCTAGCCTTTGGGGAAGCTGGCATTTGTTTCCTAGCCCTTTGGGTGAGATCCCCTATCTCTCTCCTACCATATCTCAACCTACCCTATCCAATTAGTCCTATATAAGTGAAGCTCACCCCCATTCCAAGGGGAGGAAGTCTATGGTATCTAATTGCTGGTGAAATTAGCTTAGGAGATATCTCCACTCATTCCTTGAGAAATCCATCATCCCTTTGGAGGCTTTGGCATTGGCTTGATTGGAGAAGGACTACTACGTTAAGTCATTGGTTGTAATCTCTTCATCCTATGTATTTCCCTTTTAATACAGTAATATAAGTGCTTTCCACCAATCTCATTGTGTTGATGATATATTGTGTAGTTTTCCTACTTAACTGCTTACTGAGATCTATTATTGCGTAGGTGCATTTTATCGCTTGTTTGTTGTGTTGTCTTGACAGGTTTTGCATCTCAGATCTGAAGACTATCAAGCTTTGGAGCAACATCTAAGGAGAAAGGATCGGCGATCTAAAACGGTAAGAGAATCTAGTTCCTTGATCTCTAATTAGATCTAGGAGCGTCATTTATGTTCTATCTCTATTTGTTCTAGACTCACATTGAGCTAGGGAGATCAGACCTTGAGTCTGCTCTCGGTAGATTTTCCATCAAATAGTAATAGCCAAGGAGTTGGTTGGACAATGGTACATGTACACAAACAACCAAAGAGTTGGTTGAACAAATGGTACAAGTGTGAAAGCAAGCCTGAGCGTTGCTTGGTTAATGGTTGGAAGTGTGCAATCAGCCAATGGTTGGACAATCTTGAAAGTGTTCAACCATATCCAATCAGAAGATGATTTCAGTAAGTGGAACGCGCACAAGTTCCTAGAAATGTACATTGGTTCAAGACCATATATGAGTAAATTCCACAACCAACAATAGAAAAGGTGCGCAAGTCCCACAAAGAATGACAAGGAAAAGTTCAAAGACCCACTTAGAAAAATTTGGAGTATGCATAGATTCTGCAAAGTATCAATACACCAAAGGCGCATCACCCACAAGGGTTGGTAAATTACAAGTCATAGACACATCAAGATGAAGTGTAAGAATGCGCACATACCATATGGAAATGGTACATCAAGAGTGCAATGGTACACCACCAAGGTGTAAAGTCCCACTAAGTTGTGGACCAAGGATAATTTTAGGGGCGAAATTTAGCCCATGGGCTATTTTTCCATGTTTTTTTCTAAAAAAAGATTCGCCAATTTGCATTTTTTGAGGCCCCATTTCGCCCAATTTTGATGGGGTAAAAAATTTTCACTTCAAAAATCGCCAAATTATTATATAAACTATATAAAATCCTTGTAAATTAAAATAATTTTAGAAAAATATCGCCAAATATTTTATAGTTGACATTTTAGGAATTGGTAAGATTCGCCAAGGTTTATACACTTTTAAATAAGTATGGGTCCTTAAAATTATCCCTGTTGTGGACCTTGAGGGTGTAAGGCACATATCCGATGACACATCAATAGCGAAGAAGATGACTTGTGGCATATGCATAATCCGTGAAGTATGGAAGAAGGGATGCCACAACCAACTTGTGAAGATACAATCCATGCAGGACATGTATACATAGAGATGCAAGTTGGAGATTGAAGGTAAGCTTGATGGAAAAAGCATAAGAGCTTCAAGTGTGAGTTTGAGTTTATTTTTCAGGGCATTAAGAGGCTCGTGGACAAAACAAAATGATCTAGCGAAGAGTCGAATGCGCACATGCAGAATATTGAAGTTTTGATGGTGCACAAAATGATGATATAGATTTGTGACACATGCACAAATACTGAAAGGAAGAAATATTGAAGTGTGCACAAGTGCTTGATGTTTCAAAGGAAAGTATTACAATCAACACACCAATAGTCACATATGTTGTAGAGACAGAAGTGTAGAGACATAATCAAATTTTATCAGATATTGCGTAGATGTCTAGCTGATGCATATGAGTAGAAGTGAAAGTGTGAGATGTTGAGAACTCCATCTGATGCGCAATGATAGAACAACAAAAGGATCCGATAGGAACATCGTGATGTAGATCATCTGAGACAAGTGCGTTAAACAGAACGGGCGGATGATTTGATGCACATGATTTTGCAGATTATCTGAGAGGCTGTTAAAACCCAAAAATTGTTCACCTAGCTCATCTCCCTAGTCACATAATCGATTTATCCATTTTTCCTACATTTTTTGCCTCCAAAAACCCAAAAATCCCTAAGTTGGTAAGCAAATGGGCAAAAAACCAATTATTTCCCTAAAAAAAATTAAATTCCTTCAAATAGTCAAAATCCCAAAAAACAAAAAATAAAATAAAAAAGAAAAAGAGGAAATTATACAAAATAAAGGAAAAAGGAGGGAAAAATCAAAATACCACAAACCAGTACTAGTGGTTTCCCAATACCATGGGCCAATACTCCAACACCCAAAATTGCTATAAAAAGGTGATGGAGGCCCCTCATTTCACACGATTCATTCTTCCTACCATTACTCTGCCAAAATCACTATTGAATCCTAGCCTTCATATTTGAGCTTCTGTTCCCATAGTTGAGCTTGGCCACCCACCACCTTGAGAATTTGGAGGAGAATCACAGACACTAGAGACCCGGAGCACCACCATCTTTACGGCTGCAATTCCCCCCAACATCTACTCACCACTTTGAAGTAAAAAACCATTGTAAATCTATTTTACATAATACAAATGAAAAAGCATTCTTTTATTCATAACCCTCGTTTACTAAATGTTTCATGAAATGGATGCTTAATGCTTAATTTAGTTTCATTTTCATTGCAGTAAATTTCTCATATTTTTACTTTCTGCTATTTCCATTTGCATACACACACACCCATATTCACGAACTGTTACTAAGTAGCTCACAACTCTTAGTAAGTGAATTTCTGCACTAGTTGGTGTGAAAACACTTACTACAGTTTTGGCGACTCCCCTGGGGACCTCGTTTTGACGACTCCCACTGGGTTCGATCTATGCATATCTGTGGTTTCTTTTGACTATCCTTATCCATTTGTTTTTTATTTTATCTTTCTTGGTTTGTTTTATTTTTAGCAGATCTCTGGATCTGGGCCATGATCCCTGCCAGGTCTCTCCATTTAGAGTTAGATCTGTGTCCTATTGGTCGCCATTTATGATATCCAGATCCAATGACATAGATTTGGTCACAATATGATCACATAATGTGGAGATATATCATTTCCAAAATTGTCGTCCTTACAAAAATCTGCTGAAAAATTATACATTTTCAAACTCAGATATATTGGCCTCGGGACTCGAAATTGAGTGTTTTGTTTTTTAGATCAGTTATTTTTTCAAGAAGAATCCAGATATGTATTATGTTTTTGAAAATTCTACATAAAATGTTACAGAAATTAGTCTAATTTTCGCTGCACCATTTGCATGCATTTATTTTCGTAGTTAGTCCTTTCATTTGAAAAGCAAAAGCAAAAGTTTATTTCAATTTCAGTTCTTTATTTCAGCATTTACTTTCAGTGTATCTTGGGCTTGTTCACACCACTTTTGCACCAACACACTCCCTAATTTCCAAGTGAGACTAAATTTGGTTTAATTGAACACACATTAACCCCACTTGGGGACCAAAAAAAAACTTTGTATCCAGGTAGGACATTGGGGTTAGGCATACAAATAACACCCCCTCTATTACACACATTTGAGACATAGTTGTTGTCCTTTAGGGATCCAAAATACTCTTTGATTAGCACGGTTGACACTGATTTACCGGGGGGGCTCTCCGTTAGGAGGGAAAGTAGCAATACTGGTTTTGGAGGTCTGGGTGGAATTTCGCTCTCCAATCTGTACTAAAGGACACCAACTCATTGTTGTCATCGCCCATGCTGGCCACCATACCGGGTGGGCTTAGACCAAATAATTGAAGTTGCGGTTTACCTTTCTAGACATGCTTTTACTAAGGTGGCTTAGTTTCCATTATTCTAGGACTCTTTTAATCGGGATCTCTGTCGATAAAGGGATATCCCTTAGCTATTTGGTTCTCCATTTCGTATTCCTTGACTATGGATTTCATCACCCTACAGAGGATACAATTTGTGTGAGCTTCCATATCTTTTATCTAGGTGTTTGCATGCTCTTATACCCCATAGGTTAGTGACTATGCTTTTTTCTAGGAGTGTTGCTTGTTGGTATTCTGACTATTTGATTATCTCTCCACCTATTGTAGCATGTTGTTGTAGTAGGTGTTTTTTGAGTTTGTTGTTGGCCTGAGTGCCATTTTTTGAGAGCTCTCCTTTTGCACGCACGGTTGCACTAGGATTTTTTAGCATGTATTTTACCACATCCCTTTATCAATTTTACACCTGTCATCATTGATTCCCCAAGACACTCTCACCATCTACGGGAGAAGTCCCCACAGTTCAGTCCATTGGACCCTTCTTGTCGCACTCCATTAAGACGCAGGTCTTCGTCGCCAGATCTCCATCCCGACACTCCTAACTCCACTTCTGAATCCTCCGATCCAGATACACCTATACATACTACCCCATCTATCCATATGGACAGAACTAATCCTAACATTTTTATTGGAGGGATTTTCAGTGGTGGAACCACTAGTGGCCCCGTGGTTACAACCGCTTCTATTCCCGCCATGGCCTCCACATGATCCTCCATATCTACGGCTCCAGGCCATACTCCTAGAACTACAGTGCATCCAGCTAATACATACATCCCTACCGGTACTGAATCTATTCTAAACATCATTCTTCCAGCTGCCGACGGTACCCTTGGTGGCATAGACCCTTCCTACCAAATCCCTCCTCCCTTTACCATCCATCCTTCAATCCCCATTATGACTACCACCCATGTACCCGCATTCAATGGAGGTGGCCCCACGATAACCACCATTTCTAGTGCACTGGTTGGTTCGATCATGTCACATCCTCCTGCAAGTATTCCATTCATGGCCAGTATCAACCTCCCTGACTTGGCTATATTGACTAATGATCTGATCCAACATGACCCCACATGGCCTCCCATGCCCACCAAACTCCCATCAGACATCCCCAAGTTTGAGGTGAAGGATGGTGAGGACCCCCAGAACCATATCGTGTCCTTCCACTTATGATGTTCCACCAACTCCATAGTGGATGACTTGAACCCCCTACACCTTTTACAATGGAAGCTCATTGGCGTTGTAGCCAAGTGGTATATTGACCAAACCCATGGGACGCACTCCACTTTTACATCCCTCACTTCGAATTTCCTACAGTTCTTCCATCTACCAGTCCATTATGATGCTGGTGTTGAGATTCTACTATCTTGCAGACAAAATACGACCACCCATATCATAGATAATATCCATGAATGGCGTAGACACCGTACTTTGTGCAAGATCAAGTTAGATGACCGTATCCTTTTAGATTGGATTTTGAATTCTCTCATTCCAATTATTGCAAAGGATGTGGCATCCAAACGATCCCAAACCTGAAGAAGAAGCCATACTTAAATCCCAATAGTTTGACCTTTTTACACACAGTCGGGCTACCTTTACACCATATTTCCTGATGCTCCTTGCGGTGATTCCTCCTGGAAGGATGCACCGGTGACATCCCACGCCGCCGATGGCATCATTGGATATGTTTCATCTACCAGTCGGCCATATGTCCATATGCCTCCCACCTCCACCACTGCTTATAATCTTAAACCCAGTTCTGCACCACACACCACGAGTGGTGGTGTGGACCTTTCGCGCGCCATGACCCATTCTGGAACAACACCTTCGTATGTTCCACCAACCCAAGCCCCTCACATACATGGACCTGCTTGTACAATGCATTTCTATGGTCATACTCTTGCAGCATATACCCTACCTACAACACCCCCTGCCTATTACCATCCCCTTGCCGCACCTATTCCCCTCCAACCTCAAGCTCCCCCTTCATACTATCAACCTCTGGAAGCCCCCAAACCTACCCAACCTCAGGCTCCTCTCGTCCCGCAAGGGAAATTTTATGCCCAACAAAACCAACAGCAGAACCCACTTGCTCAATGGAACCAACAAGGGAAGAAAAATTGAAGACGGGGCCGAAATCAAGATAATAATGAACAACCCAAAGGAGGGGGACAACCTCCTAACCATCCTGACAATAATGGTGTCGCATTGGAAAACCAGAACCTTGATCAAAATCCCTGATAGGGAAAGAACCCGAAGTTACGTACAAACCATCATTCTTCTTTCTGCGGGGTTGACAGCCATTACACCCACCATTGTCCACATTTGGCCAAATCCCGACAACTTTGGACCGAGGATGCCTAACGCCAAGGGCATGCAACCCCTCCGGTACCTCCCAACCCACCGCAACCCAATGCACAACCTATGGTGTTGAAGAATCCCCTACCCACCCAAGGGGTAGTATCCACCCAACCTTTGGAACCTCGTGAAGTGGATGCTGCACCACAACAACCAGTTACTTATGCTGCTCCTGTTAGTCAACCCACTGACTCAGGAAATCACCACCATTTAATGATGTCTTCGTCTGATATCAACCTTCAGACGTGTCATAACAAGTATGGTTCAACCACTAAGACCATTCGTGCGGATAAGGCCACTATCACTACTCCCGTAGATCAGTCCTTACGTATACCCCGCGACCACCGGAAGGGGCCCCCAAAGCTCCCATATTCCCTCTGCGCCGCATCACTAACAACCCCAATACTCATGCTGCACCCAATTATAATATCGTGAATGATTTATCCCAGTCCCCCGTTGCTATTTCAACCTTAGAATTTTTGGAAAACTTTCCAGCACAACACAAATCATTGTTTTCTTCCCTAGGTGTGATCGACCCTTCTGACTCACGACTGATGGAATTCGACTTTAATCAGTCAAAACCTCGCATGCCTTCATCCATTGCATTTCAAATTTTAGTTTCAATTAGGAACCTCATTATCCATCACTACATCGTCGATGAGGGTGCCTCTACATGCATCATGTCCACATTCGTGTGGCAAAAGCTTGGATCCCCTCCTCTACAACCATCCACAACAACCCTTTGAGCTTATGATGGCCGCGCAACCCAACCACAAGGCCTTCTTGCCAATGTTCCAGTCCAATTAGCTGGAAAAACTGTCCTGATTGACATCAAACTCATCAACACACAACTTGACTACAAACTGCTCCTAGGATGAAGTTATATGTATGCAATATTGAAGGTCGATGCCTCATCTATGTTCTGGCTTATGATGTTCCCCCATGAGGGATGGGTTGTGTTAACACCCAAAAAGTGCTCACTAGCTCATTTCCTTATTCACATGACTCATTTGTCCACTTTTCCACCATTTGAGCCTCTAAAGCCACCAAAAGACCATAATACACCCCTTTTCCCCCTCAAAATGAATATTTTTCATCATAAAGCATTAAAAACCCTCAAAAAGGGTCCAGAATTCCCAAAAATATTCAAAAGGGAATAAAAATATTCAAAAAAGAAAAAAGGAGGGAAAAGGTACCTAAATCATGTTGGTCAATACCATTGGTTTCCTCAAAACCATAAATGGTATTCCCCACCACCAAAAACTATAAAAAGGTGGTAGGGGCTCCTCACTTTCCATCCATCCATCATCCTATCCTCATGCTGTCAAAATCTCTCATGAGTTCTTGACCATTGTAGCAATCTTGGAGAAGAGACCATTGGAGCCTGGAGCATCTCACCCTTGGAGCTGCTCAACACCACAACATCCTCACCATTTGAGGTATCATAATACAAAAGTTATTTTTTTATTTTATTTCTTGTTCTTGTTCTTAAATCTTTTCAAGTTTATTGTTATATGCATACGTTAGATTCAGATTTATAATTGTTTTTTGCTTTCAATATTTGAAATTGCTATCACTTTTTGATAGGTGCCCATTGCACAAATCTTGGTTGCAAAACCAAGCCAACAGTTTTTGGCGACTCCGCTAGCTTCGAATTCTTAGATCTCAGTTTTTTGCTTTAGATTTTAGTTTTTGTTAGTTTTAATCATTTTAATTCATAGATCTGCCATCCTAGACAGCAGATCCATTGTTGTTCTAGATCTTGGCCCTTCTATTGCCATTAACAACCTGAAATTTCCATTTTCGGGTTCATTTTTCAACGTCCGTTTTTCGGCTTTCGCCTCGCGGTTTTTTGCCCGACAGTCGCGCGGCTAATCGCAACCTCGCGGCTTTTTTTCGCGCGGCGCGCCATGGCTTCTCTGCCATTTTACGCGTTGCACATCGTGGCTTCGTGGCCATTTTCCGCGCTGCACATCACGACTGTGTGACCTAAACCCGCACTGCACATCGCGGCTTCGCGGCCGAAACCCGCGCTGCACATCGCGACTACGTGGCCAAAACCCGTGATGCAATTTTTTTTAATTCGGCCAATTTTTTGAAAATTATTTTTTGTTGTATTTTCTATCCATTTAGCATATTTTACAACATTAATTCTTCTGCATTTTTACAACCACATTAAATCTTTTACTATTTAGAATGCTCCATTAAAAGTCTTTTTAGAAATTTTCAGTAATTGAAAGAGAGATTTTTCTGCATTTTATTTAGATCAATGTTTTACTGTTTATTTGCTCAATACTTTGCCCAAGCAACTTTTAAGAGATCCATTTATTTATTGAAATATTTATGTTATTTTATTCCCTTTAAATTATTTCAAAGATCCATTATTTTTGAATAGTTTTTTCAAGCATTTACATTTCAAAAACGCCTTTATTTTTTGCAAAACTGGAAGCGTATTTTCTTTCATTTGTAATCAATCGCCCAAGCGAGGCAAATCAATTTCAGTTTAAATACCACACTTGTACCCACTCTGCCACATAATTTAAACTGAGCCTTAAAATTTACCTTAAACTCAACAAACTTTTAACCTCACTTGGGGAGCACTTAAAAGAATTTTGTAGTTAGGTAGAATTGAGGGGATAGGTGTTCCAATAACACCCCTCAATTATTACATTTGAGACATAGTGGTTGTCCTCTACGGTACCAAAATCCCTTATAATTTTGACACGGTTATCAACCAATTTATCGGGAAGGCCTCTCCCTTAGGAGGGTTGAAGTAGCCAGACTGGTTCCGGAAGTCTGAGTGGAATACCGCAATCCATTCAGTAACCGAATGATACCTTTCGAAGTTCTCGGTGTACAACCAAGAAGGTGTACAGTGGCTATAGAACCAAACTGCAGATTCACCCAACCGAACGTGTCATGAACGGGGTATCCTAGTTGCCACTCTTTAGGATTGTCTACCCGGTATCCCTCCCGGTAGGGGGATATCTAGCCATTGATTCAACACCCTATATTTTCTGACTTGGATTTCATCACCTTGCAGAGAATATCATTTGTTGACTCACAATACTTCTAGTTTGCATGATACAATACCCACCTTTGGTCTAGTAACACACTTTTTTCTAGGAACTGTTTGACTTTTGGTATTCTGACCAATTTCGTTGCATCCCTCCACTTATTATAGCACAACTGCTATAATAAGTGCTTTTTGAGGTTGATTGTTGGCCTGAGAGCCTTTCCTTTTTCACTCCCCTTTTGCACTCATTGTTGCATTAGGGTTTCGAGTTTTTTACATCACCACCTTACACTGAAATTTTTTAAAAATATTTCCCACCATTGAGAAATTAAGACAATCTCGTCGTCTTCAGGGTGAACCTCCCCAGTTCAGTATACTTGGCTTTACATGTCACCGACGGAGAGCCTTATCCCTTGGCTCGACACATCATCGGCCAAATACACAGTCATCCGATTCTGATACGCCTCACTTCACATCTGATTCTGAGGATGAATCCGAAAACCCTACTGAAATATCACCAACCAACCTCATGGCTGGACCACAATACGACCCACTTTTCACCAGTACTATTGGAGATACATCCACAAACCCTTCTACTACTGTGCCATCCATGGTAACAACAACCCCTCTAGGCATGCCTAATATAGGGGACACTCCATCTTTAGGTATGCCCAACACAGGACTACCTCCTATTATGGGTATGCCAAACATAGGAATCACACCACCTCTCATTACCACAACCCAGATCCCAGGAATTCCTGGCACTATTCCTAACCCCAGTGTAACACATGTTGCACTTGGGAACGTTGGCCCATACCAAACCACAACGATTGGAGGACACATACCTTCAATACCTAGCATACCCTTAGGGGCTACTGGACCACTACATAATGCCACCATTAATAGTTATGTCCCAGTCCCTATGCCACACCCATCTGCTAGTTTACCTTACATGGCTAGTCTAAACTTACCAGACCTAGCCAGGCTAACCAACGATCCTATCAGGCACAACCCTACATGGCCACCCATGCCTACAAAGCTCCCCTCGGGCATCCCCAAGATTAAAGGAAAACCTAGAGAGGACCCACAAAACCACATAATGTCTTTTCACCTATGGTGTTCATCTAACTCCATAGTGGATGACTCCATTCGACTGAGACTGTTGGAACGAACATTCACTGGCTCTGCAGCCAAGTGGTACATCGAACAACCACATGGGACCCACCATACATTTACGTCTCTCGCCTCCACTTTCCTTCAGTTTTTTCAGCTACCTATATGCTATGATGCAGGAGTTGAAATACTGTTGTCTTGCAGACAAAACACAGCTACCCACATCACCGACCATATCCATGAGTGGCGCAAGCATCGTAGCCTCTATAAGATAAAACTGGATGACCGTATATTTTTGGACTGGTTTCTTAAATCACTCCTACCTCTCATAGCAAAAGACGTAGCTTCCGCAAAACCCTAGTTAGAGGAAGAAGCTACCCTAAAAGCTCAGCAATTTGACCTGATTTATGCCCAGTCAGGATATCTCTACACCATCATACAAGATGCCCCACAAGGCGATTCTTCACGCAGTCACGCTCCGGGGCATCACATGCCGCTGATGGTATTATCGGCCAAGTCACGGCGCAAATTAAACCTTTTAGCATGGTGAGCACCATAAATGCCCCAGAACTCTCTAGGGCTACATCTAATTCTGGAGCGACAACTTCGTACGCTCCAATAAATCAAACTCATCACACTCATGGACCCTCTTGTCCACAACATTGCTATGGTAAAGCGCCATTGACATATGTACCACCCACATACTATAACCAACTGGCCACCCAGAACCCAATTCATTTACCGGCACAACCAATGTATTACCCACAGCAAGCTACAACAGCTAACCCAACACCTCCAATAGCTCAGGGTTACCAACAACCCCAGCAGGCAACTGGACCACCTCCAGCCCCACCAGCTTATTATCCACCGCAACCTGCTCCCGCACCTGCGGCACCCCAAAATCCTCCCACTACTCAAGGGCAAGTGTACACACAACACAATCAGCCCCAACATCAAAACAACCAACGCAACCAGGGTGGACAACAAAACCGTGGAAGAGGACGTAACCGCGGCAACAACCAACAACATAATCAAGGTCCACCACCTCCCAATCCTCCAAATAATAACAATGCTGCTCCTCCCAACTAGAATCCTGATTGTCATCCCAAGCAGCCAAAAAACAATAACCTGAGAACAAACCATCCATGTTCTATATGTGGAGTCTATGGACACTACACTCATAACTGCCCCCATTTAGAGAAAGCACATAAACGTTTGGCTGACGATGCCCAATGCCAGGGCCACGCTGGACAGCCAGCTCCAATTAATCAACCGCAACCCATGATATTACAAAACCCATTGCCAAACCAGGGAGTAGTAAATACTCGCCCTATGGATCCCCCACCAGGATCTGTTGCACCCCAGCAACAAATCACCTATGCCGCAACTGATTATCAGCATGCGGATCTAGGCACACACCATTTATTAATGATGTCATCCAATGACATCAACCTCCAAACTCGCAGGAATCAGTACGACCCACCCCCAGAAACTCTTCCCACTGACGCATCCACCTCCCTTCCACCAAATCAACCACTACGCATACCAAATATGCCATTGGACGGAGGACCTAAAATCCCTCGCATCCCTTTGCGAAGGATTAACAACAATTCTAATGCTCGCGCAACATCCAATTATAACGTCGTGGAAGACCTAGCACAATACCCCGCTGCTATGTCTGCTTTAGAGGTACTGAAAACATGCCCTGCACAATGAAAACTACTACTATCTACCATCGGAGGAGTAGACGCTGACGACACACACTTCGACTTAGACCAAGCCGAACCTTGATTGCCATCAAATTTGGTTTTCCAAGTATCAGTAAACATTCGAAACCTTGTTGTGCATCGATGCATCATCGATGAAGGAGCTTCCACCTGCGTTATGTCCACCCTTATGTGGAAGAAACTTGGCTCCCCCGATTTACAACCATCCACCACGGCATTACGAGCTTACGATGGACGCTCAGCTCAACCAAAAGGCCTCTTAGCGAACGTACCCGTAGAACTAGGCGGCAAATTAGTTCTTATTGACATCGAAGTGATCAATGCCCAGTTCGACTACAACCTCCTTCTTGGACGTAGCTATATGTACAAAATGAAAGCAGTGGCTTCATCTGTTTTTCGCCTCATGATGTTCCCACATGAAGGACGCGTTATCAAGATCGATCAACTCACATATTATGATCCTAACGCCCCCGCAGCTCCTCAAAATGTGCTACCAATGATTGAACAAACCATTCAAAACGCACCAACATCATTTGTGTCGTCAATTGGTCCTGGAATCTACACTGAGTCACTTATGACTTCCACATTTCCATCGATCTCACCACCTTTACCGATAACAAAAACATCGAATTTGTGCACCCTGTCGCACACCACACAACAACCTTCGTCACTACCAAAAAAACCCACAGTGCCTACTCATATTGGTACAACACCAATTCATACTATCCCATTCTTGTTCCCATTTTCCGGAGTTGTCAGTTCGCCAGTAATGGCTACACTCAACCTTCCTGGCTTAACATTAGAGCTACCTGTATGGTACTTACTTGCTCCGAGCCCCCCACTGACTCTGACTGTTATTTTACAACCGGTACAACCTATCCCTACTACCAGCCACCCACCCCCTCCGGTCACTCATCTGCAAAACAGACCACCCCCAATAGTGACTACGACATCAACATCCAGAAATGCCCCACCTCCGTTACAGAACACAGGGGGAAGAGGCCCACCAACTTATAACACTAGAATCATAACTCACACCCCCCAAGCAACCCCCAAGGTAGCTAAAAACCCCCCAACTATTCGCATTCCCCCTAAGTTCTCGTTGTGTGACGACGTAGGCCATGCCACTCATCAATGTCCACAATTACCTGCACTCCAAGAACACATGAATATGTTGGATGACGACACAGGAATTCCAGTCGTAAGACTTGAGCCACCTCCTCACCCTCGCGACAAAACGCTCCACACTAACCACCCTTGTGTGATATGTGGCATTTATGGCCATTATTCACACCACTACCCTGATCTCCCAGATTATAGAGCAGCCTTGTACGAGATAAACAATGATGACGTAGAGATATCTCCTCCCCTCATCGAGGAGATCTACCCTCCGAAATCATCTTCTTTGAAAGAAATCAATACCATCTATATGATTTCAACCACATACAAACCAGAACCCATTGATTTATGGTCTGATTACTTTCATACTGATGAGCAAATTTTAGAAACACTCACTGCACCGGACTACCCTTGGGATGATATGCATCATCGCTCATACTTCCTCCCTGAGGCGTCTACATCCACCACAGAAAACCAGCTATCAGTCGAATCGAAAGATTTCCTACCAACTAAGGTTGATTGGTTCAAAGACCCCATCCCAGCACCAGATGCCCTCGAAGAAGGGAACATGTCCAACATTTCCCCTATTATACAAATCGACATTTCCACCACACCTGGAAAACCTGAGCTCATCTCGCTAAACGCATCATGCACTCAAGCAGAAACTCAGGCATATAAGAAACTCTTCCAAGAGTTTCGTGATGTCTTCGCCTGGTCTTACACCGAGATGCCTGGCCTCGGTCCCAAAATTGTGGAACATCACATCGAGACTTGGCCCAATGTGCCTCCTGTCCGACAGAAACAACGACCAATTCACCCGTCCAAGCTCTCAGCTGTTAAATTTGAAGCGCTTAACAAAATTTTGAAAACCATCCTCCAGCGCACTGTAGACAAACATAAATCAAATTGGCACCACATGCTCTTCCCTGCACTATGGGCATTCCGCACGTCAACCAAAACCGCCACTGGTTTTACCCCTTTCCATTTAGTTCATGGTGTCGAATCCATCCTCCCCATCGAGTGCCAGATTCCAGCCCTACATATGGCCGTTGAACTCCTACTGTACACTTCCCCAATTGAGCAACGCTTACTGCTCCTAGAGCAGGCCGATGAAGATCGGTGCACAACCCTTCAAACCATGGAAGCAGCCAAGAACCGATCCAAACTGAGTTATGACAAACATGTCCACCCAAGAACTTTTACTGAAGGGGACCTTGTCCTCGCCTATGATCAAGCTCGTGACAAAACCGGGAAAGGAAAGTTTGTGTCCATGTGGCAATGCCCATACATTATACACACTTGCCTCGGACAGGGGGCATACATTCTGACCGATTCGAAAGGAAACCCCCTACGCAACCCACGCAACGGGTTGCACCTCAAGCGATTTTACCCATAGCAAATCTGATGGACATCATCGTCCATTATTGTATAGTCTTATTTTGTTTTTCACAAAAAATTCAAAAAACCTAAATATGTGTTTTCTCTACATGACCACAGATGGATCCTATTCCACTCTGCTACGTCGGTTTCGCTGATGGTGTAAGCCGTTGGTCCCCCAATATGGCCTATGCAACTTGGGTAATATATTCCTCTTCACATGAGTTGATCCACATCGACGGAGTGTGTGTAGGTGTCGCCACCAACAACCAAGCTGAATACGATGCCGTGACTAGTCTCCTGGCCGCAGCTCTCCAAATGAGCATATGCCACCTTAATGTTTTCTTGGACTCACAACTCCTTGTTTCCCAGCTCAACAATGATTACCAAGTACGCGATCCCTATCTTTTCAGAAAATTCTTGTGCACTAAACAAATGGTTCGAAAGTTTGAATCCATTTCATTCACACATGTCCCAAGGAATCTCAACAGTGTAGCAGACCATATGGCCAACAACATTCTTGACTGGCACACCAATCAAACCATATAGTAAACACAAACGTACCTCCACAGGCTTAAACAAAAATGCATCCATGTGCATAACATGTGCCTCCACGGGCATATATAAAATTACAAAAAAATTCATCCACGTGCATAACATGTGCCTCCACGGGCATATACAAAAATACAAAAATGCATCCATGTGCATAACATGTGCCTCCACGGAGATATACAAAAATAAAAATGTTGCATCCACGTGCATAACATGTGCCTCCACGGGCATACATAAAATCAAACATGCCTCCACGGGCAAACAAAAAGACAATGAATGCATCCATGTGCATATACGACTATATACCAAATAATATATATATATACATCATAATATAGTCAAACATGTCATAGGTGCTCTCAGCACCCAATATACAAAAATACATCAACCGTACAAAAAGGTACTTCCCATATGCTCATCAGCATTTGGGGGCAAATACAAGATCCTCTAATCATCATGGTCTCCAGGCTCCTCTGGCACCTCCTCCACCGGCATCGCTGGATCATGCCGAGCCCGAAATCTCCTCTCTGCTGGCCCCGCTGGATCATCTCACAAACGAATCCTCCCCTCCACCAGCCCTGCCGGATCATGCCGAGACCCATCCCTCCACTCAGCCGCCAACAATGCTGCTTTGAGCAAGATCGAGCACCACTCACGAGGTGCATCGAAACAACGCTCGACAATGTCCCGATCCAAATCCCTCCACCCATCCTCTAGAAATCCTGCTAGGATCATGTCTAGTGTCTCTCTGACACCCTCCACGACATCATCTCGAGGCCCATCTCCTCGACCGTGAGCCCCAAATCCTCGAGCATGAGGAGGCGGTACTGCTACAGGAGGTGGAATGACCACCATCGCCTGTCCCCTACAAACCACATGGTCGACCGGTGGTACAAGACCAACATCTACACAATCACGCAAGTGAACCATCATATAAATATCTAACTATAATCATAACAAACACGTCTAAAACACATGATATATTAGATAACAAAACACAAAACATACCATCTAAACCCCAGGCCTGTCCCTGGGCTCGAGGCATCTCCGAATCTCCTCGATAATCCATACCAGCATATGGATAGTCATCAATCAGCAGGGGGATCTGCTCCCACTGCTCATACATATCCTGTGAAAAGAACCCGCGGATACCACCACCACCACGGGGCATCATCTGCCCCCACCGCACCATGCGAGGATTGCTCACCAAACCATCTCGAACCTGCACCCGTGGCCGCAAAGTCGGTACCCACTCAAAGAAAAAACAACACAAAAAGGAGGCATAGCAAAACTCTCCCCCCTCCCGACTGACCTTGTCCATATCTCTCTGGACACCAACCAAAAACATCTGACCCCATGCATAGTAGGTCCTCCTTAGCATAGAATCCACCATCATCGTTTGTCCCCCCGATAAACGATGTGGCGCCGCGGCACCCAACACTTGCAGAACACAAGCCCCAACAGCCCGCATGTCCCACTCCCGCAAATATCTCAGGCTCAAAGCGCTGTTCTGCACAATCGCCCCAGCAACACAGAAGGTCTCTAGGAGATCCTCCATGTCCACACCTGCCGGGATCCTCGACAGAAGATCCCCCACCTCCCCTAAGCGAGGTAACCCGGTAAGAAAATATACATCAGTAAGGGTGATCTCTAACCTCTCACCCCCAACAATAAAGGCACCCTCCGCAGGGACCCACAAACTCACCAATTTGTTCAGTAGTGGTCCTACTGAATGCATTGGTGGAATCTGAGCGAACTTCAAGAGCCCACTCACAGCTAGAGCCTGTCGGACCCCCTGATTGGTCCAAATCCGAATCATCAAATCCTCCTCCATCTCTCGCTCTCACCAAGACACCAATGGTCTCGTCAACATCCTGCCAAAAAACAAATAAATTTTTTAGAACTGGAGAAAATTTTTCAAAAAATCCCATCGCGGCTTTTCCATCAAAAACCGCGATGATCATCGCGATTTTCATCCACGAACCCGCAATGAACATCGTGGGTATTGACCAGACAGTCGTGATGAACATCACGACTATCACCGCCATAGTCGCGATGAACATCACGACTTTCAGCCCGACAGCCGCGATGATCGTGACTGTCAGCCCCGAACCAACGATGTTCATCGCGGCAAAAGACACGAAACCCGCGATATTCCACGTTGGAAGGCCAACATGGAATTTCGCGACCTTCGGGGGCCCGCCGCTAACCAAAAAAGACATAATTAAAAAGGCTAAGGTGAATAGGGTTACCTGAAACTCATGGAATCGAAAACCAACGGTCAAATCTCCCAGAAATCAAGAAAGAGCTCTGATTGCTCTGCCAAACTCACACGTAACAATGACACGTCATATGGGCCCCACACCCTATTTATAGAAATTTTACCATTTTTCAAACAACCATTGTGGTATCATATGACGTCCGTTCCTCAAACCGTTGGTACCGTTGGAATCAGCACAACGATAACTTCATGATAATTCTTTCCTCTTCCTGTTTTCACCAGGTCCATTTTTTGACCATTTTTTCACGCCCTCGTTCCCTTGGTTTGCGTGCCACATCGGCCGTTCTCCATTTTTTACGAGTCTTATATTGTCGAATTCAATTTTTCGCGCTTGTGATGACGCTTGAGATCATTTCTCGCTCTCACGCCCATATTTTTTGGGCATTTTTTCCTATGCCCCCTCGTCGCCTCGGTTTGCGTGCCACATCGGCCGTTCTCCATTTTTAACGAGTCTTATATTGCCGGATTCAGTTTTCTGCGCTCGTGATGATGCTTGAGATCATTTCTCGCTCTCATGCCCAGATTTTTTGGGCATTTTTCCCATGCCCCCTCGTCGCCTCGATTTGCGTGCCACATCGACCGTTGTCCATTTTTGACATGTTTGATATCGTTGGATTCAGTTTTCCACGCTCGTAATGATTCTGGAGATCATTTCTCACTCTCCCCCATAATTTTTGGGCATTTTTTCAAAATGCCACTCATCACCTCGGTTTGCGTGCCACATTGGCCGTTGTCTCTTTTTGACAATCTTTATGTCACCGGATTCAGTATTCCCCACTCATGACGATGCTTGAGACCTTTTCTTGCTCTCATCAATCCCTTTTTGTTCGGTATAGTTTTACCCCTTTTCCGGGCCGAGCAATCCCTTTTACGAAAAAGGCACTTAGGGAGTTTCTATTAAGCTCTTTTCTGACTCTTAAAACAATGAAAAGATCGCTAAGCAACCTTGCTTCCTTTCATGCTCGTTAAACGTATCTGAAAGGGCATCTACCTAGTATAAGTTTACCCCTTTTCCGGACCTTGTAGACTAATTACAGAAAAGGAATACTCTGGTCACATCGGCTAGAAGAGTTCTCCATTTGCATCATTTTATACTTTTTCGGGCCTTGGAGACTAACTTACGAAAAAGAAAACCAATGGAGTCCACTTACCACTTTCAGACTCTCTAAACATGAAAGCGACCATGAGCAATCACCATCCTGGGCTCGTAAAAACCCACAGGACGGTACTCACAACCACTGCAAAGTTTTCTTATCATTTTCAGACTCCTTAAAAATGAAAGCACGCATGAGCATGAACAGTCCTGGGCTCACAAAATCCACAGTACAGTACCATTTCAGAGCACACTTTTATCCCTTCTTGGAGCTCATTAAAACTACGAAGAAGGACCCAATGGTGCTTCTCGGTGCCACAAACAGATCACGTCTACTCATATGGCAGCTTCCCCATTTTGGTCGCCTTTGTTAAGAGTATTCTGCAGTATGTCACCCTGAGAATCCCTCGACAGCACCCATCAGCTTGTCCCCCCCCAAGAGTTAATACATACCCTTCAGTCCTTAAAATCTATGGTCCCCGCACCTACAAGTCAGTTCCCTACGCTGCCAAGTCAACCATGTCATCATGCTCTGAACAAATGAAGTTTGAGTCTACCCACGCTATGACCCCAGTTACTTCCCATCCCCACAAGTATATCATTCGTACCATCAGTACTACCACACTTCAGTTCCACACCTCATGCTCCTATCAAGGAAACATCATTGCCTTGTTAGTTACTGGTCTCCCTCTGTCGACAACACCCAAATTTATTCCAGAGGATAGACCTAGAGGTCCCTGTGTCTTGGACTCATCACCATTTATGATGAGTGCCTACGAATCATTTCGAGAAGAGTCCGCAGTGCCTCTCCAAATGGTTTTTTCTCACATGCTCGACTTCAACACCTTGATGGCATCATTGAGACTCGCACAGGGTATTGGTTCATTTAGTTATTTGTTGAAGACCCAGGATACCACCTGACTCTTCCACATTTGAGAGTCTACCTATGGAAACAACCAGTTACAGTTTTTCTATAGATATCCAGGTTGCACATGGCGACAGTATTCCGATGTACCCCAGTTTTATACTCCCTCGAGTATACAGTTACATGTACTTCTTAGAGATGACTCACAATCATTGAGTCCCTACAGATGTTGGACACCTTCAGTTTCAGCAGTTCACCAACCCTTCTGAGACCTTATTCAGAACGGTTATCGCTTTATTCCAGTGTATCAGTTATTGAGATCAGTCATCTTATGATCATGAGTACATCCCAAAATAGTGTCCCCTTTGGACCATTATGATGTACCAGTAGATTTTTTATGTCTTATTCAGGTCCCCCTTCTTGGGACTAACTGTTATGTATATGTCTTGATACGAGCATGGGTATGCCCGCCTCGTCCATTATCAGAGATTATTCCTCATTCATATTGAGGCCATGTAATATTTTTTGTTTTTGCAGCTTCCAAGGGACATTGATCCAGTCTCCAATCGGTCTCTTCTCTTCCCCAAAGCCCAGAAAAAAGACAAAAGAACTATGATGTCTATCGGCCATACGATGAGCTCCTGCCCTCACACATCAGGGGGCAATCTGTTAACACCCACAAAGTGCTCACTAGCTCGTTTCCTTATTCACATGACCCATTTGTCGACTTTTCCACCACTTGAGCCTCTAAAGCCACCAAAAGGTCACCAAAAGACCATAATACACCCCTTTTCCCCCTCAAAATGAATATTTTTCCTCAAAAAGCATAAAAAACCCTAAAAAAGGGTCCAGAATTCCCAAAAATATTAAAAAGGGAATAAAAATATTAAAAATATTCAAAAAAGGAAAAAGGAGGGAAAAGGTACCTAAACCATGTTGGTCAATACCATTGGTTTCCTCAAAACCATAAATGGTATTCCCCACCACCAAAAACTATAAAAAGGTGGTAGGGGCTCCTCACTTTCCATCCATCCATCATCCTATCCTCATGCTGTCAAAATCTCTCATAAGTTCTTGAACATTGTAGCAATCTTGGAGAAGAGACCATTGGAGCCTGGAGCATCTCACCCTTGGAGCTGCTCAACACCACAACATCCTCACCATTTGAGGTATCATAATACAAAATTTATTTTTTTATTTTATTTCTTGTTCTTGTTCTTAAATATTTTCAAGTTTATTGTTATATGCACATGTTAGATTCATATTTATAATTGTTTTTTGCTTTCAATATTTGAAACTGCTATCACTTGTTGATAGGTTCCCATTGCACAAAGCTTGGTTGCAAAACCAAGCCAACAGGTTGTCAAAATCGACCGACTTACTTATTACGACCCCAATGTGCCTACTACACTAGAGAATGTCCTTCCCATGGTCGACCAACCTGTATTTGGTGTGTCTGCCCCTTTTCTTTCCCCCGTGGGGCCTGTACTTTATTCAGAGGCTCTAATGGTCTCCACATTTCATGTCGTACCCCCTCCTCCTCCGACCGTTGAGATCTATTACTTGTGCACCATTTCGTCAAGTAAACTACTCCCCGACGCACATCCTACCACTTCATTGGAACCTCAACCGCCATAGGTACCTAGCAACATGGGAGCCACACCAATCCACACAATCCCTTTCTTGTTTCCACCATCAAGGGTAGTGATTATTCCCATCATGGCCACACTAAATCTCCCTGGATTGACATTAGGACTTCCCATATGGTAGTTACTTGCCCCTAATCCCACTCTGACTTTACAAGTCATTCTTCAACCAGTCCAACCGATCACCAGTGCCAATCATCCACCTCCCGGTGTGTTGGCAACAACTTCCTCCAACACTACCCATCAGTCTTCCAAAAATACTGGGGGGAAAATCAACCAAACCAAGACCGTGGAAAATGCGACTAAAGCCGTGAACCACCCTACTCCAGCACAAGCACCCCCGAAATGTGCTTTGTGCGATGTTTTGGGTCACGCTACCCATAATTGTCCGCACTTGCTCGAATACTCCACTTATTCTGTGAGTAAAGTCACCTCACCACAACTTGGCACCTCCATCTTGATTCCAGCAGCTGAGAAAGTTACACCCTTAGCGAGCTGCTCTGAGAGAACCAACAAAAGGACTCCTCTGATGCTATGGATATAGAGGAGGAAGACACGGCGAGAACTCCAAAGAAACAAAAAGTAGAAGAGGTAAAACAACTTGTACATGTGACAAAGGGTAAGGGTAAGAAGAAGCAGGTGAAGGTCAAAGAACCTACTTTTGAAATCAAAGAACATGTACTCAATGAAATAACCACTGAGTCAAGTAGGTCAGAATTATTTGAAAAATATATGGATGATAAAGATGTAGCTTCAGAAGAATTGAAATTGTATGAAGAAGCTAGAAAAATATCTAGCAATGATGTATCTCTAGTCACTGTTAGAAATCACTCTCAGAAAACTTTAAATTTGGCTATAGCAACCAAGAATAAGTTGCTGAGATGAAAATGAACCTAGAAAACATTCCCATTCCTGATATGATACATCTGCATAAAGAAAATGGGGACATTATTTATACTAATCTGTTAAAGGCTACATTGGACTTATCAAAGCTGTAGTCCAGAAAGAGCAAAATCGAGAATCAGCTCAGGGAGGAGAAGGTGGAGAATAAATCCCAGCGAGCACAGATCAACAAATTGCAGACTGAGTTGTTGGCTACTGAGAGCCAAGCATATAAAAGGTCTAGTATACAAAATTTATTGAATGAAAAGGAGAATGCCATTCAACTATTGAAGAAGACGCTGAAGATTCCTTCTACTCAATTGATACAAGCTCCTGAGCTAGCAGAGATTGAAAAGAAAAAAGAAGACTTGAAAGGTGAGCTAACAGATTGTAAAGCCAAACTACTAAAATTTGCAGAAAAAGAAAAGCAATGGAAAAGATATATGTCTCTTGTAATGGAGAGTGAGAAGATCCTCAAAGCTAAGTCCGAGGATCTAGAAAAGAAGCTGCAAGAGAAAGATAAAGAATTCTAAAGTATAATCACCCCTTCTTCTATTGAATCTGGTGATTTTTCCATTGTTCAAGCCATGGCACAATTAAACCCCCCTTCCTAGTGCATGCAACCTACCACCCCTGAAGCAACTGACTCAGAACAAAAACTAAATCCACTTCACTTGGAACAATCGTAGTAAGGATCTTGAAACAAATTCAAGGACGAAAGCTTTGCAATGTTGACGAAACCTCCACTCAGATCCAAAACACCCCAAATCCCCTCCACTCAGAACAATTCTAGTAATAAATGCAAGGATGGAAGCTTGCCAATGCCAACCCAAAACTTCAATACCCAAATATAGTCCAATTTGATGATTAAATGCAAGGCTTAAATGTAGATTAAATGTAGGTTTAAGAATGACATGCCGATTCTTGAAGCTTGGCTAGTAGTGGCCCTCAATTCCGAAGCTAGCGGCACAAAACAAGAATTAAAACCTAATCCACATCCCAAATCCCCTCCACTCGAACAATTCCTGGAATAACACAAGGATGGAAGCAGGGTTCAAAATTGAACCTGTCACAGCCCTTCAAAGGGCCCCTAGCACGTCTCAGAAGTGGCATTAAAAAAATGACCGTCATTTAAAATTCTAATTCTTATTTTTAACCGTTTTTAAAGAAGTGTGAAATTTGGTTTAAAATTTCAATAGAAGGGCGATCTTACCAAACAACACGCCAAATATTAATTATAAATCCTGTCACCTGTAGGTTTGAGTGGAGTTAATAAGTTATCACCGTGGAGTTATATTATATTTTTTTAAATTATGATTCACTTCACTCCTAGCCCCCTGGGTCAAGACTAGTGCTGACTGATTGGGGGAATAACATCAACCAACAAAGATATGAGTGTGTTGCTTTCTTGATAAGGGAAAGACATGTGGATTGGGCCTAACGAGAAGAAAGACCACGGTGATAATACCGACCCACTAAATGCAACCTACAACAACAGTTGATCGGCCTAGTTAGAAGGACACACAGAGCTACCACTGTACCAAGTTTACAGTAATATTTATTTCTCTATATCACTATCATTAATGGCTTCATACGACTAAGATACGAATCAGATATCAAGGATTCAGGGGCTGGGAATTGGGATTCGGGATCATTGTGGTGTTTTGTCGAAGTATGTGAAGCTTCCATATAGTTCAATGCATTTAATTGCAGTGCATCGTGGAAGGATTAGTTACCTCCACGCAATAGTTTGAGGGGTTGTTGAGTTGTTAATGAGCTCCAACTATTAACCCAAGTACGTGTGCCATGGAGCTTACCTCGCTCTTCCAAGTTTCTATATTATAAATGCATCTATATTGGTTTTTGATAAAGATGAAGTGAGGGTTTTACCCTCTTCCAGTTCATCGAGAATGTTCATTTCGTTGATAGGATTCTCTATGTAATAAGGGAGATTCCCTTCGTTAGTAGAGGAGGTACTCTGCAAATCTAACATGAAAAAATATCGTCTTTGAGCTTAAAGAGGAGAAATGCCTTTAATTGTTCTGGAGTAACCGTGGGTTTCAGTTTCATACTGGTAATATTCACTTTCTCTCTATGTTTTTGTATTCAATAAATATTAAGTTCATGCTCTCATGCTTTTAGTTTATCTACTCTTTAAGTTAGTAAGTTATTTTCGAATATCTCTGTGTAGGTGAAGACAACACAGAACCGTGGGATTTCTCTTATCCGTGGGAGAGGTGAAGACCACTTTGAGTAGGCTCCCACTCTATTGCAATTCCTCCAATGTTGATGTGCATGGATACCGAGCCTCTTTTCATGCTCTGTGTCTCGAGGGTTTAGAGATTTTGGTTCTCCAATGATTGAACTCAGGGTTTAAAGCATGTATTTATAAGTATGAGGGTATATATATACTCTGTATCGAGTTGTAATAGTTCAATACTCTTTAATATTGTATAGTTGTGATTCCAGTTGCAACTCCCTGAGGGGATAATGAATATTAAGTTCACATGCCTTGGCTTTTGTAGAAGCTTAAGTGGGGATTACACAGATACGAGGATTCAAAAGCATTTTGTAGATTTATTCACATCTTTTTCAAAAGAATTATGTAGATTTATTCACATCTTTTTCCTTATGGGAAAGGGTCAATAGCTCTACTTCATGTATCGACATTATTATATTGACATTATCACTGATAATGGCAACTGCGAGGAGGCATACTTTCTTCTTCCATTGGTAGTAGTTGTAATGGATATCCAGGGGGATGTGGACAAAGAGGGTGAAGGATATCATGAAACCCGTTTGGGATTCATCAGCATCCTGCCCACAACTTGAGGAATGCTTTTCAATTCCAAGGTAGCGGCCATGGCAATTCTGAAAGTTGGGCTTTTGAGGTAAACGTGTAATCTCTTCCATTTTGTTTTCTATATTATATAGTAAACATTTATTTGAAGTTTGTTTTATGAAATTCATTTTTCCTTAATTGAGGTAACTGGATAGAATTATCATAGTGATTGAGATAGGGCAACTCGAATTTCTCAGAAAAAACCCTGTAAATTTATATATCCTTTGCTTTATTCTTACCTTGGAATAGCAACAAGTATATTCTCTCTTGGATAGTGGTATGGTATAGTTTGCTCTCTTATTCATTTATAGAAGGTAGGTAGGTAGGTTGCATTGCATTGATGCAAGAGTAGAAACATTAATAATTTAAGTATTAACAACACCCATGCTCGCTTATGGCCTTGGAAATATATTTTATTTATTATAATAATTATTCAATCATTTTATATAATATATATTAATTTGTCTTGTGTATATCAAGATATTTTAATGTATTATAAAATATAATTTATATCATACACAATATATAATGATTAATTTAATGGTGAACCTCATCTCAACTTCATTGAAAAATCTGAACTTCAATTGAATTTGATGATTTGTGACATGGAACTAGAGCCTTGAATGTATTTTTATTTAAACAATGCCTTTGATCAATGTGATAATTTATGATTTATTGATTTTTTAATAACATAAATTTAATTGAAAATATAATATTATTTAACAATTTTTTTTATGAAGTGCATAATTAATTTATTATTGTAAATTGAAATGTGATTTTTTTTAAGCCCTTCATCCTAGAAGTGCGACATCAATAGATACCCTTCAAACTGAAATCAAGTCCAGCCCTTCAAACTTGATCCCTGAGTGCAACTGCAAGTCTAATTCTTGTTGTACATAGAGTTAAAATTGGCGGTGGATGGTGGGCTACAAAACAAACTAATTCAATGTACAAATATTGGTGATGTTCAGCCTTACAGAGTATGTTGGAGGGTGTATGATGTCACTCATATACTTACGGTGACGTTATCATGATAAATAAATATTTTTGTAAGTATAAACAGGAAAAGGAGCGATTTAATTTTTATGTCCCTGCTGTGACATATAGTGCCTACACGGATGGATTAATTTCATTCATAAGTGTCATATTTTTTTTTAAACTAAAGTTTTGGCTAAAGTTTGCTAGAGTGGAGGTTGGGGTACCATTCAACATCTGTACTTTTGAAGTAGGTTGAATTGAGTGCAGCATGGTACAAAGTGCGGGGGTTTTAATTCTTCCCCTGTGTTGCTAGCTTGGGAGTTTAAGGGCCACGGGTGGCCAGCCTGCCATGTTTGAAACTACATTTAATCTGCATTAAAGGCTTTAAATGTTGCACTTAATCTTCAGATTAGACTACATTTGGGTCTTGAAGTTTCGAGTTGGCATCACCAAGCTTCCATCCTTGTGTTTATTCCTGGAATTGTTCGAGTGGAGGGGATTTGGGATGTGGATTAGGTTTTAATTCTTGTTTTGTGCCGCTAGCTTCGGAATTTAAGGTCACTGCTAGCCAGGCTTCAAGAATTGGCTTGTTGTGCATAAACCTACATTTAATCCGCATTTAAGCCTTGCATTTAATCTTCAGATTGGATTACATTTGGGTCTTGAAGTTTTGGGTTGGCATAAACAAGCTTCCATCCTTGCATTTAGTACTAGAATTGTTCCGAGTTGAGAGGATTTGGGGTGTTTTGGTTCTGAGTGGAGGTTTTGTCAACACTGCAAAACTTTCATCGTTGAAGTTGTTTCAAGATCCTTTCTACGATTGTTCCAAGTCAAATGGATTTAGTTTGTGTTATGAGTCAGTTGCTTCAGGGGCAGTAGGTTGCATGCGGTAGGAAGGGGGGTTTAATTGTTTTAGGTCAGAAATTTTGAGGCTTCACGTTTAACAAGCTAAAAGGTTTGAGTGGGAAATTCCATTTGTGTTTGTTCAATGTAGAGTGTAGACCCGATGAAGGAAAATACAATTGGTATTCTAAAAAATACAAGGAATATCTCAGATAATGATCTCGCGAAGTGCAATGATTTTATGAAAATTGGAGGTAGGTTCGCGTGGTGTGTGATCACTGGCACTCAAATCGCCCCTTGCTGGCGACGGAAAATTTTCCGGCGAGGCATAGTCCCACCCTTTCCGTTTTTTTTTTGGAATTTCGACGATCTAGGTCGTCTTAAAATGGGCCAAAACCCCTAGGGACACAGTTCCATGGTATAGTTCCGTAGTTAATGGGGTGGAACTATGATTCCGTCGATTTTAAAATTTGGATCTAGGGAACAAATCGCCTGAAAAGAGGGGTGATTTGAGTGCCAGTTATCCCACGCTAGCTCACGTCACTATGAAGCTATTCTGCATTGATTGAGAATTCTCAAGTGGGAGTTCAAGTTGTGTTTTGGTCTAAATTTCAAGTTTGAAGCGACATTTCATTGTAGATTTAATATTGGCCTAAGGTGGCATTTGAACTTGTGTTTTGATCGAAGCTTCAAGCTTGAATTGGCATTTCATTGTAGATTTAGTATTGTTACGCTTTGGATCTCTTATGTTTTTTCTTATTATGTAACTAGGTTAAAGCTATGATGTTTGTTGGGTTGGGCCAACTAAAGTAGAAGACTTCCTCTTATCTGCAACCTCTTGTAGACTCAATGATCCAAGTTAGTAGGATTTACACTCATTACCTTGGGTTGAGAAAACAACCAACCTATCGATGGAGATACTAAAATGACCTCACACACTTTTTTTATTAGAAAAAAAGTTATACCTTTTAGGCACGGACCCCATGAAATTAGGATTTTCGGTCATGACGTAATTAATTTGATTTAGCATGGATTAGGGCTACCAACTTTGGTAGATGATAATTCATTATGAAGGTCATTTTCAAATCAATTTTCTTTCTGGTGATGGTGTTCCATTGTGGCATAATTTTTTGAGTTTCTATGTTCATTCAAATTGTTTTTAAAGAGAATGACAACCCAAGGAAAAGTTCACATTTGCAACTGTTGAACCAATGATTTGCATGATGGGAAATATGTACGTGAGGAAACATTTTACTCTGTCTAAAGAGCATAGACCAGTCAATTTTACAGTGGTGAGTCATAATATTTTCATTGTACCATTGTTAGCAAGGTTTTGACTGGAATTTTAATGCTATGTTGGGAAATTGGTTTGCTATTGTGACTTCATATGGGTGTTAATAAGCATCGACCGTGGATTAAATTTTGGAATGTGGAAATCTTGTTGTTCTGGTTGTTTTTTTATATATCACATTACTATGTTTGAAGACGATAACCCAGTCAATTTTTTCAGAGGAAAATTGTTTCCATTTGACCATTGTTAGCAAAGTTTAGACTCGAATTTTCATGTTATGCTAGCAATTGTCTTGTTGTTGTACAACTTTATATGGGTGTTAATATGTGTTTATATATGGCTCAATTGTGGGTTAAATTTGGGGGTGTGGAAATCTCCTCATTGCCATTGTATTGTTTTTTTTTACATATCACATTATTAGGGGATGTTAGTAAACAAATACATAGTATTGCTTTCCTATTTAGAATAAATATATAGGAATGTTTGTAAACCGATATATATGGATGTTCGTAATGAAGGTTGTAGGCATAAATAAATGCAAATATTATGCAAAATGAGCTACGGCTCTTCAATATTTATTGATAAATGGAAGATAAACTGATACATTACAAACCAAATCTGAATGTGTATTTAAACACTTATGGAAACCCTAAAAAGTCTAACCTAGCTTTTGCATGTATGCAAAGCATGCTGTTGCATGTTTTATTAACTGAACTTCTAAATAGGAACTAAAGTAAAAGCTAAAGCTAAAGCTAAGCTAACAGAAGTAATTATTGTTTCTAACACTCCCTCTTAATTACTACTGCAGCTTTTACAATGCCTAAATTATCTCTATGGGTTTCAAAAATTTATTTTGCCAATGGCTTTGTGAATATGTCAGCCAATTGTTCAATTGATTTACAATGCCCAACATGAACTTCACCATTGTTCACAAGTTCTCTTATGAAGTTATATCTGGTATCAATGTGCTTGCTTTTCTTGTGAAAAACATGGTTCTTGGATAGAGCGATTGCTGAATTGTTGTCACAATAGATTTTTTTGGTCCTTCTTGTTTATGTTGAAGACCTTCTAAAACTCTGCGTAACCAGACTGCTTGACATGATGCTGATGTTGCTGCTACATACTCTACCTCTGCTGATGAAAGTGTCACAATGGGATGCTTCTTGGATGCCCATGAAATCACCCCTGATCCAAGATGAAAAACATGACCGGAAGTGCTCTTCCTGTCGTCCACACTTCCTGCAAAATCACTATCAGTGAAACCTGTCAAAACATCATACTCAGTGCTTGAGTATAAAATTCCATAGCTTGAAGTCCCTGGAACATATCATAAGATCCTTTTGCCAACTTGCCAATGCGAGTCTTTGGGAGACTCCATGAACCTAGAAATCAAGCTGACATCATACATAATATCTAGTCTCGTAGCTGTGATATACATGAGACTTTCTACAAGTCTCTTAAACAATGTTGGATCTACTTTGGGACTTTCAACTTCTTTGCTCAAATTTGTACCTATTGCCACTGGTGTAGGTGTCGATTTGCAATTAAACATTCTGAATCGCTTAAGAACTTCATTAGCATATTTACTTTGAGAAATAAATATACATTTTTCTGATTGTTCTACTTCTAAGCCAAGAAATAACTTCATTAATCCAAGGTCTGTCATCTCGAACTCTTTCTTCATAGTTTTCTTGAATTCATCTACTGATAGGTCACCTGTAAAAATCATATCATCAACATATAAACAAACTATAAAAATCTGTCCTTTTTTATTTACCTTTGTGTAAAGTATTGGTTCGCTGCTGCTTCTGCTAAAACCATTTTTTATCATATAAGAATCAATTCTGTTGTACCAAACTCTTGGAGCTTGCTTGAGCCCATATAGAGCTTTCTTCAACTTGTAAAATTTCTCTTCATGTTCTTTGATTTCATACCTGTGTGGCTGCTCCACATAAATTTCTTCTTCAATAATTCCATTCCATAATGCCAACTTGACATCCATCTGATACACTTTCCATCTGTTTTGGGATGCTATTGCTAGGACTTCTCTTACTGTGTCCAATCTTGCCAATGGTGCAAAAGTTTCACCAAAATCAATTCATGGTTGGTGTGAGAAACCTTTTACTACTAACCTTTCCTTGTACCTATCAATCTCACCTTTTTCATCAAGTTTGGTCTTATAGACCCACTTCACACCAATGGGTTTCTTATTTTTTTTGGCAGGTCAACTAGATCCCATCTACCATTTCTCTCAATGGAATCTATTGGAGGGGCCTATGTCAGCCTGTCGACTAGGCCCTCCACTCGACCACTCTGAAGCACATGTCGACAGGTCGCGTCGACTAGTATAGGTCGAGTCAGTTGGATAAACCGACAGACGGTTATGTAACTGTATTTGCATATAGATATATATAGGCTGTTGAGACGATGTATTGGTTAAGATTGGTTCTCTGATTGTATTTTGCTCTTGCTGGTTAATATAAAGGCTTGTGTTCTCTCTATCTGTCATGTCTCATGTATCTATATCATTGTGTATGCTTTGCTTATATCATGTAATGTATCTATGGTAACCAAATGAACCTTGGGACTACAACATCTGGTTCTGTTGTCGATTGATGCATGAAAAATAAATAGCAGCATGACCTATGATTTCAAAACAGGAGATTAGAGATTGGTGGGAGAAGAAAATCGTGAATTATCTGCAGAACTATGCCTGACGTAACAAGCTGATGATTAGCCAAGTGAGAGATCGATTCTTCTCCGAGACCCATGAGAAATTTGTAGAGTCCATGCCGACCGCCTTGAAGAGTCTTCTGGATGAAAAGACCAGTTGATGAAGCAGAGTGGAAGCTATTATTGAAGCTGATCAACGAAGGATGCACGAATCTATCGGAGTGGTGCGAAAAGATTGCAAACGATTTCTGTGAAGAGCAGGCAATTGAAGATCAAGTCTCAGTCGACGGAATAAGAAGAAAGTTCTTCACTGAATTAGCTGATCAATTTCTATGTTCTCTGCCGACTCTATTGTTCAAATTTCTGATCGACAAAGGCGTTGCACATATTGTCGAAACAAGACCATTGCTGCTCTTGGCCCTTCCGAACTCTAATTGGAAGGAAAAAGAACATAAGTGGGAAAAATTTGTAAAGGAGCGCGAATGGGAATTTTTCTTGAACAAATAATGGTCTGCACTTCCCCAGTGATCTAGAAACCTTCAGGCCGGCATTGGGGGGGTGATGAAGCATGCTATGATGTACCTAGTTTGATGAAATTCGACTTATTACAAGACGTCATGGAAAATAGTGGAAAAAAAATCCGACAAAGATAGACTTTTGAGTCATAAAAGCACCCCAGATATTCAGAAAATTGAAAGAGAAAAGAGGAGGTAGCGACATGAAGAGATGCGGGAGAAGGAAATTTCACTCTGGAGGACGCAAGGATCAAATGTCAGGACAGACACAGAAGGAAATCTTCCAGAGTCAAGTTGAACCTACGAGGATCGGGATGTCAAAGAAGACCTGTCGTCGATGGGTGAAGACTTGTGGATAGAGCGTGGTAGAGCTCTCCAAGTTCAAATACCTGAAACGGTAACACCTCCTTCCCCATTTCGTTTAACACAAAACGTGCGGGTGCAAGAAATTGTGGAAGAAAATCTCGGTCTCCATGCTGGTCAGTCGGGAATTTGGAGTCATCGAAGTATAGAAGGCGATGATATTAATAGACTATTGATTCATTGGTCGGAGGAAGGAAATTGGGTGTCTTTTCAACCCGAATTCTCAAATAAAAGCTTTCATCTAGTGTACTCAGAGCATGAGGAAGCACCCCCCTGCCAATACCAAATTTAAGCGACTCGACAAGCACGTTGGAAAGCCCAAGATTTAGTGAAATCCAATTCGAGCAGAACTTTAACTGGATTTCAATAGAAGTGGTAGAAGAAGGCAGAGATAGAAATTTAGAAGAAGTTATAGTCACCGATTCTGAAGATAGAGAACCAAGTCTAGAGATGCAGCTAATTCAAATTGACCAAGCACCAAGTTCTGATTGTGGAAATAACCCACCCACAGCACCATCAAATTCTCAAAATAATACACCAGCAGACATGGCACACACAACAGTACACCTTCCGTTCTATGAAGGTGACGAAGACCCAAGAAGACACTGGTTTGTGTGAGAAGCAATATGGATAGCCAATCAAATCAACAGCGAAGAAAGACAGGTTGCTCAGTTTGTTGGCTCGTTAAGGAAAATAGCACTGACATGGTACACGGGATACATAGCAAAGACACCAAATGCAACAAAAGCACAAATCAAACAAAGCTTTTTGGCCTTCTTTATGATTGAAGATCCGACATACCTAGCGGCAGAACGACTAAAGACGACAGTCCAAAAGCTGACAGAAACTGTCAAGGAGTATGACAAGAGGTTTAAAGACCTCCTAAGAAAATTAGACTATGAGATTGAAGAAAAACTATTAATCAAATTGTTTATTGCTGGTCTAATAAATAAAGTCAGAATACATGTCCATCGACCAAATGTTAATACGTATACAGATGCACTAAAAGTAGCACTAGAAATTGAAATGGATGATGAATACCCTCTAGTATCCATGGATAGAAACATCGATGAACACCTTGAAAGTATGGAGCAGGCTATCCAAAATATGACACTAAAAGGGCCTGAACTATGGTGTACAACATGTCGAACTTCAGGACATACCAAAGATTCTTGTCGAATTGAGGATCGGTGACAAGGAGTGAAACTCATTCAATCCAGATGTTTATGTGACTTGTGCAAAGAGTATGATTCACATACCACAAATGATTGTCCATACAATCTGAAAAACAAGAAGGCAAGATGGTGTCAAATTTGTGAAGTGAATACACATGCAATTGAAGATTGTCATCTGAAACTGAAAAATAGAAAAAATTATCATGCAGTGTACCAGAAAAACTCTGTCGAGCAGCATCAAGATAGAAATACAGCAAACGACAGATTTGAGAGAAATGATGGAAGAAATAACCGGTACAATCAAAACAGGAACGACAGATACCCAAGGTATAATGACCGTCGGTATGATCGATGATATGACGGCTACAATAGACGCAGAGGATACCAGAGTCGTGGTCGTGGCAGTGGAGGTCATGGTATTCGATCTAGTTGACCTGGTACATGTTTCACATGTCTCAATGAGAATCATCGGCATGCAAAATGCCCGTATAAGGAAATAACTGATCTTAAATGTTGTACAAAGTGTGGGGTGGGCAATCACTATTTAGAGGATTTCCCTACCATGATTGAGAAAATAAATAATAAAAAGAATGTTCATGTTTTATCTTGTATTTCAAAAAATGATGTGCTCCATACAAAAAACTTGCAAATTGTAACTAGGCAAGGCACTTACATTGGTCAAGATAAACCATAGATAACTAGAATTGTCGATAAAGATGACCCAAATCCTATAAAACAAAAATCTATGTACAAAGATGCATCCGACATATTTCAGAACTTAGCAGCACACGAAGATGTCGAAGATAACCAACAGGAAGTTCTCAATGAATTGCTCAAATTAATTTCAAATGACGAAGTTGTAGGAAAAATGATTGACCTGTTGCATAAATTAAAATATAAACATGTCGAGCAAAGAAAAACTAAAAACATTTTCCGACTAAATCAAAAAGAGAAAAATGATGCTGACCCATTAGTCAACCTCGACATAAATGGATATCATGTATGACAAGTCATACTGGATTTTGGATACCAAGTGAATATCATGACTCATGATACCTGGGACCAACTCGGTTGACCAAAACTACAGGAATCAGGCATTTATCTAAAACTTGTATATCAAGGATTAATTGAGCCGATTGGAGTATGGAAAGGAGTCGAAACTTCCATTAAAATCATCACAACAAAAGTAGATTTCGAAATCATCACTCCCAAGATGATGTGAGTTCCTTCCCCACCTTGGTAGGTCGACCTTGGGGACGAAAGATGAAGGCCTCAATTTCCTTAGACAAAAGTCGTATCAAGTTGAAAGGAAACACGTAGAAGGTTATCATACCAATGTTCCCATCTCAGGGAGAACCCTGGTCGGAACCTACAGAAATCGACAATGATGTTCGACAGCTTTACCGCATTGACAATAATGAAGATTGCATTGAGCCAAATACCCAAGGAGAACTTCACCTCGGAGATCCTATCTCTCTCGGATACATATCCGATGCATAAATCTATGATTGGCAAATAGAGAACTATGATTTACATGCGAAAGAATGTTGGACTATGGAAGCCATCTCAAAGAAGCAAATAAAGAAGTGTCTCTCAGTATCATACATGCCAAAGATTTTTGAACGAAAAATGCGATCATATCCAACACTTGTTCTAGACAAAAATGTACAGTTAGGTAATTCGACATTAAGGTATAAAGAACGTGATTCACCTGCTGTACATGTCGAACAGGTATCAAAACATGTCGGAGAGCAAGGCCGACTACAAATTTTGGTAGAGACATTTACTGGTCAAGCTACGAGATGGTGGGACACCCATTAGTCGAAACTCCAAAACTAGAATACTGCATGAACATTTCTCATAGAAAGGTTTGGAGGAAGAAAATTGACAACTCAGGCTGACATCCCTCTGTTTACGCAAGGACAAAATCCTAAAGTTCACATCGATTGTTGCGAAAGAGAATGGAGAAAATTGGGCTATAAAGATGAAAGAACATGACCTCACCTCTTCCCCAGAACACTTGATGATATACCTAACAAATGGTACAAGATGGAAGAAGCGAGAGGATAACTTTCTTTTGGAAAGACTTAAAAGAAAATTTTATTAAGGATTTCTAGTTTTCTTCACAGAATGAGAGGATGGTCGAAGCAAGTAAAAGCATCATATAATTTTTGCAGCCAACAGAAACGTTAACACTTGCAGAAAAACAGAAAATTATGCAACCACCTACTACCTTCTATAACATAAAGTCCACAGAAAGCCAACATTTGACAAGACTGAGCCTAGAAACGAAGATATCAGTCGAAAAAATATTTCAATGGAGAAAGGATCACCCCAATGTATCAAAGCCCATAAGAACAATCTTTAGCAAAGAGATTGTCGAAAAAGACGAACCTGAAAGGTTATCAAAAAAAGACTTTCCACCAACTTTCACACAAATCAAAGAAGGTGAAAGACAATTAAGTAATAGTCGTGCACCAGAATGGATGGATGCGAATATTAAAACAAAGGAAGTAGATATTTCAAATGACGACCGACCGAAAATGGCAAAGATTGGCCATTACTGGAGTGAGGAACAAACAACAAAAATCTCCAATATCCTCAAATAATTTCAAGACGTTTTTGCTTGAGATTATAGAGACTTGAAAGGACTTGTATAGGAAATGGGAGAGATGAAAATTTATATTAAGCCTGATGCCATACCTGTAAAGAAAAGACCCCACAAATACAAGGATATTGTCAAAAAGGAGATCGATAGCATGCTTGCAGCAGGAATCATATATACTATCGACTAGTCGGAGTGGGAAATCCCAATGGTCGTTCAGCCAAAGAAACAAGATCCGAAATGACTGAGAATCTGTGTCTACTTTCGAGAGATGAACAAGGTAACACTCACAGATCCCTTTCCAACCCCTTTCGCAGATGAAATTATTAATGAAGTTGCAGGGCATGAGTGCTACTCTTTCACGGATGGATTCTCCAAGTACAACCAAGTACCTATAGCAAAGGAAGATCATAAAAAGACAACATTCGTGTGTTAATTTGGGTCATTCGCGTACAAAGTTATGCCCTTTGGTATGAAGAAAACACCTGCGGTCTTCTCAAGAATTGTCATCAAAGCATTTCAAGAGTATATCTACAAAACCATGGTTTTATACTTTGATGATTGGACAATCTATACAATGTCGAAAGATCATTGCAAGTGGCTCCGACTGATGTTGGAATGATGTCGACAGATACAATTGTCGCTAAATATTAAAAAGTGTATTTTTGAGACACCCATCGGTATATTACTAGGCCATGTAGTTTGCAAAGAAGGGATCAAGGTCGATTACGCGAATATCAAAATTATCCTCGACCTAAAGCCTCCAATTAATCTGAAACAAGTACGGATCCTATTGGGTCATACCGAATATTACAGAAAGTTTATCAGAAATTATTCCGATATGACTTATCCTCTCGAAGAATTTCTAAAAGATGATCGAGATTATAGGTGGACAGAGGAATGCGATATCTCATTTAACATGTTGAAAAGAAAAATGGTCAAAGCCCCCATCCTCCGATTTCCGGATTGGTTGAAGAAATTTCATGTACATATTGACGCATCTGGAATAGCAGTCGGCGCCATTCTAACACAACCCGAAGAAGATGGCATGGATTACCCTAATGCAGTCAGTCGTCGAAAATTGAATAAAGCTGAAAGAAATTATTCCACAACCGAAAGGGAAGCATTAGGTATGGTATTTGCACTTCAGAAATACCGTCATTATTTATTGGCTAACCCTTTTGTATTTTATACAGATCACTAATATTTAAAATACTTATTCTATAAACCATTGCATCATGGGAGGTTATGCCACTAGCTATTATTGTTTCAAGAATTTGAATTTGAAGTAATCATTTGACTTGGAAAAACTAATGTCGGACCAAACCACCTGTCAAGCATCGACACAGGAGAAGAACCGACAGGAATTGAAGATGACTTACCAGATGCACACTTGTTTCGTATTGAAGCAGTCTCTTCAGAACTTGCAGAAATCACACAATTTCTCAAGGATGGACAAGCTCCTGAAGGAATGACTGAGAAAAAGAGGAAGATATTAGCAATGAAAGCAGCCCCCTACACTTTGATCAATGGATTCCTCTATAAACTTGGATTGGATGATATATTACGCCGATGTGCACTTGACCACGAATGACAGGATATACTAGCAGAAGCTCATGCTGGACCGGCGGGAGGACATTATCATGCAGACATAATGGATAGAAAAATACTGCAAGCCGGGCTTTGGTGGCCGACAGTTCATAAACACTATCGAGAATTTGTATCTAAGTGTGATAAATGTTAGCACATGCGCCGACCACTACCAAGAACATAAATGCCATTGGTCCCAATTAACCCCAGCCGAACATTTGAAATTTGGGCTATCGGTTTTATTGGACCTTTTCCAGTAGTGGGGAGAAGGACAGGTGCTCGATATATTATCACTGCTGTCGAATATGTTACCAAGTGGGCAGAAGCAGAACCGGTCGAAACATTTTCAAGTGAAGTTGCTGCTAAGTTTATTTATGAAAAAATCATAACGCGTTTTGGATGTCCCATAACATTGATAAGTGACCAAGGTACGCACTTTGTATGTAAAACTATTGAAGCACTGACTAACGAATTTGCAGTTGATCATAGAATAATCACAACATACCATCCTCAGTCGAATGGCATCGTATAATCGTTCAATAAAACACTTAAAAAGGACTGACGAAAATATGCAACATAGAGAAAGATGACTGGGATAACAAAGTACCTGCTGTTCTCTGGGCATATAGAATAGAATGCAAAAGAACGATAGGTCAGACACCATTCTCACTTGTCTATGGACAAGAAGTTGTCGTCCCATTACATTTTCGACGACATGCACCGACCATTGCAATAGATTTACATATTGACGTTGAAGACACTCGACAAGAACGGCTACTCCAACTGTCGAAGCTAGATGAAAGTCGACAGTTGGCGATAGAACATCAGCAAGTGAAAAAACAACAACAGAAAGCGTGGCATGATAGGAATATCAAACAGAAGAATCTATCAGTTGGAGATTTGGCACTCCTCTATAATAGCCGAGTAAAAGGGAAGCCAAAGAATATGCATACATAATGGATGGGACATAATGTTGTCGAAGCCCTAAATCCTAACGAATCAGTCTGACTAAAAACGCTACAAGGAAGTGTTTTCAAGAAAGCGGTAAATGGCGCCCGACTTAAACAGTACAAGTCATGAATATTCTCTTAAAAAAAAACAAACGGTTAAGAAGTAACCGAATGAGAGTACTATAAGCAATCAAGAAAAACACAGCAGAGCATGACAAAAGCAAAAATGACGAGAGAATGGCAGAAGAAGGATGGAAAAAGCAAAGAAAGAAGTCTGACACACAACCGTCGATACTATAGACATCGACAAGAACGTTGACGGTTTGCAGAGGAAAATCAGGAACGACAGAAGCATTGGAGCCCGGATCGACCAAACTCAAATAAAGAAGCCTGTCGACATAACACATCAAACGAGGTGTCGCAGCGCCATGATTACAAATAAATAAAGACTAAATATACCCACGACACCAGAAGTAATGCACCTAACGAAGCGTCGATATCTTGTCAATCTAATTTAATAACCCCATCAAATCAACCATCAATACGGGCCTCTACGTCCCGTTCACCCATGCCGAGTAACTCCACCATAAATCCAGAGCTCGGGGATTCTTGGGCACTCTTTTGCCGAGAACTTGAACTCCAAGATATAGAGTTCCCTGACCCCGCTGAAGCTAATTTCACATTCTTGAAACCCGAATCCGCCATGGCTCCCAAAAAACTTTAGCAGCTACCAGAGTAGTTGTAACGACAGTTAGAGAATTGGAGAAAGAACAAACACCATTGGAAACAAGACTCTAGATGATTCGGAATGCAAAGGTGATAGAACCCACTTGGAAGAAAACATGGAGGAGCATTGAAGATTGGGGGAAGGAGTCAGATGGTCGTTGGAGGGATGAAGCATGGCATTTACAGACAACCACAATTCTACATTACATGAAGGCACCTATTGGCCAGAAGAACTGTCTTAGTCCAACTAGGGAAAAATAGTCCACACACTCAACTTAGTACAGTTTTGTATGTGTTTGGAATAACTGTCTCTCATAGGATTTAAGGCCCTGCTGCCTGTGTTTTGTGCTCTCAAAGATAGAGAGTCTCCTAAGGTGAGCAAATCTCAAAAAAGAAACTAACTATTAACAAATATCAATAAATCCTAGAACTAATTATGTTCTAATCCTAAAGACTATCTAGAAACCAAAATTAGTGATTGCTAATATTATTCTATGATAAACAAACTTATGCTAACCTATCTAAAGCCAACATCCCTATCTCGGCCAAGAGCAAAGGCTTCTTATTTGATTGAAAATCTGAAGTAAGAACAATATTCACTAGTTACCATTTAGTGATAAACATCCTAAACAATAAAGGTGAATTTAAATTATTTTATAACAGAAAAAGCACAACTATTATAAAATAATCTATATATGAGAACTTCAAACCAAAAGCCAAGATTCACTAAAAGAATTATGTTATTCAGAAAACATGAAAGATATAATTAAACTAACTTGCAATTAGGACAAGATCATTCTGCAAACTAGATAATTATGAAATTTGATCAACCACTATTGACATCATAGAAAAAGTTCATCAACATCAATGAGTAAGCAAATCAATTAATGATTCAGACAACATAAGCATTCGAATTTCTCATGAAAACATTTCACATACAATATAAAGACATTTATATATGAAAAGCAAATGAGATTAACAAAAGGAGAAATGAATCACACAGTATTAATTATCCAAAACTTAGCTAAGGTTTCGGTATCCTGACACATTTGACAGTCTTCAAAAGAAGTTCATGAGACAATCGGTGTAAATAGAAAAAAAAAAGTACTGTTGTATAATAAAAGCTCCCCAATGTCTTAGAAATTGAACCCCTCATAAAAGTTTTGGGATTGTTTATATAGAAAAAGAAACGAGCGTCTAACTTCCTATCAGTTCTATTTTCTTGGAACCACGTGGATCCCTACAATAATAACATCACTTAATGCTACTTCTGATATAACTGGAATGTATGCCAGCTGGTGACACCTGGATTGGAATAACACATAAGATAATCTTCAGAACTTACTAGATCACTCTAGTATCGTTATTCCTGGGCATGAGATAATTTGCATTAATTGGCACCAAAAATGGGATATGATGCCAACGAAAGAAACCAACTGCATGTGTATAGGGTTTTGAACAGGTACACTTCAACAAAATGAACTCCAAAATTGAAGCCACGTGATTGACCTTCAATTCCAAGATTGCATAACACCTGGATTTTTTTATAAAACAAATCAGTTAGGAATTGTAAACAAATACCAATAATTGATTAATACATATATAATAATGAATAGGATGTCTGCAGAATTTTTAATTCTGTAGATGTCCTCATAAAAAGAAAAACCTTGTATTGAAATAACAAATTGGTTATAATTGCTGACCTATATAGATCCAATTTCATATCACCTGACCATTCAAACAAAATCATCAAATCAAAATTGAACCTCTTTTAAACAACATTATGATTTTGGAGATGACTGAACTGATACTTGAACTGGGACCACCCTCCTTGCTTCATTTAATTTAGCTTTGAACCTCACAGCCCTTGTTTTTGCAATCTTGTTTTGCTTGATTAATCGTTTATTTTTCATCAGAATATTCCTACCATAAGCCTTGTACTGGGTTTTCTTCTCCTTCAAAGAATTCCACTTATCAACCAAAGAGGACAAGTCAGCTTTTAAACTCGCGATCTCTTCCATGGAAAACGTATTAACCACTTGTGCTTCCTTCAGCTCTGTTTCTAAAGATGAAATAACTTGAGCCATGGGTATTTCAACATGTGGATGCACATGTTCCATGTTTGGCCTTGTTCGCAGCTCTTGGTTCACTTCTTGTTCTGCTATAGGCATTGGATTGGATTTTTGAACACTTATACCTTCATGCTGAGAGGGCGACACATACTTAAGGTCGAGGATCATGGGTCCGATGGGGGCTGGACGTGGTCGTGACTCAGAGGAATCTCTCAATTCAACCACCGGGGCATCTTCTACAACTAGTTCCCTTTTTGCAAAAAGTGCAGCAGCCATGCTACGAGTAGTCCGGCGAATGGCTTGATCATTAAGCATTTTGCTAACTTCTTGTTCTGTTGGTTTGTGACAGGGATTGATCTATGGATGAAGCTGAGGATCACATGGGGGAGGTGGAGTAGTCGCAGGTTGACTCGTTTGGGGCAGAGGACTATCAGAGGGTACTTCAGGGTTTAACTCAGCCTTGGGGTTAGAATGACCGATACTTGGGGTTTGGCTGGGTTCAAGCACTTCATCTTCAAAATCATTTTGAGACCCCTGTTCTTCTAACAATGGCTCAACCCGTTGAGACCTGGTTTTGGACCTCCGATGGGGCCATTCGTCGTTTTCCTTGAAATTATTGAGGGTAAGGAAAGATTCCCATGAATCACCCAACCCCCCCAGCCGGTAAGAAACAAGAATTTTGATAATCCCGTGGTGAAACAGGATGCGTTCTTTATCCCCTATATTTTTCTTATAAGTGACGGCCATCTTCTGCAGACTACTCAAAAAATAATAAGGCATATTTACAAAATGCCCTCTAAAAATCATCAATATCCTGATATGATAAAACTGGGTTTGAGATAGACGTCCCTCGCAGGTAACATACCTGATAATCAGCCCAAGCATGGCACGCCATTTCTTCTTTAGCAGACGAGACAGGAAATTGGACTTGTATTCAGCTTGCCGGTTAGCTGGAGTCAAAAACTCCTTCCATTCATCGTTTTTTAAATCCTTACCCTTGTACCAACGTTCTCCCTCCATGGGCAAGCCAATAGCTCTAGACACAAATTCCTCCGATAATTCCAACACGATATCGCCAACATGTGCTTTCACACCATCAAACGAAGTCGCAAATGCCCTGGATACCATTAGATTAAAGCTAGAGAAGCTCTGCAGGAACCCTAACCATCCTGCCCTTGTCACCATTTCACGGCATTCAGGAGCGACATCTAAGTATTCGTCGCCTATAAGCTCAAACCTAGGCACAGGGGCCATGAAAACGATTATACAAAGCTCTAGGATCCTCACAACCCTAGCAGAACAACGAAACGAGCTCATCCTTGGCCCGCGCAGGTTAATGAAAATCCCAACCGACTTCCTCTCGTCAAGGTACTGTAGACACTCATACGCAGTCATGGAAGGTGGAATCATAATGCCTTAGAACTGGTAAGGGTTATCAAAAAACGCAGAAGGCTCAAGGTGCAATAATACCGCTCAAAGGAATGACAGTAGGGTGAGAGTTAGACGCGACATTTTCCCCATGTGAAACAACAGATGTCAAAATGGTATGGTTACGCAGTAATGAAAACCTTTGATCATATGATATTTCCCATATTAGCCGACACCTTCCCATAAAATCTAATGCATTAGATATAACCAAAGTTCAAGCGTTTAAAACATAAGTTAATGGTTATCATCGCATGATCCTCTACCACTTGATATCATTAATGTCATAACTCAATAATGCACGATAATGTCGATTCAATCAAAATCAAGATAATCATAGTGATAAATAAATAAACAAATAATTAATGAATATGGTTAAGATTTCGATTATCTTTTAAGAGTCATGTTGATCAGCCATGATCGAATCATTCGACATTACCTCAGGCATCATAAAAAAAACATTTTATCATTTTATGGATCTTATCCCATTATAAATACAAAAGTCTACAAATAAGGATAAGTAGATAAATAAAATGAGTTTATAATATTGGTATGAGACCAGCATTAATATTCATGATTGTCACCGGGAGATTAATTTGATGAAAGGTAACTCATTAGACCAAACACATAGATGGGAGAGACAACTTAAAATGTGATGTATTAGTATATTAAGTCAATAGTTTAAAATCATCAATGAAATGAGTTTGTTTGACTTTGGATTTGCAGAGATGCCCAATATGATAAAGAATAGGAGCTGCTGATTTCAGGATCATGTAATTCACAAATGATCAACCAGAAAGACAAAACCAAGTCAAGCGGTTTAATTAAAATGAAGGCTGATGTGAATTCCCCTATGCCAATCGACCTATCAACTTTATTGGGAGTACCTTCAGAATCAAATATTCTGAAGGCACTCCTAAAATATAATGGATGAGAGTCCATCAAAGTGGTGACATGCAGTATGGTTCCTAGTCTTCGAAACTTATATCATGACCAATTGGATTTTATTGCTCAATTGCTCCGGAGGGTGTTGCTTTCCAACAAATGGCAACATGCTGGGAACGTGCCAGTTATCTCTGTGCAAAGGGAAAAAAATTTGAATACCTCAAATAATCATAAACAATGTTTCAAAGCACCAAACTCCTGTTTGGGTGATTCAAACCAAGACTAGTTCCAACATGTTGGCCTCACTTATTCAGCAACAATGAGCCTTTGGCTGTTATCTGAGCATTCCTTACCTACTTCAACTTTTGACAATCAGGGTAAAGGATGATTTAGCTCCAGAGGAAATCTTTGAGGCTTGAGACAGTTTAACCAATGTCAGTGAAAGATATAGCTAGTCAAGAATGCCAGATAATTCTCTTCTCTTGGAAACAAAAAAAGCAGGTGATATTTATTCATTTTCATTCATTCTCCTTTTTTTTTCTTTTGAATCTATATACAGATGAAATAAATATGAAAATTGCTAATTAGAGATACTACATTAGCTTGGTGACTAAATGATGGTAGCATTATTCACCAGTCCTACCAGAAACTGATTAGGCCAGCTCGTAATGAGACTTCCTGGCCCCTAGCTTTTTAACCAAGGATCGTTGTCCTGGCTTGATGACCAGATGTGGAAAACGTCAATCCAATAGAACTTATGATCATAACCAGACCGGCTCAGGACGAGACCTTCTGTCCTCTGATTAACTTTTCTCCTATTCAAAATTAAAAAAAAAAACAAATTAAAACATTTTTTTTTTTTAGTTCAAGACTATTGTTCAGGCTTGGTGACAAGAAATTAACAGCATCATTCACGAAAACTACTAAAGATAGACAGGTTGGCTCGTGATGAGACCCCCTGATTCTTATTTTTTTCAAACAAGAATCATCACCCCGGCTTGGTGACCAAATAATGGTGCTGTCATCTTCAGTAGTGTTGATGATCATGACAGGTCGGCTTTATAAAAAGGCCTCCTGTTCTTGAAATAAAATTTTATTATTATGGGTTATTTACAAAGTATTTACAAAAAAAATCGAGTTAGAAAACCACTAGCCTCTTGAGATAGCTTGAAAGTGACTAAACATTGGTTGACTGATCTACAGGCCTAATAAACACTACTGGAACTAGTAAATAAGTTTCCTGAGTTGTTGGTCTTTTGGGTAGGCATTCAAAGATAACAATTAAGGATTGCTACAAAAGATAGCAGGTTCACATACCAAAACCAGTTGTGAGAATTAACTTACCTTATAGGCATCAAATACTTTGAAGCAAAATCAATAATTACAATCTGATATGTATTTCATTTATCCCAGTCGACACAGTTTTAACAAGTGGAAAATCTTCCAAGTCGTTCATATGCTTAGGCCAGATCCGAGCAAAAGTGTATGGTATATCTGCTGAAGAAATATATACAACAAGAACGGGGTTGACTATGTAAAAAAGAAACAAATCAGGTCAGGATGACTCTATGACTCAGCTGGATTAATATAATTCTACACAATGAAATTTTCCAAAGCACTGAGTCACTTGATTTATTAGCAAGGAAAAATTTGTTGAATCAACAATCATTTAAATCACCCAAATCTGATAAAACAAAACAGGAATCACTATATTCAATTGAAGGCATGCAGATTTGCTTCATGTACAACAATTAATAAATAATAAAATATGATGAAGTCATAAAAAATTAACTAAGAAGTTGGTTGACCTCATTATGAATAGACAAACATCAAATGAGTAACTAAAATCAACACGGCCTTGATAATGAAACCTTGTCGATGTAATCAATCACCGGATATTGATAAGTAAGTATAATTGATGACTGATATGAAAAGTGATCAGAAAATGTGAGACCATCAGATTAGATAACCCTAAAAAAAAAACTAAACAAAGCTAACTATGTACAAAAATATTTACAACGAAAATGTACAATGAGAATGGATCAAACAGTGCAAAACTATTGGAAGTATTTCTTAAGGACTTGCCCGTTCACCAGAAAGGTATCAGGTTGTCCTTGCAAAGTTTTCAACCGAAAGGTGCTAGGGCCTAACTTTTTTGCTATGATATATGGGCCTAGCCAAAGTCTCTGAAATTTCATATGGTCTTTTTTTTCCTCATGTGCTTTATCCCATTTTAAAACAAGATCACCTATCTGAAACTCTCTTTCTGAGGATGACCCGCGATCAAACCAGGATTTAACAATTTTCTGATGCTTCAAGAAATGTCGTTTTGCATTTTCCCTCTCCTCTTCTAATTTCACCAGCATATTTATTCTTTTTTCAATTGCAGAACATTCTGTGTCTTGTACAGATTGCGCAAGTTGTAAGGAAGGCAAGAACAGATTAGGAGGGAGTATAGCCTCAGTACCATATACTAGAAAGAATGGGGAATTACCAACAGAAGACTTTGGGGTCACTCTGTCGGCCCACAATGCCTGATACAGAGCAGTGTGCCAATTCTTGTGGCTTTCCGCTATTGACCTTTTAAGAATTTTTAGCAAGTTCTTATTTGTTGATTCGGCAAGGCCATTGCCTTGGGGATGATAATTTGCTGAAAACCTGATTCTGATTCCCTTTTCTACTGCAAACTCAGTCAATTCTCCAGAAGAAAAATATGATGCATTGTCAAAAACTAAAGCCTCAGGCAATCCAAATCTAGTAATTATATGAGTCTCAACAAAATCGAGTACCTGCCTTGTATTGACTACCCACAGAGGAGCAGCTTCAGACCAACGGGTGAAATAATCAGTAGCAGTTATGATGTATTTGTGTTGGAGAGAATATGGAGGATTGACTGGGCCCACTATGTCAAGCGCCCACTGTTGAAAAGGTCTATCCACAATCACTGGTTGTAAAGGGAAAGATGGCCTTTTGAGTCTACCAGATGCCCGCTGACAATCCTGGCACTTTCTTACAAAAGAATGAGCATCTTTAAATAAATTTGGCTAAAAATAACCTGCTCTCAGGACTTTGTGAGTAGTAGTGTCGCCTCCGAAGTGACCACCAGCAGGGCCATCATGTAATTGTCTCAAGACTGATTCAGACTCTTCCTTTTCTAAACAACGGAGCAAAACACCATCTACATTCTTCCTGAAAAGTATGTTATTCACTAACTGATACTATGCTGATTTCAACCTGAAAGCTCGCTTTTTCTTTGGTTCCAAGTGATGTAGAGCACTTCCTATTTCCAGATAAATGCAAATGTCAGCATACCAAGAATTAGCAGGATCTGGGATAAAATAAATTTCCTTTTGCAGCAATGAAGCATCTAAGGGTAAGTCATCTTGACTTGTAGGTAAATGAGCTGATTCAGCTGCTAATTTACATAATCCCAATCCTCGTACAACCTGAGAGGGTTTAATCTCTAGGTCGTACTCCTGTAAAGCAGCCATCCAATGTGCCCGTTTGTCTCCTAAATCCTTTTGTACTAACAGGTTCCTTACTACGGAGAAAGGAACAATGACTTTCGTTTTTGATTTTAGGAGATAAGATCTAAAGTGTTTGACCACCTTAAACACAGGGAAAGCTTGTTTGTCTACCTCGTGATAATTTAATTCAGCTCCCTTCAAATTGAACTCATGAATGAAATTGGCACTTCATGGTCTTCCTGGTTCTTCTGAGTAAGGACAACAGCGTAAGATATGTCAGAGGCAAAGGTGTACAGAATGAAATCTTTCTTAAAATCGGAGCTCAAAAGTGCAGGGGCCTCAGCAATGGTTTCTCTTATCCTGACGAATGACTCTTTCTCTTTCTCTCCCCATATAAAGTTACTGTCTTTATTTATCATGTTCTGCAGTGGATGAACTATCTCTGAAAAAATAGGTACAAACCTTTTTACAAAATTTATTTTTCCCATGAAGGACTGCATAGCTCTCTTAGTAGTAGGAAAAGGAATTTTAGAGATGGATTCAGTCCTTTCCGGGTCAATCATAATTCCTTCTTTTGATACCACAAATCCCAGCAAAATTCCTTCAGTGACTGCAAAGATCGTCTTTTTTGGGTTTAGAGAAATGCCAAACCTCCTACATCGTTCAAGGACTTTACGCAGGTGGAAGATATGATCAGATCTGTTCTTAGAGTATACTGTAATGTCATCCAAGTAAACCACCACAGAGTGATTGATCAAACCTCTGAAAGAAACATCCTTTGCCCATTGGAATGTGGCCCCAGCGTTTATAAATCCGAAGGGCATCTTCCTATAGGCCTAGGTTCCCCAAGGGGTCCTAAAAGTAGTTTTCAGTTGATCCCCAGGTGAGACTAGGACCTGGTTATACCCAGAAAAACCATCTAATAAAGATAACATTTGAGCACCAGAGACCTTTTGTAACATCTATTCCATTGGTGGAACCGGATAGTTGTCCTTTTCCGATGATCGGTTTAAGTTTCGAAAATCTACGCATAGCCTAATGTCTCCATTTTTCTTTCTGACGGGAACTAGGTTTGCTACCCACTGAGTATGATGTACTGGAAATATAATTCTAGCAGCAAGCAGTTTGTTCAGCTCTTTCTTTACTGTTGGTTCTAAAGTAGGGTGCATTTTCCTGAGTTTCTGCTGAAATGGCTTGGCTTCTGGTTTCATAGGAATTATATGCTGTATTATCTGTGTGTCAAAATTTTTCAGGTCATCATATGTCCATGCAAATACATCCTTAAACTCTTTAAACAGTTTGATCAAAGCTGCTTTCTCAGCTGGAGTACAATCTGATCCTAAATTTATGTTTTGAGGATTTGCTTTTGTGCCTAAGTTTATGGTTTCATAACGCATGCTAGAACTGTTCGTTTTGCAGCTAGGCACTCCCTTGAATTTATCATGTAGATCATAAAATTTTTCAAGTCTAAGAATTGAAGTAGGGATCGAGTTTACCAGCTAAAATGATTCGTCAACAGAATGAGGCGGATGGATTATTGAGAAATTATGCAGATCCTCGTCATGCATAATCGCGTCAATTGTCATTTGTTTAAAAGCATCCTCTCCCGTCAAAAAGTCAATAATCTAAGAATCATCATTAAAAACATGCCAATGAGTGATATTATCAGGGATTGATGGTCTAAATAATAATTCAACAGAAAAGATATTGGGAGAGAAGTTTTCCGATGGGAGAAGCCGTGAGGCCACATTCGCCAAAAGATCAGCTTCTGTATTCTGAAAGCGAGGAATAGAGTTAATATTAAAGGAATCAAATGCTGAAATTAAGTTCCATACCTCCTTTTGTTAGCTTCGCAGATGGTTAGATAAACAATGTATAGAATTGCGAACTTGACGAACAATAATTTCAGAATCACCGAAAGCAACCAATACCTTTACATTTAAATCTCACTCTTTCTTTATTCCCTGAATGAGAGCCTCATGTTCAGTTGAATTGTTTGTGCACAAGAATTCTAGTCTGCAAGACAATAAATGTTTATTTCCTAAAGGGTCTAGGAGCATACAACCTGCCCCTGCACCGTCTTTTGATCGTGCACCGTCAAAGTATAAATGCCAAGGCTTATCAACAAGATTATCTACATTATTTACATTATTTACAGTATTTAACAATCTGGAAGGAGTTTCCTGGAGATCACAATGTAAAATTTCTGATTTAATTATAGAATCAACAAGTGCTGATTTATGTGCCTGAAAAGTGCCTAAATCAGAATCAAAACCAAAGTTTCCAAGAATCGAATCACTAAACATAACTAGTTCGTTAGGTGAATCGATCTTAGTCATTGTGTGCTTCATATACCTTTCCCTATCAATTCTGATCTGATTTGGCCGCCCGTTCTTAGGTAGCCACAGATGTGACCAGTCGGTCGAAAAATAACCTTTTAAAGTTTGAGACCAATAATGGCTTAGAAACAGCCCATATACATCTGGTATGTCTGCCACTACAATGTCAATAACTTGAAAGATTTGCGGATCATTCGCCATTCTAATCATTACTCCTTTCAGCTCTCCCATAATTTTCACCTTAGAGCGGTCAAGCTGGATGATCTGAGTTTCACAAGGGACAATCACAACATTTAACTTCTTGCATACCGAATATGGCATAACATTTGATGATGCCCTGGAATCAACCATGCAATTATGAACATTTCGGTTGAAAATCTTGAATGTCAGTAGGAAAGGGGGAGTCGTAGATTTAGAGTTCTTTCCTATCAGCGTATCCCTATCAGCAGCTATCTTATTTTCATTATTGAAACTTGCCACCGTTTTACTGGTGGTAGGATCAGAATCTGCAGATGAGGGAGGCTGATTTCTTCTATTATTGCTGTTAGAAGTAGATGGCAAATTTGTAAACATTGACCCTCCAGGCATAGGATAAATTTTGAGCAAGTCAAACATGCTTATGTTTTCTCTTTGCCTTTTAATATCATCTATGATATCATACTGGAGATCTTTGTCTTGAATTGCAGGATGTTGAGGTGTGAGTTGTGGACCGTTCCTAGGAGTGGGTAATGGTTGAGAGTTGACAAGACCTTTACTCCTAGTGTTATGAGTATGTTGATTGACGAAAACAGAGTTGTCATGACACTCCTCTTGACTTACCGAGCTATCCAAAAAATGATAGTTGAATGGGAGGGGATCTTCAGAATACCCCCTCTTCGGTTTCAGGTTGTTCATGCTCCTGATGTTCTTCTCACTCGTGGTCAAATGAGATTTCAGGTAAAGCATAAACAGCCCTAATCGTGTTGAAGATTTCCTCATTTGTTGAAACGTCAGGGGGAGAATTTTGTTGCGCATTGGGTGGTGTATAAGGTCGATATGGAGCCTTAAAATTTCCCCTATTCGATGTTCCTTCTCCATTGTTTCTTTTTAAAAGCACCACTTCATTCGTCAAGGACCTAACTGCTTGTTGTAATTTCTCCATATCGAAAGTAGAGCTATCTTTCTTATCTGTACTAGTTCTCGGTGTGACTTCATTTCTTTTGCGCATTGGGTTGTCGAATTTACCGCTATTTTATGGTTCGAAAGTCATGGAATTCTTTTCAACCTTGATTGCTTCCTCGAAAGTCTCAACCAAGGTGTTTTTGCCAGCTTGCTTAACAAACATGCCAAGAGATTTTGGTAACGCAGAGGAAAAATTCTCAATTATAATATCCTCTGGTGGTTGAGAAGTTGCTGGTATCATGTTCAGCAAGGTGAGGAATCGTTGGTTAAAATCTTTCACGCTTTCTTTGTTTTCCATCCTAATTCTAGCCAGTTCAAGTGCTAAGACTGCAGGTGTCTTATCTTCTCCAAATTTGTTTATGAAAGCTTGACTAAAATCAGCCCAACTTGTTATGGATCCTTGGGTAAAGGAGAAGTGCCAACTTGCAGCTTTTCCTTCGAAAGTTAAAGGAAACAAACGGCATACGACATCCTCATGCTGAACATTCATGGTCTGCACTGCAAGGATGAACTTATCAATATGGTTTTCTGCAGGCTCTTTGTTGACAATATCAAATTTCAGCAAAATTTTATCAGGATGTTTTGGTAAGTTATGTTGGACTCCAGGTATGGCAATAGCACCTCATCGTAACCAGGGTTTGTTGTTGTTCTGATCTCCTCCACCACGGTCCCCCATTTCTTGATCAGATTCAGAATCTAATGAAGATTGGTTGTTATGATCAGTTGCACTGTCAGGTGGTGAATCAGGGGGTGAAGGGGGTTCGTCAAAACCACCAGAAGTTGGTAGTTGTCTTGAAGTATTCGTGTTTATTTCTCCTCTAAGAAAACCGCTAAGATGGTAATCAGGTGATCCCACTAGGAGATGAACATGTTCTTCGCCACTTGGTTCGTCACCTGTTTGGTTTTGATTATAGGGTCTTCTAGGTATACCGAAATCGATCGGGGAAATGCCTGTTTGGCGAGAATAGCCTCTAGTCAAGATACGTCTTGATTCTTCCAGGGCTTCTTGTATGTCTTCCGGAGTAACTGGTGGTAAACTGGTACTACACAGTATGACAGCCCTAACAGTATTAGCAAGAGTTGTAGTTGTAGAGTTTGTTTGTGATGTAGGGCTAGGACTGGATACCGGTTCAAGATTGCTGAGAAGGGAAGTTGTTTGACTGGTTGTGGGAGTAGTATGTGATCGTTCAACCATTAATCTTGTAGTCCACGCCCTCCTTCTAGTGCCAGTTTTTGGCCAGAAGAACTATCTTAGGCCAACTAGGGAAAAACAGTCCACACACTCAACTTAGTACAGTTTTGCATGTGTTTGGAATAACTATCTCTCACAGGATTTAAGGCCCTGCTGCCTGTGTTTTGTGCTCTCAAAGATACAGAGTCTCCTAAGGTGAGAAAATCTCGAAAAAGAAACTAACTGTTAACAACTATCAGTAAATCCTAGAACTACTTATGTTCTAATCCTAAGACTATCTAGAAACCAAAATTAGTGATTGCTAATATTATTCTATGATAAACTAACTTATGCTAACCTATCTAAAGCCAACATCCCTATCTCGGCCAAGAGCAAAGGCTTCTTATTTGACTGAAAATATGAAGTAAGAACAATATTCACTAGTTACCATTTAGTAATAAATATCCTAAACAATAAAGGTGAATTTAAATTATTTTATAACAGATAAAGCACAACTATTATAAAATAATCTATTTATGAGAACTTCAAACCAAAAGCCAGATTCACTAACAGAATTATGTTATTCAAAAAACATGAAAGATATAATTAAACTAACTTGCAATTAGGACAAGATCATTCTGCAAACTAGATAATTACAAAATTTGATCAACCACTATTGACATCATAGAAAAAGTTCATCAACATCAATGAGTAAGCAAATTGATTCAGACAACATAAGCATTCGAATTTCTCATGAAAACATTTCACATACAATATAAAGACATTTATATATGAAAAGCAAACGAGATTAACAAAAGGAGAAATGAATCACACAGTATTAATTATCCAAACTTAGCTAAGGTTTCGGTATCCTGACACATTTGACAGTCTTCAGAAGAAGTTCATGAGACAATCAGCGTAAACAAAAAAAAACAAAAAAGTATTGTTGTATAATAAAAGATCCCCATTGTCTTAGAAATCGAACCCCTCATAAAAGTTTTGGGATTGTTTATATAGAAAAAGAAATGAGTGTCTAACTTCCTATCAGTTCTATTTTCTTGGAACCACATGGATCCCTACAATAATAACATCACTTAATGCTGCTTCTGATATAACTAGAATGTATGCCAGCTGGTGACACTTGGATTGGAATAACACATAAGATAATATTCAGAACTTACTAGATCACTCCAGTATCGTTATTCCTGGGCATTAGATAATTTGCATTAATCGCCATCAATTGTCGGCACCAAAAATGGGATATGATGCCAACGAAAGAAACCAACTGTGTGTGTATAGGGTTTTGAATAGATACACTTCAACAAAATGAACTCCAAAATTGAAGCCACGTGACTGACCTTCAATTCCAAGATTGCATAACACCTGGATTTTTTTATAAAACAAATCAGTTAGGAATTGTAAACAAATGCCAATAATTGATTAATACAGATATAATAATGAATAGGATGTCTGCAGAATTTTTAATTCTATAAACGTCCTCATAAAAAGAAAAACTCTGTATTGAAATAAAAAATTGGTTATAATTGTTGACCTGTATAGATCTGATTTCATATCACTTGACCATTCAAACAAAATCATAAAATCAAAATTGAACCTCTTTTAAACAACATTATGATTTTGGAGATGACTGAACTGATACTTGAACTGGGACCACCCTCCTTCCTTCATTTAATTTATCTTTGAACCTCACAGCCCTTGTTTTTGCAATCTTGTTTTGCTTGATTAATCATTTATTTTTCATCAGAAGATTCCTACCATAAGCCTTGTACTGGGGTTTTTTCTCCTTCAAAGAATTCCACTTATCAACCAAAGAGGACAAGTCAACTTTTAAACTCGCGATCTCTTCCATGGAAAATGTATTAACCACTTGTGCTTCCTTCAGCTCTGTTTCTAAAGATGAAATAACTTGAGCCATGGGTATTTCAACAGGTGGATGCACATGTTCCATGTTTGGCCTTGTTCGCAGCTCTTGGTTCACTTCTTGTTCTGTTGTAGGCATTGGATTGGATTTTTGAACACTTATACCTTCATGCTGAGAGGGCGACACATACTTAAGGTCGAGGATCGTGGGTCTGATGGGGGCTGGACATGGTCGTGAGTCATAGGAATCGCTCAATTCAACCACCGGGGCATCTTCTACAACTAGTTCCCTTTTTGCAAAAGGTGCAGCATCCATGCTACGAGTAGTTCGGCGAATGGATTGATCACTAAGCATTTTGCTAACTTCTTGTTCTGCTGGTTTGTGACAGGAATTGATCTGTGGCTGAAGCTGAGGATCACATGGGGGAGGTGGAGTAGTCACAGGTTGACTCATTTGGGGCAGAGGACTATCACAGGGTACTTCAGGGTTTAACTCATCCTTTGGGTTAGAATGACCGATACTTGGGGTTTGGATGGGTTCAAGCACTTCATCTTCAAAATCATTTTGAGACCCCTGTTCTTCTAACAATGGCTCAACCCGTTTAGACCTGGTTTTGGACCTCCGACGGGGCCATTCGTCGTTTTCCCCGAAATTATTGCGGGTAAGGAAAGATTCCCATGAATCACCCAACTCCCCCAGCCGTTAAGAAACAAGAATTTTGATAAGCCCATGGTGAAACAGGATGCATTCTTTATCCCCTATATTTTCCTGATTAGTCACGGCCATCTTCTCCAGACTACTCAAAAAATAATAAGGCATATTTACAAAATGCCATCTAAAAATCATCAATAGCCTAATATGATAAAACTGGGTTTGAGATAGATGTCCCTCGCAGGTAACATACCTAATAATCAGCCCGAGCATGGCACGCCATTTCTTCTTTAGCAGACGAGACGGGAAACCAGACTTGTATTCAACTTGCCGGTTAGCTGGAGTCAAGAACTCCTTCCATTCATCATTTTTTAAATGCTTACCCTTGTACCAGGGTTCTCCCTCCATGGGCAAGCCAATAGCTCTAGACACAAATTCCTATGATAATTCCAACACGATATCGCCAACATGTGCTTTCACACCATCAAACGAAGTTGCGAATGCCCTGGAGACCATTAGATTAAAGTCAGAGAACCTCTGCACGAACCCTAACCATCCTGCCCTTGTCACCATTTCACGGAATTCAGGAGCGGTATCTAAGTATTCGTCGCCTATAAGCTCAAACCTAGGCACAAGGGCCATGGTAACGATGATACAAAGCTCTGGGATCCTCACAACCCTGGCAGAACAACGAAACGAGCTCATCCTTGGCCCGTGCGAGTTTATGAAAATCCCAACCGACTTCCTCTCGTCAAGGTACTGTAGACACTCATACGCAGTCATGGAAGGTGGAATCATAATGCCTTAGAACTGGTAAGGGTTATCGAAAAATGCAGAAGGCTCAAGGTGCAATAATACCGCTCAGAGGAATGACAGTAGGGGGAGAGTTAGACGCGACATTTTCCCCATGTGAAACAACAGATGTCAAAATGGTATGGTTACGCAGCAATGAAAACCTTCGATCATATGATATTTTCCATATTAGCCGACACCTTCCCATAAAATCTAATGCATTAGATATAACCAAAGTTCAAGCGTTTAAAACATAATTTAATGGTTATCATCGCATGATCCTCTACCACTTGATATCATTAATGTCATAACTATATAATGCACGATAATGTCGATTCAAACAAAATCAAGATAATCATAGTGATAAATAAATAAACAAATAATTAATGAATATGGTTAAGATTTCGATTATCTTTTAAGAGTCATGTTGATCAGCCATGATTGAATCATTCGACATTACCTCAGGCATCATAAAAAAAAACATTTTATCATTTTATGGATCTTATCCCATTATAAATACAAAAGTCTACAAATAAGGATAAGTAGATAAATAAAATGAGTTTATAATATTGGTATGAGACCAGCATTAATATTCATGATTGTCACCAGGAGATTAATTTGATGAAAGGTAACTCATTAGACCAAACACATAGATGGCAGAGACACCTTAAAATGTGATGTATTAGTCTATTAAGTCAATAGTTTAAGATCATCAATGAAATGAGTTTGTTTGACTTTGGATTTGCAGAGATGCCCAATATGATAAAGATTAGGAGCTGCTAATTTCAGGATCATGTAATTCACAAATGATCAGCCAGAAAGACAAAACCAAGTCAAGCGGTTTAATTAAAATGAAGGCTAATGTGAATTCCCCTATGCCAATCGACCTATCAACTTTATTGGGCGTACCTTCAGAATCAAAGATTCTGAAGGCACTCCTAAAATATAATGGATGTGAGTCGATCAAAGTGGTGACATGCAGTATGGTTCCTGGTCTTCGAAACTTATATCATGACCAATTGGATTTTAGTGCTCAATTGCTCCGGAGGGTGTTGCTTTCCAACAGCACCCTTGTTGGATACCTTTGGAGTACTGAAAGAAGTCATTGATGAATTTATCATTAGCAGGTATCACAATGGCAAGCTTTATTTCGATGTCTTAGTCGACATCAATGGTGAAATAATCCACAAGATAACTGTCCTATCACATAAGGGAGACGTTGTACCAACAAGTTCAGGCGTAGACTTGGTCGACGTGTTTATTAATACTCCTGCTGGAAAGAACTCATGAGGCATAGTCGTGAGCCAGATTTTATATGGCAACTACAGAACTGCTGCCAAGATTGTGTCATATGCACTCTCACAGACAGGCTGGGGATCATATTTGAATCCCAACATGTTGGAAGTTGTCAACAATATGGCTCTGAATGGAAAAGTATATAAATGGGTAGACTTCCTGGCCGACATTCTTAAATACACATGCCATAAGTTCCAAGAGGAGGGAGATAGCATCTGCTACCCATCTGTACTCATATGGATTTCTATGATCCATCTTTGACCAAAAGGAAACAAGGATTTTTCAGAAGAACGACTTGTCCCTATGGAAAATTTCCATTTTTTTGCACCTGGAGCAAGTCGACATGGGCCTACAACACTTAAAATTTGGCTAGAAGCATGGTTTATAGACCTTAAAACAATGGCGACAAGATGGAGAGTACCACAGAACATTCGTCGAAGTCTACCCCTGACAGTTCACATCCAACTATCTTTGGATGATACAGCAGTCTGGTACATGGAAGGAGTAGCAGGTCCAGCAAGGCGGCTCGACTATTACCCTTCGGTAAGTGAAATTTTCACAGATTTAAGTAGACAATCTAATGAAGTATTATCTATTCCGGCACAAGGAAGGAAAACCAACTTCAAGTATGTCAAGCCTCTCACTGATATGGAACAAGAAGAGGCATACGAAAGTCGGTTGTATACGAACACCTTCATTTATCAACCCGAGCCGACACCTAACCCTAAGGTATTAGCACATTCCCAGACTCCGCACATAGAATCAGCAGAGGTCGAAGAGCATTCGGACAGCAGCATAGAGTCTGACAATCCAGAACATCTTTTGACAGATGCTAATATACAGAAGGTAGCAGCTGAAATCATTACAACATGACAGAACCGAGTAACATCGACCAAGGGGAAAGGGAAAAGACAAGTAACATTTCAAGAACCTACAAAAGAAGATGAGATCGAGTTATACGACACTGCTACTCAGATTCTTGAAGATGCAGCCAAGAACAAACTACCTGTCGAAGATCAGTTCAGAAAATTTCTAGAAATAGATAAGTATCCATCCTCTAAAATTATTGTTAAAAAACCCAAAATTTCGGTCGAACCTGATGTCGACCTAACCATTCAGCCCCCCCTCTCTTCCCCAACTACAATAAAAAAAGAAAGTAGTCTTTTAGCATTACCTGCTCCTGTTAACCCAGCAGCCACCGCTTTGAGTACATTTATTGCAAACCTTCTGATACTTTGTCCCAACTGGCGTGAGATGGTCATTCAACAACCAGTTTCTGAATCTTCGTCTACTGTCCCAGTTAACTTAGCTCCCCCTGACACCATTCAAACCACAATTTTACCTTTACCATCGACAGTCCCAAAAATTGTCGGTCACACGAAAACCCATCATATCAGAAATCCTGACCTGTCAGGTCTAGTTTATGCACAACAAACAACTGTCTTTACCCCTCTCCCAGTCAATACATTACCAAAATCCATTCAAAGCGAAAACCCCCAAGTCGTCAGTCCCCATGTCGAGTCCAAAATTGAGTCTAGTTTAGTTAGTTCGGGTCCGTTCGACAGTATCATTTCATTGAGTCCAATTCCGACATCAGTCGACCTTCCATCACTCCCGGTAATTCAATTGAGTCTCATTGTTGACAGATCCAAGTCTAGTCCGGTTACATAGCAGCACAACAAAGAAGCAACTACGACAGCAGCAGTTGAAGCCACTTATACTCAAGCCAAGGAATCAACCGCAACTCAAGAAATTGCAGCTGACATGACAGAGCACACAAATATTCTAGATACTAGTACAAGTAATATGGAAACTTCCAACATACCAGCAGACAATCCACCAAGTGCCGAAGTTGTTGAACATGAGACTCCAGCCACCATAGTAGCAGTACCAAGTACACAAACCCAGGCAGAACAAGCTGTTGCCAGCAGACAAGCAGTCATCCAACAACAACCGAAAAAGACAAGGGGCCAGAGCAGCAAATCTTAAGCAAAGAAAAAGAAAAGAGTAGCCGCGGGAAGCACAAAGAGAAGAAACGCAAAGAAAGAGAATTGCAGCAGCAATTGCAAATGCAACAAACACAGCTAAGCCAATCAGAAAATACTCTTTCTGATCTGTCGTTCAGGAGGAAGGAAAGATCTGAAAACCCTGATAGGAGGTGAGGCTAGGAGAGCCTCACCTCTCAATGGAGAAAACCATAAAGAAACCTCACAGCTAAACACAAGATCTGAAAACCTAAAATAGAAATAAAAGAGAGACAAGCTTGGCACAAACAAAAATGATTGTATTATGAGGCAACGTGCCTTTTTATAACAATTACAAAAGGAGCACAATAAATGCTGCTCATTATTTAATACTAAGATAACTCTAATTATCTAAATAACAACTAATACATTCTTGGGAATAGAACCCAAATAGTGCCTAATACATGAAGGGGGATTGTGGGCCTCCCATACAAATCATTCCTCCCGGTTGAATTGGAAAGCGTCCCTGCTTTCCTTCCTCCCGGTTGAAGTTTGAGAGCACTATGGATGGAGTGCAGACTGCCATGTCTGCTCAAAAGTTGTAGTGATGCTAGAACAGAAGGATTGTTGATGTTGCAAAGATTGGGAGAGTCGAGACACCTGGCTGCCCAGTGAGTGCGGCTGAGACTAAGAGGGTGGAGACACCTGGTTGCTCAGTGTGTTGTGCCGCATAGTTGGGGAGGGTGGAGACACTTGGCTGCCCCAAAGTGAAAGAGAACCCTTGTGAACCAATGAAGAGGAACCTCTAGAGAGAGATGGCGAGTGCTACAAAACTATGTGAAGTGATGTAGAGTACTGCTGAAGGAATTGTGCAGACGACTGAGCAAAAATGGAATGAAGAGAGAACCCATGAGCTAATACTGCTGCAAAAGAAAACTTCCAGGAACACCAATATCATTGATATCTATAGCATCAAGCAATAGCAATGCCGGAAGAAGTAAAATTGTTGAATCTCCTATGATGGTCACTACTGCATGAACAAAGTGGAAGCAGATTTTATCAATGCTCTAAGCTCGAGATTTTTCAAACTTCTCTTGACTCACCACTCCTTCTAAAGGCTTGGGCAGCTGAGGAAGCTTAAGTGTTGCATGTTGCCTTAGGTCAAGGTATGTATCAACGAAGTACATGAAGATCATGAAACCAACAACGCCTTCCAAGTAAGGAAACACCATTTTTTTAGCCCAATACAAGCGTCGTCTGGCCTCACCTTGTTCTGTAGTGAATAGAGAGCCAACTACTAACATGATGGAATGCAATGGACTGGATGGAACAGTTGGGAATCAAAGGAAGCTACGATGCTGAGGCGATATGGAGATCAATATAGAAAGGCTCGATGCAATTTATCCATTAGTTTATACAATATCAAAAAAAATAAAAAGGAATGCATGAGAGTGGAGATTCTAGGGTTTGCGTAGAAGCAGCGTGAATATGCAATGAAAAGTCTGCAGGTGAAGGAAGAGCTGGAGATGGCATGAGCAGTGTGGAAGGAGCAATGTGGGGAAGAGAGTGGAGAAGGAATGTTGAGCGTGGGGGTGATGGGGAGTTTTCGGAATGGTGCTGCGTGAAGGGGAGCTAGGCAGCGTGGGAGCTGCTAGGTTTATGGAGTGATGGAGCTAGGGTTTGCAGGTGTTATGGTGTAGATGGGGATGCGTCAGAGTGGAGCAGGTCAGTATGGAAGAGTGCAGGTTGCGTGAAAGTAAAATGAGGAGTGTTGGAAATGGGCAGCGTGAGATGGAGAGAAGGGATAACGTGATGATGGAGAGGATTTTGGGCACAGCAAGGTGAGTGGTAGTGGAGGCAAAGGGGATGCGTGAATGGTGTAGCAGCTTGGGCGCATCATGAAGGGGAGCTTCTCAGGTGGAGCGTTGAGCTTGGAGAGATCAGCGTTAAGGGGACGAAAGATGGTAGCGTGAAGGGGGAGAATGTAGCAGCGTGGAAGGGAGAGGTTGCAGCATGGATAGGGGAGAGGTTGCAGCCTGAAGAAGGAGAAATGTAGCAGCGTGGAAGGGAGAGGTGAGAAATAAAGCAGAGGGATGCATGAATGTGAATGGGAGCTGGTAAGCGTGAATGATGAGGGTTAGGTGGTTGGATGAATAAGTGCAGATGGGAAGTGGTTAGCATGAGAGAAGAGGGCAACGTGAATGGAGGGTAGCGTGAAAAATGGAGCGTGTGGAGGATGAATGAGTGGTGGATTAAATATCACAAACGGACTTGATCACGAAATGCTGCAGCAAAAAATAAGGAAATGCGTGAATGGGGGGAGTATGGGAGGGAAACGTGAGATGAGCAGCGTGAGAAAGGGATGGATCATTATGGAGAAGACAACGTTGAATGAATGGGGGCTGGACAGTGCATGCATGTTGGGGGCAGCTTTGATGAAGCTAGCGTGCAGAGATGAGTCCGCAGGAGTTAGGTATGGCAGAGAGAGCGTTCATGCAATGAATGGAGAGTGCATGCAACAAATGGTGGAGGAAAATGGAGTGCTGGGCGGTGATGTAGTGCAGGAGACTGGGCTATGTGGAGGTGGATGTGCAGCAGCAGTAGCGTGAATGAGGGAGGCTGTTCAGAACTGATGGTAGAGGATGCGCAGATGGGGACAACATTAGGTTAGCTGCAGTGTGAAGGTGGTATGGATAGAGTGTGCTGAATGGTTGAGCGTGGAGCTACAGGAATGCTGAGTGTGTAAGTGGAATAAGGCTGAGCGTGGATGAGGCTTACACAAGTAAAACCAAAACACCTAAATCCTAACCAGTAAAAAAAACAATGGAAAACTACAAATAAAAAAAAAAAAAAAAATGATTAGGTAGAGGAGCGAACTACTCTGATACCAATTGATATGTCGTTTAAGAGGAAGGCAACATCTAAAAACCCTGATATAAGGTGAGGCTAGGAGAGCCTCACCTCTCAATGGAGAAAACCAGAAAGAAACCTCACAGCTAAACAAAAGATCTGAAAACCTAAAATAGAAATAAAAGAGAGACAAGCTTGACACAAACAAGAATGATTGTATTATGAGGTAGGGTGCCTTTTTATAACAATTACAAAAGGAGCACAATAAATGTTGCTCATTATTTAATACTAAGATAACTCTAATAATCTAAATAACAACTAATACATTCCTCGGAATAGAACCCAAATAGTGCCTAATACATGAAGGGGGATTGTGGGCCTCCCATACAGATCACTTTCTATATACTTAGGTCAATTCGGAGCTGCTACAAGCTATCATCCACAGTTGGTGTCCCAAGAAGAGATTGATTTACTTGAAGACGCAGTCTTAAGAGTGCAAAAATGTCGCCGACATGAGTCAGAGGAATAGATACTGCGGCTACAGGAAGAAAGGACTACATTCCTCACTAACTGTGAAAACTTAGCTCATCAAGTTATCCCGCTTCTAGCCAACTCTGACACGACATCACCTCTTGATAGAGCATATCAGTTATTTGAGTCTGTCATATCGATGCTACAATCTGAGCTTCTCAAGAAACAACAAGATCAAGCTGTCGAGGTAGCTTCCCTCATGACAAATCGGTTTACAGCCTTTTCAGAAGCTCTCAAAGTACTCAAGCAGTACGATAGTCAAGCAAAAAAACTTATAGAAGTCCTGAACAATTGGTATGTATATTATGGCGATGTCTACAAAGATCTTCAGAAAACAAGAACACTGCTAAGCAAACTTCAGCAACAACGCTTGACTGTAGAGGACGCCCTTATTGAAAAACTTGATAATCAGATTATCATGGAAAACAAGCGATTGGATAAATTAGAAAAACAAGAAGTTCAGTGGATGTCTCAAGCCCGAGGTGGCCTCAACAAACTTAGATAAATTCAGCCCCGATTCCATCAGTTTCTTGCTGCTGCTGAAAGAATAATTAACATATTCGGTCCCGACATGATCCATTTACAGGCTACATCCACTCACGACAAGATGGAAAACTTATCGAAACTCACAACTTTGACTGTCGACATCTAGAATCTGCTACGCACTTGGGAAGAGTTCCAGCACCACCTCTCTGTTTATGCCGAAGTTATTCTTGAAGCCTGTCTCCACATACCTGATACTATTGATTCTAGCGTACCTTCATCATAACCGTCTGCACAACTCTTTTTGAAATTTTGATCTCTCCATTTCTTCGGGACAAAGAAAGATTTTGAGGTATGGAAGATGTTGGAGGAGCCTAGGTCGGCCTGTCGACTAGGCCCTCCGCCCGACCACTCTGAAGCACATGTCGACAAGTCGCGTCGACTAGTATAGGTCAGGTTGGTTGGATAAACCAACAGACGGTTATGTAACTGTATTTGCATATATATATATATATATAGGCTGTTGAGCCGATGTATTAGTTAATATTGGTTCTCTGATTGTATTCTACTCTTACTGGTTAATATAAATGCTTTTGTTCTCTCTATCTATCTCGTCTCATGTATCTGTATTATTGTGTATGCTTTGCTTATATCATGTAATGTATCTATGGTAACCACATGAACCTTGGGACTACAACAGAATCTATCTCTTCATCCATAGCTTTTACCCAATGTTCTTCTTTTACTGCCACTTCATAAAACACAGGTTCACTAGCAATAAAAGCATAATTTGTATTTGCATCCAATTCATCACAAATATCTTCCAATATTATAGTCTTTCTATTACTGTGATCAGATTCACTATCTGATTGCGGACTTGATGCTTCATCTTGAACTGAGTTTCTAGGTGTTCTTGCTGGAGTATTTGCTACTGGTGAAGATGCTATTGGACCTTGTTGTCCAATCAGCTCTTCTTCTTCTTCATCTTCTGGTTGGGGTATTGCAGCTCCCACAACCTTGTCTATGGATCCATTCCATGACTCTTCCTCCTTGAACAACACATCTCTGCTGAAGATAACCTTTTTCGTAATAGGGTTATACAGTTTGTAGGCTTTAGATTCTTCACCGTATCCAAGAAAGATACATTTCTCACTCATGTCATCTAGCTTTTTTCTTAGCTATTTAGGAACATGAGCATAAGCAACGCAACCAAATATTCTGAAATGAGAAATATTACAACTCATACCTTTCCATGCTTCCTCTGGTACTCTGTTCTTCACAATTTTGGTGGGAGATCTGTTTATCACATGAACATCACAAGCCAATGCGTCTCCCCAAAAATCATGGGACAATTTTCTTCCTTTCAGCATGCTCCTTGCCATATTCATGATGGTTTTGTTCTTCCATTCTGCAACACCGTTCTGCTGAGGTGTATATCTTATAGTGAATTGGCTCTTGATTCCATGACATTTGCAGTAATCATGAAATTCCTTTGAGTCATACTCTCCCCCTCCATCTGATCTCAATACTTTGAGTTGATAACCACTATGTTTTTCAACCAGAGCCTTAAATTCCTTGAACTTGCCAAAAGTTTCAGACTTATGACAAAGGAAATACAACCATGTTTTTCTACTGAAATCATCAATAAATGTAAGAAAGTAATAGATTCCACCAATTGACTGTTTATGCATTGGACCACACAGATCAGTATGAATAAGTTCTAGAGGTGTATGTGCCCTTTGAGACATAACTTTAGGAAAGCTATCCCTGTGCTGCTTTGCAATGATGCAACACTCACAAGTGTTTGTTGGCTCCTTCATAGGGGGTAATCCTTTTACCATCTCTTTTTGCTGCAATAACTTGAGACCACCAAAGTGAAGATGTCCATATCTGAAATGCCATAACCAATAATCATCCATGCATGTGGATTTTTGAGCAAAAGAACTTACCTTGCTGCTGAAATTCATGACTAGTGGATACATCATGTTCCTAGTCACTTGTACTTTGATGATCAACTGTCTATTTGGGGGTTTGTCATAGATTTAGCAGTCTGATCCATCAAAGACAAGTATGTATTTCTTTTCATTAAGTTCCCCAATGCTAGGCAGATTATGCTTCAATCCTGGAGCATAATATACATCTGTGATTGTCTTTTGTTGGCCTTGTTTGGTCAGAATGTTGACCACTCCTTTACCAATAACCGGAACTACCTCATCTGTGCCGACTTTGACCTCTGTCTTCACTGATACATCTAGGTCTGCAATTATACCTCTGTTATAGGTCAAATATGCACTTCTTCGTCTATGATCAAATTGCGCTATCGATCACACAAAAGGAACTATGGATGGAAGAGCTAGGTTGACCCTGGATGAGTTATTGCTGAGATCACATTCTTCAGCTGAAAACATATTTTTTTCTATAGTTTTCACCATGTGTGCACTAATATTGCCACAGTGATCTAGCATTCTGAATGCCGGTCTTATTGAAGACAACCTACACACATCTTCCAAAATGTTGTGAACGCTAGTTGTCAAATGCAGAAGTTGCATACTGTGCGCTAGTCTATTTGTATGAAACCTGCGCACATCTTAAGATGAAATGAAAAAATATATTAAGATTACGAATTGGGATTAGTTAAAATTGGTTCTGCAACTTTCCCAACCTCCCAATTCAACTACCTCTCGAATTCAACTGCCTACCTTGTGCCATAAATACAAGGGAAAGCCATGAGAGAGGGACCTAGAAGGAATGTTAAGATGTTGTTACACTGGAGGAATTCTTAAGTCATTGTGAGGAGCAGGAGCCCAGGAATCGGTTGCAGAAGTGTCCGGACAGATCAGGTATATCTGTACTTATCTACATTTCTTTGACAATAAAAGGTGGAAATAATACCCTTCCCATCCCAATTGAATGTCTATTTGATTGAATGTTTGGTTGATTGAATACCTGATTGTGATTAATGTTAAGTTGTTCTCAACTTAATTATCTATTTACAGTCAAGATATGCTGAGAAAGGTTAACTTGTTTTGCAGGTGCATCATTGTGGAAGGTTGAGTGAAAGCTAGGACCAGCCATCATTAAAAGCATACAACTTTTGGAATCCTAAACTCTTTCCATTTGTAGTAATTAATGCAAAACATGAATGTATTTACTTGTCACCCCATGTAAGTTGGTAGTGTTGTCTACCCCACTATAAGGTATTTTCCTGCACAACAGAACTGGCAACTCTACTGGGGAGTAACCGGTTGCTTTCTGCTCTAGGTGACCTTGCTAGGTTTTCTTCCAGTTTATTCAATTTTTGTTTTCTGAGACGTTTTTATAGGTTACTTTCCTGTTCCTTTTATCTTGATTCATTTCAGTCTGGCTTAGCAAATCTCTTTTGATTGCTTTAAGTCCCTATGCGCTGGTTTGTTGTGCATACAGTAGCGCATTTTTGTCTTGTGCACTGGTTTCCCTGAAACACGGTAGCACATCTCTTGTGGCAAGCCCTGGTTCTTATACCACACAGTAGCGCATTTTTCCTATAGGTTCAAACTTTCCACTATGGTTTGGTTTCCAAGTTGTTGGGTCTACTTCTAGCTTTTTGCTTTGCTTCTTTGGCTGATTATTAAGACAGCTATGTCTTTTATGAGTCTTGTTCACCTCTTGAAAGTCCTTTGGTTTGCTTTACCTTTTTCGACACTTCTTTTTAGGTGTCTTTCCTATTTTTCATGCTTTTTGAGCCTGTGCGCGACTCTATGTTAGTCACAGTAGTGCACTTTTTTCCATGGACGCTTGTTGCACTTTTGCAGACCTGCGCACTCAACGTTTGTTTTCTGTTGCAACAACTGCGCACTTTTACTGAGTCTTGCTTTTTTTTTAAGGGTTTGATTCCAGTTTGAGTTCTTAGGGTGGTTTTTGAAAAGTCTACTGGTCTATATGCCTTTTGAGTTTCTTTTCAAATCAAGCTAATTCGGTTTAAGCCTTCCTTAGCTTTTCCTTTTGAGTTTGTGTGGTAGTAGGGTTACCTTTGGTTTGCTTACCTACTCTTTTATTTGGCGGGTGTTTTTCTTGGTTTTTGGTGCTTAGGAGCAGCCTTCTTGGTCTGTCTTTCCATTGCATGCATCTATTTTCCTTTCCTCTTTTACATCCTGTTCCAAGCTTAGATTTTTTTCCATCGAAACAACTCGGTAGGTCAAGTCTTTTTCGGTATTTTGATTCGATTGTTTTAAGCCTTTAGGTTGTTTATCTTTACCCACACTTTTCGTTAGGTCTTACTTGTGCCTTTTTTCAAGTTCATTTTCTTTTGCAAATAAAAGAAAAGGAAAAAATTGAAATTGGTAGCTTAGTAGTGAGATTTATCATCATTTTTCGAAGTAGCATAAATTTTCTTGCTTTGAAAATTTAAAAGAAAATAATAAAAAAAATTAGGATTGCCTAGTTTTGGTTTTGAAAAATATAAACGAAAAGAAAAGAGTCTTTGTGAAGTTTTTAAAAGCATTTTTTATACGTACTTTGCTTTCTGTCGAAACCATTCCACACACTTCACTACCATTCTTGAGTAAAATGTAGCCTCTAAAAAGAAATCTTAATAAAATTAAATAGCAACTTTTTCTTTTTAGGTATACACATCATCAATTAGCTTAGGCTAGGGTTTCGGGGTAGATCACCTTAAACTACCCGAAATCAGTTTCATTACTCAAAAATCGTAGTAAGACAATCTATTAGGTAAATCCACCTATATCAAAATATCTTGGGAACGCTCTACCCAAACCAAAGTTAAGCACGAGGTTGTGTGCGATTGGAATTGTTGAGGATACCCCCTCACTTTCCTTTCAAACATAAACCATAGCTGATTTGCGTACGGAGGTCCACTAGTACTTTTAAGTGCTTTTGGATTTCGGGCTTTGCTACCTTGCCCATACGTCTTGGCTAGGCTTACGACTATTCCCCAGGTTTTTTCGTATTGGTGGTATCCTTAGTATCATAACCCTAGGTTCTACACAAGTAGAGTGGAAGGATATTTCCACTTCATCTCGAACAGACGCGGAAGGTAACCCTTTGACAGTAATCCCGGGAGGGCGGTTTGGTGATTCAAACGCTTGCACCCAGAAGACCTCCATTGAACACTGTGTAACTAACCGTTGATACTCTATTAGTTTGTTTTGGGCCCTCATCATCCCAAACTTGCTTCTAAGAGTATTTGTCTTGTTTACCTGGTTTGATCACTTAGGAAAATTTTTAGTGGTATGTTGTTTGCTCCTTAGTCGTTAGTGACCTCTAGATTTTATACTTAGTTTGCTTTTTATATAGTTGTGGAGGACCAACCTCTTCGTAGGTCTCGGAGGTTGCAAAACCTCCCCCCACTCATTGTGGATCCTCCACCGCCACCGCAATGCCGGAGGACTGTTTCCAGTGGTTCTTACGAAGTTACGGGCGAAACAGAAGTACCTGAAGAACCACAACCCCGAATTCAAGATCAGCAGGTCTTTGATACTGTTGATGTTGAGGATTTAACTTCTTGAGAGTTTACCACTCCTTTCAACCCTCCTGTGATTGGAAAAAACGATCCGTTGCTCATAACTGTAGATTCTTTAGGCCAACTTGAGTACAGTGCATACTGGTTTACCCTTGGTTATCATATGGCTACTTCCGAAGATGAAACTGGAGTTCCCCAAACTCCTTCTTTTGCCATGATTACGAGATCTCTCTCTCATTCCCTCGCAAGCACGTTGGTATCCACATCGTTGCCGACTACATCAACTCCTTCTTTTAGTTTCAATACTAGTACCATAGGGATGTCTAGTTCTCAACCTTCGACAACAACTACCCCTTTTTGTTCTACTGCTGGACCTTTTCAGATTCCTGTTACTTGGATATCCTCGATACCATCTATTTCATCTAATTTTATGCAAAAATCCCAGGGTATTCCACAAACTGCTCCTTTCGGACAAGGTTTCCCTTGGTTTGGAGGGAATGTAGCTCCCTCTATGCCCTTTGTAGGCTCGATGCCCACTCTATCCACACCTATAGGAGTCTTGATGCCTGTGCCGTCCATTACATCTCCACTTGGGTTTAACCCCTACACAGGTCATAATGTATATCATTCCAATGTGAAGACATCTCATATACCTATAGGGAGTATCACTTTTTCACTGTTCAATGGACGAGGGGGTAATGCTTTTAACCCACATTACGGAGGGGCCAACACCCAGCCACAATGGACACACACTCAAGGGAATAACCCTCTCTCTTTTGGTTGGATCAATTTTAGCAATGCGTTTACTTCACAACCGGTGGCTACGGGAAACCCCAACTAGCAGTACACGAGTAAGGCCTTAGGTGGTTCTGCCTACCAAAACCCTGCTAGCCAAGTGCCATCGGCAAGACCTAGTTTACCTTCTATGGAAACTCTGAATTTTCCAGACCTTTCAAAACTCACTAACGATCGGGTGCGGCATCACCCCGCATGGCCACCTGTCCCGACCAAGATGCCTTCTGACATCCCAAAGTTTGAAGGCAAGACTGGGGAGGATCCCGGTGATCATGTGACTACTTTTCTATAATGTCCCCAGCTTGACCCTATTGCATTAATATTGTAAATGATGTAAATATTGTTATTTAGTCATGGTGTGGAGCTCAAGGCCAAGGCCCCGCCATTGATTTATCGTTCTGTGTATCGGCAATTAGAATAGATGCATATGGTTCTTGTGCTAGCCGTGCACAATGTAAATATGCAATTTTAATGAAAAACCCACAACCAGCTATGCAATGCAACAAAGAGATGGGGCATGATCTTACAAGGAATAGGGAGGAAAAATAACCAAACCCTTGAGCCATGGAGTCAATCCATGTGTCGATGAGAAAACCCATGAGATCCCAACTACCCATTTTGGCTTATGCCCCAATCATTAAATTCTTCTAAGAGTTGGTTGAGGCAGTTAATGCCTTGGGAATGATGAGGTATGGCAGCCAATTTCGGGTATGGGCAAGCCATCAATCTGGGAATTCAATTTTTTTTCCTTGCAAGGCAAGAAATCACCCACGTTTTTCCTTCCTAAGCCATTCCGAACCACAGTCTTTCCTCTCTCACGCAACCGGGGGTGAACTGGGGTTTTTCCTTCACGTTTTCACCATTTCTCTGCATTCTTCCATGCCTGGGAACTCGTTTTTGGTTAGCACAGTGTCTGGGAGAAGAGAACCACGATTTTCTAGGGATATAGAGGTCGTTTCTGCCCATGAAATGCCCATGGACGTTTTTGTGAATACGATTATGCTCTTGGGGTTGTTTTCCCATTTTCCCATTTTCTTTTTGGGCTTTCCCATGTTTTTTTGAACTAGTTGAAATCCCATCGTTGGGCATCCTACTGCAAAAACGCCCAGCACTTGCATTTCTAGTTGTTATGTCCCTCCCTGTTTAGTTTGAACCTGTGAGTAGGAGATTCAGGAGTGGAAGAGGACAGATTTGGATTGATGAGCACTGTTTATGTTGAGGATTTAACTTCTCGAGAGTTTAGCACTCCTTTCAACCCTCCCCTGATTGGACCAAACAATCCCTTACTCATAACTGTAGATTCTTTAGGCCAACTTGAGTATAGTGCATACTGGTTTACCCTTGGTTATCATATGGCTACTTCCGAAGATGAAACTGGAGTTCCCCAAACTCCTTCTTTTGCCATGATTATGAGAGCTCTCTCTCATTCCCTCATAAGCACGTTGGTATCCACCTCGTTGCCGGCTACATCAACTCCTTCTTTTAGTTTCAATACTAGTACCATAGGGATGTCTAGTTCTCAACCTTCGACAACAACTACCCCTTTTTGTTCTACTGCTGGACCTTTTTAGATTCCTGTTACTTGGATATCCTCGATACCATCTACTTCATCTAATTTTATGCAACAATCCCAGGGTATTCCACAAACTGCTCCTTTCGGACAAGGTTTCCCTTGGTTTGGAGGGCATGTAGCTCCCTCTATGCCCTTTGTAGGCTCGATGCCCACTCTATCCACACCTATAGGAGGCTCGATGCCTGTGCCGTCCATTACATTTGCACTTGGGTTTAACCCCTACACAGGTCATAATGTATATCATTCCAATGTGAAGACATCCCATATACCTATAGGGAGTATCACTTTTTCACTGTTCAGTGGACGAGGGGGTAATGCTTTTAACCCACATTACGGAGGGGCTAACACCCAACCGCAATGGACACACACTCAAGGGAATAACCCTCTCTCTTTTGGTTGGATCAATTTTAGCAATGTGTTTACTTCACAACCAGTGGCTACGGGAAACCCCAACTAGCAATACACCAGTAAGGATTTAGGTGGTTCTGCCTACCAAAACCCTGCTAACCAAGTGCCATCGGCAAGACCTAGTTTACCTTCTATGGAAACTCTGAATTTTCCAGACCTTTCAAAACTCACTAACGATCGGGTGCGGCATCACCCCGCATGGCCACCTGTCCCGACCAAGATGCCTCCTGACATCCCAAAGTTTGAAGGCAAGACTAGGGAGGATCCCGGTGATCATGTGACTACTTTTTTGTAATGTCCCCATCTTGACCCTATTGCATTAATATTGTAAATGATGTAAATATTGTTATTTAGTCATGGTGAGGAGCTCAAGGCCAAGGCCCCGCCATTGATTTATCGTTCTATGTATCGGCAATTAGAATAGATGCATATGGTTCTTGTGTTAGCCGTGCACAATGTAAATTCGGACATCATGTAAATATGCAATTTTAATGAAAAACCCACAACCAGCTATGCAATGCAACAAAGAGATGGGGCATGATCTTACAAGGAATAGGGAGGAAAAATAACCAAACCCTTGAGCCATGGAGTCAATCCATGTGTCAATGAGAAAACCCATGAGATCCCAACTACCCATTTTGGCTTATGCCCCAATCATTAAATTCTTCCAAGAGTTGGTTGAGGCAGTTAATGCCTTGGGAATGATTAGGTATGGCAGCCAATTTCGGGTATGGGCAAGCCATCAATCTGGTAATTCAATTTTTTTGCTTGCAAGGCAAGAAATCACCGACGTTTTTCCTTCCCAAGCCATTCTGAACCACAGTCTTTCCTCTCTCACGCAGCCGGGGGCAAAATGTGGTTTTTCCTTCACGTTTTCACCATTTCTCTGCATTCTTCCATGCCTGGGAACTCGTTTTTGGTTAGCACAATGGCTTGGAGAAGAGAACCACGATTTTCTGGGGTTATAGAGGTTGTTTATGCCCATGAAATGCCCATGGACGTTTTTGTGAAAACGATTATGCTCCTGGGGTTGTTTTCCCATTTTCCCATTTTCATTTTGGGCTTTCCCATGTTTTTCTTAACTGGTTGAAATCCCATCGTTGGGCATCCTATTGCAAAAACGCCCAGCACTTGCATTTCTGGCTGTTATGTCCCTCCCTATTTAGTTTGAACCTGTGAGCAGGAGATTCAGGAGTGGAAGAGGACAGATTTGGATTGATGATCATTGTTGATGTTGAGGATTTAACTTCTCGAGAGTTTAGCACTCCTTTCCCTCCCCTAATTGGACCAAACAATCCCTTACTCATAACTGTAGATTCTTTAGGCCAACTTGAGTACAGTGCATATTGGTTTACCCTTGGTTATCATATGGATACTTCCGAAGATGAAACTGGAGTTCCCCAAACTCCTTCTTTTGCCATGATTACAAGAGCTCTCTCTCATTCCCTCGCAATCACGTTGGTATCCACCTCGTTGCCAGCTACATCAACTCCTTCTTTTAGTTTCAATACTAGTACCATAGGGATGTCTAGTTCTCAACCTTCGACAACAACTACCCCTTTTTGTTCTACTGCTGGACCTTTTCAGATTCCTGTTACTTGGATATCCTCGATACCATCTACTTCATCTAATTTTATGCAACAATCCTAGGGCATTCCACAAACTGCTCCTTTCGGACAAGGTTTCCCTTGGTTTGGAGGGCACGTGGCTCCCTCTATGCCCTTTGTAGGCTCGATGCCCACTCTATCCACACCTATAGGAGGCTCGATTCCTGTGCCGTCCATTACATCTGCACTTGGGTTTAACCCCTACACAGGTCATAATGTATATCATTCCAATGTGAGGACATCTCATATACCTATAGGGAGTATCACTTTTTCACTGTTTAGTGGATGAGGGGGTAATGCTTTTAACCCACATTACGGAGGGTCCAACACCCAGCCGCAATGGACACACACTCAAGGGAATAACCCTCTCTCTTTTGGTTGGAGCAATTTTAGCAATGCATTTACTTCACAACCGGTGGCTATGGGAAACCCCAACTAGTAGTACACGAGTAAGGCTTTAGGTGGTTCTGCCTACCAAAACCCTTCTAACCAAGTGCCATCGGCAAGACCTAGTTTACCTTCTATGGAAACTCTGAATTTTCCAGACCTTTCAAAACTCACTAACGATCAGGTGCGGCATCACCCCGCATGGCCACCTGTCCCGACCAAGATTCCTTCTGACATCCCAAAGTTTGAAGGAAAGACTAGGGAGGATCCCGGTGATCATGTGACTACTTTTCTGTAATGTCCCCATCTTGACCCTATTGCATTAATATTGTAAATGATGTAAATAATGTTATTTAGTCATGGTGAGGAGCTCAAGGCCAAGGCCCCGCCATTGATTTATCGTTCTATGTATCGACAATTAGAATAGATGCATATGGTTCTTGTGCTAGCCGTGCACAATGTAAATATGCAATTTTAATGAAAAACCCACAACCAGCTATGCAATGCAACAAGGAGATGGGGCATGATCTTACAAGGAATAGGGAGGAAAAATAACCAAACCCTTGAGCCATGGAGTCAATCCATGTGTCAATGAGAAAACCCATGAGATCCCAACTACCCATTTTGGCTTATGCCCCAATCATTAAATTCTTCCAAGAGTTGGTTGAGGCAGTTAATGCCCTTGGAATGATGAGGTATGGCAGCCAATTTCGGGTATGGGCAAGCCATCAATCTGGGAATTCAATTTTTTTGCTTGCAAGGCAAGAAATCACCCACGTTTTTCCTTCCCAAGCCATTCTCAACCACGGTCTTTCCTCTCTCACGCAGCCGGGGGTGAACTGGGGTTTTTTCTTCACGTTTTCATCATTTCTCTACATTCTTCCATGCTTGGGAACTCGTTTTTGGTTAGCACAGTGGCTGGGAGAAGAGAACCACGATTTTCTGGGGTTATAGAGGTCGTTTTTTCCCATGGACGTTTTTCTTAAAACAATTATGCTCCTGGGTTTGTTTTCCCATTTTTCAATTTTCGTTTTGGGCTTTCCCATGTTTTTCTGAACTGGTTGAAATCCCATCGTTGGGCATCCTACTGCAAAAACGCCCAGCACTTGCATTTCTGGCTGTTATGTCCCTCCCTGTTTAGTTTGAACCTGTGAGTAGGAGATTCAAGAGTGGAAGAGGACAGATTTGGATTGATGAGCCCAATGAAGTATCCATAGCTCAATGGTTGAGCCACTAGCCTAGTAATTCACCTCTGTCCATCTCTTAGCAGCCTGAGAAACCCCACTGCTGATTGGTTTGGCTGATTCTGGTGTATCTTTGGCTATGTGAGAGCCTGCTTTCCCCTTTTCCTTGTGGAGATCATGCCCAGCTCGGGGGTGGTAGTGGTGCTGAGAGATTGAGGAGCACACTGGCCTACGGTTGGGTGGAACGTTGCAGAAGCGTAGTTGGTTGCTCAGGGACTACTTGGTTTAAGATAAGTATTCTCATTTGCTAATTTGATATTGCTTAATTGATGAATGACATGCAAATATGGAATGTATGATGGATGTGTAATGGAATTAAATTCTGTTGTGTTTTCGAGATTTTATGCATTTGCATATCTCCATCTACAATTTATATGAATGCTTATTTTTTTAAGTATGGGACTAGATGTCCAGTATTATTGTTAGTGTCCTGTCCATAGCCTTGTAGGATAGGAGGGACATTACATTTTGGTATCAGAGCTGCTGGTTGCAGAATTGGGCCTTCATGGGCTACTTGTCACAACTTGCAGAGGTAAGTATGCTTTCTGCCCAACATAGACTGTTAAGAAAAATTTCAAATTTTCAAAATTTATCAAAAAATTTTCTATGTATCTATGAGTTTTCTACCAAAAAAACTGAGTTGGCGGAAAAACTCAGTGAGTTCGTCCGCAACGGCGGGAGGACTCGGCAAGTTGTTCCACAACGCGGCAAGAAATCAATAAGTTTGCCGAAACTGCGGAAGAACTTAGCGAGTTGTTCTGCAATGGCGGAAGAACTTGGTAAGTTGGCCCGAAGTTGCGGAAGTGCCTGGGGAAGGGAAGACAAATTTCAAAAAAAAAAAAAAATTCTAAGTGTTTTCGGTGGCCGGACTCGGCGAGTTGGCCTGAAACTGCGGAAGGACTCGGCAAGTTGTTCCGCAATGCGGCAAAAGAAATCAATAAGTTCGGCGGAAAGATGGAAAAAAAAAATTTCGGAAGAACTTGGCGAGTTGCTTCGAAACAGTGGGAGAACTCGGCGAGTTGCTCCGAAACAACGGGAGAACTCAGCAAAATGGTCCGAAACAGCGGAAGGTTTTTCTAAGTATTTTTCGGCGTCCAAGAGAAAATTTCAGAAGAACTCGACAAGTCGCCCCGCAACGGCGGAAGGACTCGGCAAGTTGGTCTGCAACGGATCGGAAGGAAAAACTGAGTCTTGGATCGGAAGAACTCGACGAGGTTGCCCGAAACAGGTCGGAAGAACTCGCTGAGTTGCTCCGAAACAAGGAATTTCAGCCATTTTTCAGAGAGATTTTTCAGGCGCCGAAAGATGAAAAATGCCATGGAACTTGTGTGCCAAATTGCGCGAAATTGAAGGTTTTACAAAAAAAAAAAAAAACGAGGGCGCTGCCCTCGACCCGCCCTGCAGTGGCGGCCACAAGGGGGAAAGCCCCCTTGACCCCCGTCGTCCCCCGGAGACAGTCATTGAAAGTGTGAAATGCACTCTTGGGATGAGGAGCACGGATTGCATAAAGGGTGGTGGAATTCTCAGCAAGAGAAATTGGTTGTGATTTTCATTATGGAAGATGAAAGGGGAAATTCCTCACCTTAAAACTAATTCTGTTTATAGCATAAGAATTGTATATTGGAAAACAGCAAGAATGAATGATTGCACATATGTATATGTTGAATTGCTAATTCATGATAATATCATAGCTAATGATTGCTTGTATGCTTGGTAGGGAAGCCAAGGAAAGGATTAGCTATGATGTGGATGAGGAACTCCATGACAGAATGAGGAATTGGGAAGAATTCCTTAACTCCTCTCTTGCTATCGTATTTATATACTGGAAAATTATGGCATAAGGATGCTGGAAATGCAAGAGAGTAATAGATTAAAAATAAATATTGCACGGTGCATGTGAAAATGTTTGTGCATGTATATGATATTACATCTTGGTAAAATAGTGAGGTTTTACATATGCAATGAGCCACTTAAGATAGTCATTGTGGCTGCTAATAAGTAGTTATGTTCGCATTGGTCGTAGGATCAAATACAACTGAAGCATGGCTAAAAATGTGGATGATGATTATTGCATACGACCAACAACCGTATGAGAAAGGGATGGTGCAACAAATCTATGATCATGAGGTTGGCAAAAGGACTGTGTAGTCTTGGTAAGAGGCCAACTGATCAGGTAACATCAAGTGATGTAAATGACAGCCATGCAGGTAATGGTTATTGGTGCATAAATTGCATGAATGTTGAAAGAGGATTTGGTAAGATCCCTTCAACTATGTTTGAATTACGTTGAATGCATAGTACTCATAACTTAATGCAAGGTAGCATTGAGGAAATGTGCATTAATATATTATGCACAATCTTGTGGTTATGCATTGAGTGAATGCACATTAAAAGATTATGTGAGTGATGTAAATGTGCATGCATAGGTATAGGTGCACATGACGAGATGCATTGTGAGAATGCATGATTGTGATGTATGTTTCATTGCAATTAGATAATAGATGAAATGGTGAACTATTATCAATCTTAAGAGCAAGAGAATAATTGCATAAAATGATGAAATCAAACCATGCAACTCTAGTATGGTAATAATTCACAGGAAGTAGATTGTTTTGGTGATATTAAAATGCTTCAGTGAATGTGGCAACAATGAAATATTATATGCATAGAAACTTACAAAGCATTTGGCTGATTGAAGTTTCAGATTTCAGGTAGATTGTTTTGGGCATGGCAAATATGGTTAAGTCCATGATGAAGATTGGAATCTACCGTGAACAAGAGCCAAACGATATAAGAACAGGCTCATGGCTAAGCGAATCAATTTCTGAAGACACATTGCAGGAAGACCAGGAGTGATGGTCTGCCAAAGCCAAACCAGATGGGAAAGACCCCATGCTTTGGAAACGGGTTTCAGGTGAAACGCCATTGATAATGTCTCAGCCAAACCGCATGTCGGTAAACCATGAAAGTGAGATGGTAAAGCTATGCCCAGAAGGCATGTGAGACACATCTGCAAAATGAATGAGTATTCTGTGACCCTAGACAAGAACATGCATGTCTAAATTATTAGGGTTAATATGCAGAGCATGCTCTATCTTATTTATATCATTGCAAACTACTTGAGTATGATTAGGGCCTACATGGCGCACATCAGAAAGGGGGTGCACACCTTTTCTGGTGCTGGGTCATGATAGGGTTTTCAATATTGATTACGCCCTAAGGGAATGGATGCATTCCTGGTGTTTCAATACTTGGTAGTGAATGATATGGAATGTGGTTAAGAATTGAACAGCAATACTGATGAGCTTGCTTATCCTTCTTGTATTGTCATCCTACACAGATGCAGATTGATACTGCACATTAAAGGGAAAAGTGAAGAAGGGTACGCAAAGGGACTGTATGGGAATTGGCAACCTTTATATGCTCACATGAAATATTACTAGAAGGGATGGACAGGCTCGAAGAACTGTGTAATAAGAGAAGGTATCATCCTTGTGTGAGTAGGGGTCATGTTAACCTGCAGTCAAGAAAGTCACCTATAAAGTTCCTAAAAGGAACCACCGATTTGCACAAGAGAAGGAGTGGCATCCTTGTATAAATGAAGATTTGATGTGTGTGAAGGATTACGGTGCAAGAAGGTGTGGTGACATTGGTAAAGGCATAAAATCTCTACTGGGACAGCAGTGGGAGGGCGGGCGCCGAGGACTGACTGAAAACCATGAGATTCCTATGGCTCCATAGTAGAGCCTTGACCTATAATGGTTGGTGGCACAGTTTCCTTCTATTGGTCGATGACCCAGACGAATGTGCTGGTTCGGCACTGGAGAGGGCCAACCAAGTATGGGACTGGTTGGGCACCACCAAATGCTTGGTAAATCCAGCCGATGGAGAGGCATACTGGTTAAGCATTAACTATATCCAATTCCATAGGCGATCCCAAGGCTTGCAAAGCGAAGCAGGATCCTGTGGACCAGAGGGGAAACACACAATATAGATAAGTATTCGTTTTCATTTATGTCTTGTTTGGAATAATGAAGATTTCAGGTATAAGTCTTCTAACAGCTAAGCTGATACACTATTGTTTCTTTGTTGGAAACCTTGGTCATTGCAGGAAGGCAAGACCCTGAAAGACTATAAATTGCTGGTAAATCCAGAGAGTAAATGAGTGGGCGATATAAATTGCTGGTAAATCCGGAGAGTAAATGAGGGGGCGATATAAATTATTAAGAAATCCAGGGAGTAGCTGATTGAACGCTATAAAGTTCTTGATAAGTCCGGAGAGTGACTAGTTGGGCATTAACTACTTGATACGGTAAAGCAGCGTGTACGCTGGCCCAACACCCCTTAAACAATTGATAAAACCAATCGGAGCACTGGCCTAGCATATTGCTAAAGGAAATAATTGATAAACCCAGTCAGCGTACTGGCCTGGAATTGCCTATTCGAATGATTGTGGAGTAGCCTACATGCTGGCCCAACATTCGTTATTGTGTTCACGGGAAATACAAGGCTCGTAAAGCAAAGAAGGATCCCGTGGAATAAAGTGAAGACATCCAATACAGATAAGTATTCAGTTACCTTGCAGTTTCTTGCTTATGAATATACGTGTGTATATGATTTGGTTATGATTTCCTAAACTCTTGTTTAGAGATAAACCCTATGAAAATGAACTAAACATGTGAATGGATTCAATGTTTGAGTGTAGGTATTGCTGGAAGCAAGGATTATGAAGGCATCCTAGAGATGCATGTGGACATGTGACCGTCCAAAAGAGCTCAGTATGAGCAGTAATGAAAGATGGTGCTAGTGGATACAAGTGGATCCTAGCAGCCAAAGGTTCTGTAGGCAATAATGGGAAGGGTGCCCTAGCTAAAAATCCATATACAGACATTAGACACTAAGTGTCATAGCCAAGAAAGGAAAGTCAAAGCATTCACATTGAAGTGAAAGAGACTAAAGAGCATGAAACCACAGCGATGGTGTAGCTCCATAATAGAACAAGACTAAGAGGGAGAAACCCCTACTCTTCTCTTTCCTTTTGATTGATGCATTTATAAAACAAAAGATTGTTGAGTGCATATCATGGCTGAAAATAGATTGTGTTTAATTGCTTGAGATGAATTGTGAATGTTGAAATAGTAAATTTCCTGTGAAAGGATCAACATGAATGAGTTCATGTGTATGTTGGGAAAGCATGAAAAGTGTGGAAGTCCCATGAATAAAGCATGGACATTCCATGTCAATTGGGAAAATAATTGACTAATCTTAATTTTTATGTTATGCTTGACCTAACAAAGAATTCCCATGATGAATTTCACAGGTAAGAAAGTGAAACAACTGGTTGCATCCGGCACAAGAAAGTGTTGCTAGTAAGCAAAGTGTGTTCAGTTGTGCCCATTGACCATTGCAGCAGACCGAGGGCTATTAGAGTTGGCTGAAAGTCTTCTTCAAACAATTTCCAAGACCCAAGAAAATCTTGGGGAGATGCTCAAGCTACAGAGGCAACAGAATGAGATAAACCATGAGGCTTTGCAGGACTCTATTCGTCTGCAAAAAGAGGTAAAAAGCATTCTGGGAGTAATCAACAAGGGAAAGGAAAGTGGATCAATGAAGAAGCATTCATCCAATCGTCCGATTAAGAAATGTTCCAGGTGGGAAGACTCAAAGGAAATGGACCGAGAAAAGGTAAAGATGCCAATGAAATGTTGGGGATGTGGAGGAAATCATTGCCTCCGTGACTGCCCAACAAGAGAATATCAAGAGGGTAGAAATTGTAAATTCCCCAAGTTCGTGGACCAGTTGGAAGGAATTGTTTTGGAACGATGTCCTCATGTAGAGCTAGAAGGTCCCAACCAACAAGAGCAGTTTGTAAGGACCAAAGGACTTAGTCCTGAAAAACCCAAGTAAAGGGTGAAATGCAGGACAAACCTACCACATTTTGTGAATTTTGGACATATTTAAAGTGGGTATTTATTTTCCGAAGTGCTGGAACACTGAGGACGGTGTTATTCCAAGGGGAGGGGAATGTAATGTTCCCATCTTGACCCTATTGCATTAATATTGTAAATGATGTAAATATTGTTATTTAGTCATGGTGAGGAGCTCAAGGCTAAGGCCCCGCCATTGATTTATCGTTCTATGTATCGGCAATTAGAATAGATGCATATGGTTCTTGTGCTAGCCGTGCACAATGTAAGTATGCAATTTTAATGAAAAATCCACAACCAGCTATGCAATGAAACAAAGAGATGGGGCATGATCTCACAAGGAATAGGGAGGAAAAATAACCAAACCCTTGAGCCATGGAGTCAATCATGTGTCAATGAGAAAACCCATGAGATCCCAACTACCCATTTTGTCTTATGCCCCAATCATTAAATTCTTCCAAGAGTTGGTTGAGGCAGTTAATGCCTTGGGAATGATGAGGTATGGCAGCCAATTTCGGGTATGGGCAAGCCATCAATCTGGGAATTCAATTTTTTTGCTTGCAAGGCAAGAAATCACCCACGTTTTTCCTTCCCAAGCCATTCTCAACCACGGTCTTTCCTCTCTCACGCAGCCGAGGGCGAACTGGGGTTTTTCCTTCATGTTTTCACCATTTCTCTGCATTCTTCCATGCCTGGGAACTCGTTTTTGGTTGGCATAGTGGCTGGGAGAAGAGAACCACGATTTTCTGGGGTTATAGAGGCCGTTTCTGCCCATGAAATGCCCATGGACGTTTTTCTGAAAACGATTATGCTCCTGGGGTTGTTTTCCCATTTTCCAATTTTCGTTTTGGGCTTTCCCATGTTTTTCTGAACTGGTTGAAATCCCATTGTTGGGCATCCTACTGCAAAAACGCCCAGCACTTGCATTTCTGGCTGTTATGTCCCTCCCTATTTAGTTTGAACCTGTGAGCAGGAGATTCAGGAGTGGAAGAGGACAGATTTGGATTGATGAGCCCAATGAAGTATCCATAGATCAATGGTTGAGCCACTAGCCTAGTAATTCACCTCTGTCCATCTCTTAGCAGCCTGAGAAACCCCACTGCTGATTGGTTTGGCTGATTCTGGTGTATCTTTGGCTATGTGAGAGCCTGCTTTCCCCTTTTCCTTGTGGAGATCATGCCCAGCTCGGGGGTGGTAGTGGTGCTGAGAGATTGAGGAGCACACTGGCCTACAGTTGGGTGGAACGTTGCAGAAGCGTAGCTAGTTGCTCAGGGACTACTTGGTTTAAGATAAGTATTCTCATTTGATAATTTGATATTGCTTAATTGATGAATGATATGAAAATATGGAATGTATGATGGATGTGTAATGGAATTAAATTCTGTTGTGTTTTCGAGATTTTATGCATTTGCATATCTCCATCTACAATTTATATGAATGCTTATTTGATTAAGTATGGGACTAGATGTCTAGTATTATTGTTAGTGTCCTCTCCATAGCCTTGTAGGATAGGAGGGACATTACATTTTCATCTCTAGTGCTCTTCTAATTCGTTGAATGATGATTCCATTAGATTAAGGCTCTTTCAAAGAACCTTGACTAATGCTGCAGCTAAGTGGTACATTGAACTGCCCCCGACTGCTTATGGCACCTTTTGGGATCTAGCTACTATTTTTTTGAACCACTTCCAACTTCCTGTCCGGTATGATGCCAGTACAGACCTTCTGTCGACCTTTCGACAGAACAAAGCCACTCACTTATCTGACCATATTTAAGAGTGGAGAAGGAGGAAGAGGTTGATTAAAGTTGACACCCCTCCAGAGTTCTTATTAGAGTGGTATCTCAAATCACTCATTCCTTATATTTCTAAGGAAGTAACAACTTCTGGGGTGTTCTCCAAAGAGGAAGCTATCCTTAGAACCCAGCAGCTTGATCTAGTATATGCTTAGTCTGGGCTCTTATGTGAGATTATTCCTAACGCATCGAGATCTAACACAGATCTAGGTAAACCTAAGCCTGGACCACATGCTGACGGCATAGTGGGTTCAGTAGACTCTATAGTGTTTGATGTTTTAACTAAGCAGGTTCATGCCTTGTCTGTCAAACAGTTTGCTCTAGAAGCAACTTCAGTTGCATCCTCCCCTTCGCAAACGGAATCTGTACAACAAGTGTAGACAAATCAAAAGGGCCCTCAACAGCCCAATAACAAAAAGAAGGGCAATAAAGGGGAGGGGAACCACCAAAAGCCCAAAAACAATGAAAATGCCAAGGAGGAAAAAAAGGATAAAAATAAAGTGAAGTTTCCTTGCAAACTATGCAAAGAAGATCACCTTACCCATCAATGCCCTCCGATGGAAGAATCCTAGAAGCTGCTCCGTGAAAAGAAACCTGTTGTCTTAAAGGATCCATTTCCCCACGGGCAAGGTTCAACTTCTAGAAACTCTAGTGCTGGGGGCACTCATCATGCCTCGTCTACTGATTAGTCATTTATTAATATGGTTAATTCGGACGCTCTTTTACAAACTCGAGCTAGAAACTATACCCTGGATCTGTAGCAGAAGGATGTTCCTGAGTCATCTACCCCTCTCCACATCGAGAGACCAGTGGATTCATTGTCGAAGATCTCGAAAGGTGTCTTCAAACGGGTTGTGCACAACCCTAACGCACGGGCTGCTCCCAACTACAACGTTGTGGAAGATTTATCCCAAACCCCCTGTTCCATGTCCTCTTTATAAGTACTGCAGAGTTTCCCATTGCAACGCAGTGCACTTCTTGCAGCGATTGGGAGTGTAGAATAATCCAATATGCTTGTCCATTTTGATATGAATAATATCAAGTTCCGGTTGTCGTAACACGTTGCTCTCCAAATAGAGTTAGTCCATGGTCCCAAGACCATTGGACGAGCTGTTGTAGATGAGGACGCATCTACGTGCGTAATGTCTATTTCTTCCTAGAAGGCTTTGGGCGAACTCGAGTTATCCCCCTCAAACATAGTGCTTACCGTCTTTGATGGAAGATCTTTCCGTCCACACAGAGTCTTATCATCATTTGATGTTGAACTTGCGGGAAAACTAGTATCTGTAGAGGTTGAAGTTTTGGATTCTCCACTTGACTATAACTTGCTGTTAGGTAGGAGCTGGACGTATGCAATGCAAGTAGTGCCATCATCCATTTTCCGAGTTATGATGTTCCCTCACGAAGGAAAGATCATCACAGTCAATCAACTTTCATTTTCTCGGAAGAACCACCAGGCTTCATCGGATTCAACAATTCCGATGGTTGATCAATCTCACCCAGTGAGTGAGAGTTAGGAGTAGGGCTCTATGGGTCATTAATGGGCACTTTTGACCTACCTACTCCTTTTCATTTTATTGGTTATGAAGAGTGTTCTTCATCTGAGAGTTTCACAGTTGGTCCAACGACAGATCCATGGATTCTCTCCATCGAATCTGAGTCAGTTGTGCCCTTATCTGGTGAAGAGGTGGCCTACTTAGATTCACAACATGCTGCAACAGAACATATCGTGACTCTGTTGGTCTCTATTGAGTCAGATATGGACTATGCTCCTTCATGGTCAGTGGACTCCATCCAGTCTTTTGACTGTCTAGACACTGTTTTGCCCTGCGATGAGACCATTTTGGAAGCAATGATCAGCCTGGATCATCCATGGGAACACATGGACCAATTTTCTTATACTTAGCCATTTTGCAGAATTTCTCCAAACTGACAAATCTCTATATAACTAGGTCAGATTGTAATAATGACATCGTGAAGGTACTTGAGAACCATTAGGTGGATTTGCATCCTCATCAACCATGCCACATCATCATACATTCCATGTCATCATATCTTTTGTCATTAATGAATACTTTTGTCATTAATGACAATTATACTCAACAAACATTACCTAGCAAGACATATAACTAAATCATCATAAATATAATCCAATGAAAAAACTCATTCAATCATCATTATGACACAAGAAAACTTACCATGTAATAGACATATCATGGAAAATATCTCTATACCTTGTACTATGTAAAATATGTAACTAGGTCACCAGTAATGAAAGGCAATGAAAAATTACTCTAGTTGTCACAAGGAAAACGGAAATCAAAGCTTATAATTCACATATCTAAAAAGAAACCAATACTTTTCACCTCAAGCTATATTAAATTGAGGCCTTAACATTTAAATATCTAAAATCGCACAAGTAAAATTAAAATATATACTAATCCTTTTTTTCTCTTACAGGTGCTTGTTACGTGCTTGTTACAAAGTGTAATTCTATGATCAATGTAAGTAAAGTTGACACTTTAATAAAATAATAAAATATCAAGAAAATAAAAAATTACAATATAGTGATATAAATTTCAAAACCAAAAAGAATATAAAATTAATATGATCCAAAAATTAAAATAAATCTATATTTTCTAAATAAAAATATATAAAATCTACTCACAAAATACACAACCATTAAATCACCAAAATAAAAACTATCCCTCAAGTATCAAAATGTATCAAAATTACAGAATGAACACATTATATGAAAACATATTAAAAATATACACTAACCAGGATAAAATGATAGGCAAAAAAAACCATGAACAAAAAACTCATAGCCAAAAAAAAAGCCATGAATTGAAAATAGGTCCCTCCTTTATACATTATCTTTTCCTTAAAATATCGAAATAAGAGGAGTCAAACTCTAAATGTATATCCATATAATTGCAATGAATGTAATTGAAATCTAATAAATTTCAAATTATATATATACATTCACCTACTCTATATATATATCTATTAATCATATGTAAAAACTTCAAGACCCAAATGTAGTCTAATCTGAAGATTAAATGCAACGTTTAAAGCCTTTAATGCAGTTTCAAGCACGGCAGGCTGGCCACCCGTGGCCCTTAAACTCCCAAGCTAGCAGCAGAAGAGAAGAACTAAAACCCCCACACTTTGTACCATGCTGCAGTCAATTCAACCTACTTCAAAAGTACAGGTGTTGAATGGCACGGCGCACGCCAACCTCCACACTAGCAAACTTTAGTTTAGGAAAACATTTGACACTTATGAATGAAATTAATCCATCCCTGCAGGCGCTATCTGTCCCAACAGGGACATAAAATTAAATCGCGCCTTTTCCTGTTTATGCTTACAAAAAATATTTATTTATCATGATAACGTCACCGTAACGATATAAGTGACATCATACACCCTCCAACGTACTCTGTAAGGCTGAACGCCACCGATATTCGAACAGTGAATCAGTTTGCTTTTTAGCCCCACCTTCCACCGCCAATTTTTAACTCTATGTACAACAAGAATTAGACTTGCACTATGCCCCGTGTTGCCATTCAATGATATCGGTGGCCTCATTGACGTCCATTAAAAGCAGTTGAGATGATCGTGGCCGTGTATCAAGAATGAATCGGGCACGGGATCTTTATCAATTACCTACTTCCTGCTGCTGGTTGGTGAGCTTCTTTTATATGTATCACTTTCTTCCTCGCTATACTGAAGACTCGCCTGAATTAAAGATAGCTAAGAACAGAGTTCTAATAGTGGGTGGCACTGGATACATTGGTAGAAGATTAGTAAAAGCCAGCTTAGCTTTAGGACTGCCAACTTTCGTTCTGTACAGACCAGAAGTGGGGTTTGACATTGACAAGGTGCACATGTTGCTCTCCTTCAAACAGGCGGGTGCCAAACTTTTAGAGTTATAAGCTCTGCACTCTATATATTACTTACGCACACACAAAGAAAAAAAGATTGCGGTCTGATGTAGGTCTAAGTGCGGGGTTCATTTGAGGATCCCCAAAGCCTTGTGGCAGCCTTGAAGCAGGTTGATGTTGTCATTAGTGCAGTTGCAGGATTACACCACTTTAGAAACCAAATACTTCAACAGCTTAAACTGGTGGAAGCCATTAAAGACGTTGGCAATATTAAGGTCACTAGTCCTGGTTATTACATTTGATATTTTTTAATCATTTTAGTGCAATCTAAATCTATTTTAACTATGAAGATCTATTTAAAATAAAATAAGACATATATATATATATATATATATATAATTTTTGTGTACGAGGATCTTGGATCTCACCTTATTTTGTCTGATAATTTTTCAATGATTCTTCGTTAGACCAAGACTTCTTTTCAGGATGATATGGGACTCGGTTTTACCATGTCATTATGACTGTCTTATGGCAATTTATTTTTGACATTTTGATGGGATTTAATTAGTCCAGAGGTTCATTTCACCGAGAATATATATATATATATATATTTTGAGTAGGTGAAATATAATTTGAAATTTTAACATATGATTAATTTACGTTTAGAGACATTGTATTTTCTATTAGATTTCAATTACATTCATTTCAATTATATGGATATACATTTAGAGATTGACTCTTCTTATTTCGATATTTTAGGGAAAAGATCATGTATAAAGGATGGACCTATTTTCAGTTCATGGCTTTTTTTGGCTCAGTTTTCGGTTCATGGTTTTTTTGCCTATCAGTTTATCCTGGTTATTGTATATTTTTAATATGTTTCCATATAATAATGGTATAGTTTTTGTAATTATTTGAAAGAAAAAAAAAGGGAGGGATCTATTTTATGAATTTATGATGTGTTGAGTTTGTAATTTTGATAGTTGAAGGATAGTTTTTATTTTGGTGATTTTATGGTTGTGTATTTTGAGTAGATGAAAATATAGATTTATTTTAATTTTGAATCTATAAAAAATGGATTAATTTAATTTTGGATTTTTTTTGTTTTAAAATTTATATTACGGTATTGTAATTTTTTTATTTTCTTGATATTTTTTTATTTTATTAAAGTGTCAACTCTACTTACATTGACCATAGAATTACACTTTGTAAAACACAACACTCATAAAAATAAAGGATTAGTATATATTTTAGTTTTACTGATTTTAAATATCCAAAATGTTAAGGCCTCAATTTAATATAGTAGGTATTGGTCTCTTTTTAGATATGTGAATTATGAGCTGTGATTTCCGTTTTCCTTGTGATAATTAAAGTAATTTTTCATTGCATTTCATTAATGGTGACCTAGTTGCATATTTTACATAGTACATGGTATGGAGATTTTTTTCATGATATGTCAATTACATGGTAAGTTTCCTTGTGTCATAATGATGATTGAAGGAGTTTTTCATTGGATTATATTGATGACGATTTAGTTATATATTTGGTTAGATAATGTTTGTCTCTTATTATTTATGTAAAATGAGTATTTTTTTTAGCTTTTATGGTGTGATTGGAGATGTTTAGAATGTTTAGGTTTTAGCTTCAACATAGGTGTGTGGAATTTATTTTTATGATGTGTCAATTATAAGGTTCATTTCTCATTGTGATGACCAAAGGATTTTTTCATTAACTTTCATTAATGATGAACAAATGAGTTTTTCATTGACTATTATTAATTATGAACAAAGGAGTTTTTCATTGACTTTCATTAATTATGAACAAAGGAGTTTTTCATTAATGATGAACAAAGGAGTTTTTTTATTGACTTTCATTAATGGTAACCCATTTGCATACCTTACAAGATGCAATATATGTACACTTTTTTCATGATATGCCAATTACATGGTATGATTTCCTCTGTCACCATGATGGGGACCCCTTTTCTTAAGATATGTCGATTACATGGTGCACACTTTCCTGTTTTACCCGATGATGATTTAGGATGTTTACAATTGGTGTAGTTGGTAAGGTCACATTGATTATGACATGATATAATCAACTATTTCTTATCAAATCCTTTTTGGAAAAACATTTTTGCATGGTATTCTTGGCTCTAAATTTAATAATTTGTCATGATTTCTTGCTCTAGGTTATGTAAGTACTTATTTGAATTGCAAATGGTAGGCCCATAGCCAATTTGTTTGACCAATATGAATCTGTATAGAATAATGTATTTGATTCTTTACAATCTAAACAATCAACTTGAGATCATGCTTCTTGAAACGAATTCATGGATGTATGAAAAAATGGCTCTATTCCAAATTGGTCCAATACTTCTCCAAGTTGACTTTGATGCCACATGAATGGAAAACTAAGATTTCTTATTTGGTTGTCCTACTCGACATAATTTCCTTAAATTCCAATGAAAGATACAAAACCCCTTATAATAATTCAACCTACTACAACAAAATCTAGTGCTCTATATGATATGAAGTCCTAAGCATTGATGAGTTGTTCTTATTCAACTTAGGAAGGCTACCCATCGTCACCTTAATATATCTTCCTCTCTCTTTAGGTTGGTTCTCCTCCAACTCAAGGGTATCCCTAAGTAATATTACTAAGGATACATAGTGGAGGTTTTAGGTGATAAAGGAAGAGTAAGGCTTAATAAAATGTATGGTTGTTGTAGTATACGAAGTGGGGTGAAAATGAGATTGAGACAAGGACAATATAAGAAAATGTGTGAGGAACCTGCAACAATTAAATGATAAAATGCACAATATATTGGATCACAAAATATTTTTATTGATCACGGGCCACTTCGAGGGGGAAACCTCCTTTGAGCAAGCTCAATACAAATAACTTCACGGTACTTTCATTGGCCTCAACACACACTTATATACTAAATCTAGGTACCAATACTATGGGTCAAAACCATGGGCCAATACAAACTATGGATCAACAAATACTACAGGAGGCTTACAAAGCACATGCGCCCAACAACAATAACACAAACTATGGATCGACAATTACCACAAGACGACTTACAAAGCATATGCATCCAACAACAATAAAATAACAAAGGAAAGAGAAGGGTTGACATAGGTTCCTAACATCCCCTCCCACTTAGAAAATGATTTGTCCTCAAAGCTTTAGATGTGGAAATTGTCGCTGAATCTGAAGGAGTGGTTCCCATGTAGCATCCTCTGGTTGCACTCCATGCCACTGAATTAAGGCCTCGGTGATAGAGTGAGAGCGAAGCTGATGAGTGCGCTTATTGAGGACGGCTTTCGGCTCTAAAAGGATGGATCCTTCATTATCCAAATATGGTAAAATAGTTTGTCCTCTGATGTTGGTGCCAAGAAATTTCTTCAAACAAGAGACATGAAATACTGGATGAATGCGGGAAGAAGGAGGAAGTTCCAATTTATAAGCAACGAACCCAATATTCTGAAGAATCCTATATGGTCCATAGAACTTTGGAGGGAGCTTATGATGCCCTTTGAGTTTTAGGGAGGATTGCTTGTAAAGCTGGAGACGAAGAAAAACCATATCACCTGCTTCAAAAGTGCTCTCAGAACATTGCTGATCGGCTTGTTGCTTCATGCGATTTCTTGCTATGTGAAGATTTTCCCACAAAATACAAAGAATTTGATCGCGGTTTCGAAGGACCGTGTCAACTGCCTGAATTGGAGAACTACTGGGGGTGTATGGAAGAAGAACTGGCAGTGCCTGACCATAAACTGCTTCATATGGAGTCATTTTAGAGGTAGTGTGGTAAGAGATATTGTACCACTATTCAACAAGAGGGAGCCACTTTTCCCACTGATGTTGTTGTTAAGAGGTGAAGCAACGAAGATAAGTTTTCAAACATTTATTAGTAATTTTAGTCTAACCATCTGTTTGTGGGTGATACCCTGAACTCATCTTTAGTTTAGTGCCAATGTGGCAAAATAGTTATGTCCAAAAATGACTGGTGAAAGTCGCATCACGATCCGAGATAATGGAAGAAGGGATTCCATGAAGACGAAAGATCTGGTCCAGGAAAATTTGAGCGACTGAGGAGGTTGTATAGTGATGACTGAGAGCACAAAAATGACTATATTTGGAGAGGCGATCAACCACAACCAAAATCACTTTCTTCCCTCCAGATTTAGGGATCCCTTAAATGAAATCCATAGAAATATCTGTCCAAACCTAGGTATGTATGGGAAAGGGTTCGAGCAATCTTGGAAGGGGTGTCGTTTCACCCTTATTGCGCTGGCAAGTATCACATTCAGCCACCATCTGTTGAATTGTCCTTTTCATGCCATGCCAAAAGAAGTTATGCCATGCCCATTCATACGTTTTGAGGAAACCAGAGTGCCTTGCCGATGGAGAAGCATGGAGTTCATACAAGACAACCTGTTGAAGATCTGTGCTCTAGGGAAGTACCAGACGACCCTTGTATCTCAGGGAAGCACCATCCCAAGAGTAATGTGGTACAATAGAAGGGTTGTTGGCCAAGCTTTGGATGATTTGAGATAATGAAGAGTCATTGACATAGCCCTGTTGAACAGATTGCAACCAATTTGGAGCATGCATAGAAATAGCGAAAAGAGAACCTTGGTCATCAAATGTGCGAGAAAGAGCATTCGCCACAATATTGTTCATAACCTTCTTGTAAGTGATCTCATAGTCATAACCCATGAGTTTGCTAACCCATTTATGTTGTGTTGGAGAGGATACATGTTGTTCCAGGAAATATTTCAGACTCTGGTGATTAGTCTTGATGCAGAAATGATTCCCTAATAGGTAGGGTCGCCACTTCTGTACTACATGCAAAATTCCCTAATAGGTAGAGGTAGCTAAATTCTTACCGGAAAGGGATTTGCTGGTGAATGCAATGGGGTGTTCATATTGAAGGAGAACATCATCAAGTCCATTGCCACAAGCATCACTCTCAATAGTGAAGGCCTAGAAAAATCGGTCATAGCTAGAACAGGTGTAGTACATATAGCTTGTTTTAGTTTTTCAAATGCACACTCAGTAGCATGTGTCCATGTAAAAGCATCCTTTTTCAATAGAGCAGTTAATGGAGCTGCAATCTTCCCATAATCCTTGCCAAACTTGTGGTAGTAGCCAGTCAACCCCAAAAAATAACGAAGGTTCTTGAGTGTCTTAGGAGGCAGCCAATTGTTCATGGCAACGATTTTGGCAGGATCCACGTGAACCCCTTGTGCTGAGATAATGTGCCCAAGATACTCAACTTCCTTCTATCCAAAAAAACATCTAGACTGTTTTGCGTGGAGATGATGATCAGAGAAAAGTTGCATTACAAGATCCAGATGCTGGAGATGTCCAGCCCATGTTTTACTGTAGATGAGGATATCATCAAAGAATACTATAATGAATTTTCGCAAGTAGGGCCAGAATATTTTATTCATCAAGGCCTGGAATGTGGAAGGAGCATTAGTGAGGCTAAAGGGCATGACCCAAAACTCATAATGGCCATCATGTGTATGGAAAGTTGTTTTAGGGATATCATCCTCATGAACCCAAATTTGATGATACCCAGAACGAAGATCCAACTTGGAGAAAAATTGAGCACCATGAAGCTCATCAACAACAGGAATTGGAAACTTATCCTTGATGGTGAGGTGATTAAGTTCTCGGAAGTCAATGCAGAGGTGCCATGACCCATCTTTTTTGCGGATAAGAAGAACTGGTGAAGAAAATGAACTAGTGCTTGGGCGAATAATACCTTGCTTTAGTAAGTCTCGAAAGAGCATTTCAATCTTTGTTTTTTGGTGAAATGGGTAGCGATATGGCCTGATGTTGGGAGGAACACTTCCAGGAAGGATTTGAATACGATGGTCCTCTGGCCTTGAAGGTGGCAATCCCACTGGTTCAACAAAGACACAGTATATCGATCCAGAATTTGTTGTAGATCCAAAGGAGTAGTGGAGACCACTGATGGTTGCATCTGAATGGAACAAATCTGAGTGATGACACCATGTGAATTCTTCTTACGGATTTTTTCCATGCGATGTGAACTGATGATGCTGAGAGACCCTAGTTGTAAGCCTGTCAATGTGTGTTTTTGTCCATTGGGAGAGAACTGCATCCAATGTTCAGCAAAATCCCATAAGATGGGGCCAAGTGTGCATACCCATTGAGCGCCCAAAACCACATCACATCTTCCTAAGGTCAAGGAAAACATGTCAGAGTGCAGGTTATAATCTCCCATAGAGATACACACATTCCGACACTTCCCTTTGCAAGGTAAGGTGCCCCCATTGGCAACCATGACTTCAAAGTTGGAGCAAGGATGGATAAAAAAATTAGTCTGTTTGGTGATCGGAGAGTCAATGAAATTATGAGTGCTACCGAAATCAATGAGTATTGTAAGAGGAAGCTTCTTGAAGCAACCCCAAACTCGCATGGTTTGGGGGGTGGTGATTCCAGCTAAAGCATGGATAGATATCTCTGGCTGGTCGTCCTGAGACGGAGGGTCAATAGGCAGCTGCTGAATGTCTACCAGAGCATCCATTGTATCTGGAGCTTCTTCACCAATTTCAAAGGTAGGCGGAGAATCCACGTCCAAGAGATAGAGCTTTTGTTGAACACATCTATGTCCCTGAGTGAATTTCTCATCACAATTATAACATAGCCCTTTTTCTCTGCGTGCGTGCATCTCTGTTTCAGACAAATGCTTGATAGGAGTTGGTCGAGGAGCTGATGGGATGGGAGGTCATTGAGAACCCATATTTCAGAAGGGAACAAAAGTGGATTTGGAGCGTTGTTGGGCTGCAATCTTGTCTTCTTTCAATTTAGCTAACCCGAGGGCTTCCATCATTGTGTTGGGACAAAACATTTTGACCTCTGGGCGGATGGCATCCTTTAGAACACTGATAAAACAACTCCTGTAGAAGTCATTAGACAATCTTTCGGTGTTGTTGGCTAGTTTCTCAAATTCGGTTTGATACTCTTTCACAGTGCTAATTTGGCGAAGTTTAGTGAGGGCTCCTGTGAAGTCATCAAAAGCACTAGGACCAAATCATTGCAAAAGGAGATGGAAAAAATCTGGCCATTTTGGCTCTTCATGAGCCTTGATGTATCAACGGTACCATTGAAGAGCTTCTTGTTCCAAATGAAAGGAGTCAACTGGAACTTTGTTGACATCAAAAGTAATATGCAGACTCAAATACTGTTTTGCACGATAGATCCATCTAGTCGGATCAGCACCACTGAAGCGAGGAAAATCAAGCTTTGGACCACGAAAATTGCTGGAAGAAGAGAAACCATTGTCTGATGAAGACTCAGACTGTCGTTTGTTGTTCATGGCTGAATGCTTAAGATGTAGGCCGAAATTTTTTTCATCAAGATCCTGGAGTTTGGCTTGGATGGGTGCAAGTGTTTCTTCCATGGTTTTTGCTCCGGTGTGGGTGACAACCATAACCAGGAGTTTTTTTTTTGAGTGGGTAGAAAAAAAACAAAAACTGTTTCAGTAACGGAAAATCGGGATCTGGGAAAAAATATGAAGGGTAATTTGGGTTTGACTAAGTTTTGGACACTGTCGAATGGACAGGGAAGCAAAAAAGGGGGATTTCAGAAGCAGAGTGAAAGAATGAGAAAATTTGGTAGAGAGGGACAAAGAAGCAGAATTAGGAAAGGAACTCTGTGGTAAAATTTGAAGGCGATTGGGTGAAAGATGAAGAAGTTAACTCAAACCCTAAAAATAGACAAATGTGGGATTTCTGACTTTGGGAAGTAGAATTTGGGATAGGGTCCTCAGGAATGAAATGTGCAGAATGGGAATACAGGGGTGTCAGGGAAGTTTCAAGGGAAACAGAGTTAAAACAAGGGAGATATGGCAAAAAAAATAGAATTTTATACTTGGTGCGTAAGGGATTGGAAACAGAGGGATCTGCAATGGCGCTGAATTGATCATAAACAGATGGATCTGCAACGACGCGAAATTGACTGGAAATAGTTATGAACAGAGGAAATCTGCGATTTTGTAGCTGAAAATAGATATGGACCCCAGGTATGCTCGAATTCCTAAAGGTTCAAGGGATTCACTTGTTCACCAATGTTGTCTAACGGCTTGCATATTGGGGCAGTACCCCTCACTCCACGGCTCAGGTAAAACTAATAACCGCTTTGCCACAAATGACAACTCTTGGTTTACCTCACGGGTGGGAACTAGTCAATCAGGTAGGGGTCGTTGCCCTTTTCAATGGTATGTCCTCTCAATGGGCCAGCTACTTCGGGGTTCCTGTGGTACTCCTCACAATGAGTTTTAGGGCTTATGCCCAAGTACTTCCCACAGTTAAGAGGATAGTGATTATTCCCAGATTCGAACCTGCAACAGATGCGAAAAATGGTTTTGGCAGAAATTTCACCCAACGAGCCCAAGAAAGTGCTCTGATACTAGATGTGAGGAACTTGCAACAATTAATTGATAAAATGCACAATATATTGGATCAAAAAATATTTTTATTGATCACGGTCCACTTCGAGGGGGCAACCTCCTTTGAGCAAGCTCAATACAAATAACTTCACGGTACCTTCATTGGCCTCAACACACACTTATATACTAAATCTAGGTGCTAATACTATGGGTCAAAACCATGGGCCAATACAAACCATGGATCAACAAATACTACATGATGTTTACAAAGCATATGCACCCAACAACAATAACACAAACTATGGATCAACAATTACTACGGGATGACTTACAAAGCATATGCGTCCAACAACAATATACTAACAAGGTAAAGAGAAGGGTTGGATAGCTCTCGTGGCTAAGGTGTTGATTACCCCAATTTTCTGAGAAGGATGGTGATGTGAGTGAGCATGAAGGTAGCTCTCCGAGTGGGTTTTCTTTCTTTATAATCCATGGCGGAGGTTCCATCATTCTTCTTGCTAACTAAATTTATGTTGTAAGTCAAATAATCCTTCAAGAGTTCGTATTCCTTTCGGCATAAAATTTTCTTTATTGAGATCCTTATCTTGCAATTCTGATTAGTGTTTTTCTTCTTCAATAATGAATTCTTTGAAGGTATCTTCATTTGTCAAAAATATGATTTTTCATCATCATCGAACACTCTCCAATTTGTAATGTTATCAGGTACAGCTGGCCTGAAAAGCAATTCAATAGAACATTTGTTACTAGTGGGTACTAACCATGAAGCAGAAGTGGATTGTAAATCAACAACAATACTTTGTAACCTAGGAATGGCATTTATGTTAAAAGCTTTAAATTTTTATATTAGATTCCATACCTCGGATTGGTACCCTTTCAAATGTGGAGACAAACAATGAATGGTATTCCTTATTGTCCTAGCAATTATCTCTGAATCACCAAAAACTTTTAAATTTTTAACATTTAAATCAATGGCCTTTTCCAAACCTTGAACTAAAGCTTCATATTCAACAGTAGTATTTGTGCATTCAAATTCTAGTCTACAAGAGAGAAAATGTCTATTTCCTTGGGAATCAACAAGAACAAAACCATCTCCTGCTCCCTATGGTCTCTTGGAGCCATCAAAATATAAGATCCAAACTTATCATCTGATTCAACTATGTTAGTATGATTACCTACGTCAATAACTAACTCAATTATGTTACAGTCAATATCATCAGCCCATGCAAATTGAAAAAGATCAGACTGTGTGTCTGAATCATGGCCAATACTTTCTGCCTGATAATTTCCAGGTTCAATTTCCAGAAAAATAATTTCCCTACACTGAAGATGAAAAATTCACGGGTTCATTTTTACCTTCTAATTTAGTCACGTTATGATTCATATGAGGTTCTCTCAATACTTTAATTTGATTTTGTTTATTTTGATATAGAAACCATAAGCGAGACCAGTTTGTCACAAAATAACCATTCAACTTGTTTGACCAATCTATACTCAATATAAAACCGTAAGCTTCTGGTATATCTACCACCATGATATCGATGAATTGGCACAATCTTGGGTATGCTGCCAGCCTAATCAATACATTCTTCATTTACCCAATAAATTTAACACCATATCTATCTAGTTGTATAGTCCGAGAAGGGGAAGCGATGGGTTGTCCATTAATTCTTTTGCAAATAGATAGTGGAATAATGTTAGATGAAGCCCCAGAGTCTACCAAGCATTTATGAACATTATAATTAAAGATTTCAAAATTCAAAAGGAAAGGAAGAGTTTGCGATTTCGACTTTCCACCAACCTGCTTCGTTAATCTTGGTATCAGACTCAACCTTTTCTGACTTTTTGTCTATGGTATCACTTGATTTTACATCAAAATCTTCTAATAAAATTTTCCTCTGTTGTGGCAGGTTACACATTTCAAACAAAGATATGTTTTCCTTTTTTTTCTTGATATATTCTACAATGTCATATCCCATATTATGATTTCCCCGAGTTTTTTCACCAATATCAGATTCGTTGACTACAAGGTTTACTTGCTTATTGATTAACGGATTTGTTTTTTTTTACAACCCCTGTATTTACTTTTGGTTGTGACTGATTCACATTGTTATTCTTTTTCATTTTTTCTTTGGCAGCCTTCATTTTGGGTTAGACCATATGTTTCTCTTCTACTGGTCCCTTACTTCTAGTAGCATAATCTACAGATGATATTTGTATGTCTTCCACCTTTTCTTCTTCATATAAACCCAAATTTGGAACCCAATCCCATAATACCAATGTGGTTTCTTCATTTTGATCTTCTGTTTCATTAGATTGCTCTTCTTCCTGATCCTCATGATCTATTAGTCAAGTGTATCCAACAATTGATTCATTACCAGGCCATTGGATTAATCCACGCTGGGAAACTTTTTCGGAATGGTGCTCTTGATGAAATGTGCAAAAGTGATCCATGCCAGATTCATTCAAATTAAAAATCGCTTAATTATTTGATGGTGGTTGTGGTTGCGTGCTTTCTTCCCTTTTTTATAGAAAGGTTTAAATGGTTTTCTTAATGAAGAACTAACACCCTTATCCTTTTCTAGATCTATTATTTTATTGGACAACTTTTGAACCATTTTCACCACATTTTCCAATTCATTTGAAAAATACTCTTTAGGTCTGGTCAATATCAAAGGCTTCTTATTTACTACAGGTTTTACTTCCAAATCTAGAGAATGTTTGATGATATTGTCTATGTCTGCCTCTACTTTCTTCGCCTCTTCAAAATTTTCTGCTAAAGTAGTTTTAACATATCTTTTAACAAACATGGATATGGATGGGAGAAGTATTGTAGTATAATATTCTACCAATGGTTCTTCAACAGGTTTCGTTGCAGAACTGAAACTATTTAAAATCATAGTAAATCTCTGATTAAACTCCTGTACTTTCTCCTTCTTTTCCATCTACATAGACATTAATTCTTTCATAAGTGAAGCCACAGTCTTCTGGGTACCAAAATTATTCAAAAAAAATCTTCTCAAAACTGTCCCAATCTGTTATAGAATCAGTCTGTAAGCTAAAATACCAAGATGATGCTCTGGGTTCAAAAGTATAAGGAAATGATCTGCACACCACATCCTCATGTTCCACATTGAGTATATTTAACGCTAAGTAAAATATTTTAAGGTGATCATCAACAGAGATTTCCAGGATCAAAATTAAGTAGCACTCGCTCTAGATGCTTAGGTAAATTATGCAAATGAGAAGCTAGGTTGAGTGGTCCTCTGGCTCTCCATGTAGGTTGTTGATTGGCATTGTGAGCCATGCTAGTAATACACTTAAGAGAATGTGGAGGTGTATGAGGTGGTGTAAGAGTCTCTGTGTGTGGATAAGTGATTGATTCCATAGATATAGGCCTCAATTGATTAATGGGATCCAGTATATCTTGTAATGATAAATCAACTAATTCTTCCAAAGATTCCACAAGCATAGAATCCCTAGTTTGCACAACTTGTATTCTAGTAGCTTTCCTTCTACGTAGTAAGGGTACCACTAATAATCCTCCAAGTTTCCTAAGGTAAGATATAGTATGTTTCTTAAAGTTATCTACTTCTATGTGAAGAACAACATATAAACGTTCGGTATGGTCGGTTTCAAAATCCAACTTTTCTTGATAATCAGTTTCATAAATTATTTCTTGTTGTTGTGCTGTTTCCAATGGAGACCGTTGTTAAGGATTATACCCTATAGCAGGGGATGGATGCTATCAACGTACATGGGGCTGAAAGCTAGATATATTAGGGTTTTACACTAATTACAGTAAGCAAATGAGATTTAGGTTTTGAGAACGAGTACCTTATTTATGGCGGCTGGTCCTAGCTTTCTCCCGATCTCTACAGCAACACACCTGCAAAACCAATCAACCTTCCTCAAAATGATTTGACTACAAACAGATAATGATATTGACAAGGCAATATAACATTGATTATAATCAAACATCCAATGAAATTGACATTTAATTGGGACGGGAAGGATATCTCGATCTTTATTGTCAAATAAATGCAACAAAATAAAACTAATATACCTGATCTTGTTCCTAGCACTTTTGCAACTAAGTTCTGGGCTCCTGCTCCTCTCTTGACTAGAAATTCCTTCAGCATAACAATAGCTTTCTCTTTAGATTGGCCTCTTCCTCATGGATTCCCCTTGTATTTAAGGCCAAGGTAGGAAGTTAGATTCATGAAGCAGTTGAATTGGGAAGTTGGGGGAATTATAATACCAAACTCAACTAATCCTAATTCGTATTCTTAATATATTTTTCCATTTCATCTTAATATGTGTGCGGGTATTATATTAGGAAACCTGCGCATGTGCACAATTAGTGCTCTTAATGACTGGCGCATACAACTTTTAGGATATGTGCACAGGTTGTCCATAGTAGAACCAATGCATGATGCGCTAGATGCCAGTTATAAGAGTGGTGCATTTCCAATGAAATATGAAGAAGGGTGATTCCACGAAGGTGGTTCACCATTTTTGGCGCGGGGGAGCAAAAAAATTATTTTTCGAACCCTCTATCGAGGTATTTTCAAGCCCTCGATCGAGGTTTTAAATGCTCGATTGAGGGTTTGAAAATACCTCAATTGAGGGCTTGAAAATACCTCAATCGAGGGTTTTTAAATAGCTTGATCGAGGGCTAGGTTAGACCCTCGATCAAGGGCTTGGTTAAACCCTCGATTGAGCTATTGTTCGATTGAGGGTTTGAGACAAAAAAAACAAAAAAAAACAAAAACAGGGCCTGGCCTGTCGGCCGGCCCTGTTCGACAACGATAGTGTATGCCACGCCACGCCCCACGTCCACCTTGCCATGGATTCTAATCCACAAGGTAAGTGGAATTCAACCTTGTAATTTGTTTTTTTAAAAAAGTTGAATTTTATTTGTTATTTGTTTTAAGAAAAAACCCTAAATTTTTTTTGTTATTTGTTTTAAAAAAAAAGCCCTAAAATTTATTTGTTTTGTATATAAAATTGTGTGTTTAAAAAGTAAATTTTATTTAGTTTTTATCAATTTGTGAATGTAACCATTGAAAACGAAAAATCAACATTGAAACTAAAAACCATTGAAACTAAAACCACCATCGAAACCAAAAACCATTGAAACTAAAAACCACCATTGAAACCAAAAAGCATTGAAACCAAATACCATTTCAAAAAAAAGAAAAACCCATTCCAAAACATTTTTTTGTTTTAAATTTATGTTGTATTTATTTTTTTTAATTATTAATATTTTTGTTTATGTCAACTGGTAGCATTTCACTGCATAAATTCTACCGGTTTTATTTTAAAATGTGTTTTGACAAGCAGAAATGCTGCCTGCTTTTTTTCAATCCTCTGAGAACACCAAGAGGATTGAAAAGAAATTAATCATATTAGGTTGTCGGTTTAACAAAAATCATTAACATTAGAAAAAACTCAACAACACTATAGTGACATGTACAAAACTCATTTGGTCTTCACCTATAACCTTAGATTCAATGTTACTTTGGAAAATGACCTACAATTTCTCTAATGGAAAATCCATAATTAAGTAAGTAGCATCATTATTATTAATTTATTTAATGAGATGAAGTGTTATGTTTATTTTTTATCACATAATTATCATGTATATTTTTATAGTTATACATAATATCATATAAATGTTTATATATATATATATTTAATTTTTTAATAATATATATTATATAACATTTTAAAAATAAATATTTAAATATTACAATTAAATTTAAATATGTTTATTAAATTCAATATTTATTAATATAATTATATGTTATTATAAAGTAATAATTTTATATTTTTTTTACTCATTCTACTTTTAAAGTCAACCCAACTATTCGTTGTTGGAAAATAAAACACCAAGTCACAAAGTTTATGGAGCTCCTTACATATGTCCTACGGATCTACTATGTTCCTTAATTTTTTAATAATATATATTATATAACATTTTAAAAATAAATATTTTAATATTACAATTAAATTTAAATATGTTTATTAAATTCAATAATTATCAATCTAATTATATGTTAATATAAACTAATAATTTTATGTTAATATAAATATAAATATATTGAAGTTAAAAAAAATCATTTTCTTAAAATAAAAGTTTAGGTCTAATACCTCAATAATCATCACATTAAAAGCTATCCAAACACATTTAGGTGCATACAACATGTCCATATGAAGATGACAAAAGCAAGCGCAACAACATCTTATATTATTAAGATTTGGACATACTCCCTTTGCCATGGTCTAAATGTCATAATATAATATGTAACCTAGTTGGTGAAGGACATGATAGGCTAAATTGATTTTGTTTCCCTGGACCTCCTATAATGAGAATTATAGCGAAATGCATAGAACAACTCCAACTATAGAAACCAGAGAAGTTGCAAGGTTGGGTAAAGTCAACCACCATGCAAATTCACCAATTTATCCACTGATGGGAGTGCAATCATATTGTCAGTTTGAACCTTCTAGAATTCCACTTTCCACTTCATGATGGCCACACTAACCACTATAATAAAATCCATATATGCAAACCAAGAGATGATGATGAAAATGTAGTGGAGAGGAAAGAAAATGGGCAAGAGAGGGTTACCAAAATACCATAGAGAGAAAAAATGCATGGGGATTATTCTCAATACCTAGTACATTACATAAAAACTTAAGTCGACAATGTTGATCATCTATTTTTATGGTCTTTGTGGGGACCAAATTCAAATCCTGAGTGATTTTGGTGGAAGACTAACCCCATGTCATGGCCTCTTAGCTAAAGGAAATTGTTTGTGATTAGTCGTTTTCCCATCGAGGGTAGTAAATAAACATTGTTCAAAAGAAAAATCTACTTTGTTTACTAGTGGTAAATAAACATTAAAAGAAAAATCTACTTTGTTTACTAGTGGTAAATAAACATTGAAAATACCCGTGCCACCTCTTGACCCTCAACTAGTAGATCTATCCCTACAAGATATTGAGAATATATCATTCTAAAAATAGTTTAGTTCCCCCCCCACATCCCAACCTCTAGTCCTAGTCCTGGTGTGACATTGAGGACTTTATCTAAGAAATCCAACTATTCTCAATGAATATATGTATCCAACATGCTCACATGATTTGAATGTGACCGCCACATTTTATCCCTAAAGATGTTGCACTAGCTGCCGCTTGAAACCAAACACCATCCTAATTCTCAAGGGCGTGTGTTGTCACAGATTTGTTTCAAAGACACAATTAATCATGTGACCTTTATCTAAACATGAAGAATCTATCACTGCTAAATAACAACTTTTCTATGTTTCCTTAACAACATTGTACTTTACCTCCATTCACACAACTCCTCAAAGCCTAGACACAAAGTAATTCTCTACCATGTAGATTAGACACACAAGACAAACCATCTTTTAATTAGCGGATGGTTTGCTTATTGCTTCCTCCTCAAGAGAGATGACCTCTTGGCACCTTGTGGGAGCTTTGATGTGGGTTTTCTTGCTGCCACTACTGTCATTTTAGCCACAAGCCACTAAAGCCCACAAAATTGGGGCATAAACAATACTATGTATTTCCCAACAATTGCCTCAACAGACCTTTAACATTGGTAACTTGCATGCAAATGAAACAAAACATGTCTATACATTTGCTAAGCAGATCTGCATGCTTGTCAATTCCACATAAAAGGACTAATCACACTCTTTTTAATGAGTCACACATATTCCATGCTCCATTTGAACATTCTTATTGGATTTACATAACCTCTTCAAATATGCGGTTACTTTAGGATGTGGTAGGTAGAGTCAACTTGTATCCCTAGGTGCAGATACATCAAACAACCCACACTATCTCTTGGTTTGGTTTGAATTCTCATGTGGTATGTGTCTCAAGCCAACACACAAGCAACCCTTCCATTCGTTGATTCGTTCTCATGTATGTCAATAGATCTAGAGCGTCGTGGCTCTCTATAATCATTCCTATGCTATAAAATTCCCATCCTATCAAATTCGACTCGTCATTCAAAATGTTGGAAATATCATAAATTATAATCATTCACTCACTCATGTCAAGCACTCACTACTTAGCTCTACTTTGCTCAACTTTAATTAGCCATTAACAAACTTCTTTTGTTGTTTTGGTTCAATTTAAAAGGTAGATTATCGAGACTCAAACATGTAGAGAGCCCTAGTTGACTTAAGCTTGATTCCATTTCCCCTCCATCCGTATGTTGTCGCAACAAATGTTGAACAACTAAATTTGATACCTAGGCCCCTATGATGCTAGCATTGCTAATAAAAATGATATCGAACTTGAAATTGGAAATTGAAACTGGAATTGAAATGTAAATTCGAAATTGAAAATGAAAATGATATTGATATTGGAAATTTATGTTGAAATTGAATTTGAATTTTAAAATGAAATTCAAATTGAAAATCGAAAATTGAAATTGAAATGAGAAATGAAAATTGAGAATTGGAAATGTAATTAGAATTCAAATCGAAATTGAAACTTGGAATTTGAAATTGAAACTTGGAATTTGAAATTGAAATTTGAATTTGAATTGTGAAATTTGAAATAGAGTTTGAACATTGAATTGAATTTAAAATTTGAATTTTGATTTGAAATGCGAAATTTGAAATAGAATTTGAAATTTGAATTTGAAAGAGAATTAGAATTAGAAATTGAAATGTGATGCAAAGAGTTTTGAAGAGAGAAATTCATTGCTTTATGCTACACGATGCACGAGAGAATCTGACGTCGCCCAAGAGGGAGGCCATCGGAAACACTCCAGTTCGTTGAGGAGTGCAGCCACGTCGGGGTCGGCTGCCGCTGATGGCAACAACATGAGAGCTAGTGTGTCAGTTCATCTCGACGACATACATGTTGATCCCCAGGTAGGGGATGGGCAGCAAGAATCGAGTGCATCAAGTGCATATTTTTTGTTAGATACATTTTTAGTATATAATGCATTGAAGGATTCACCATATGGCAACTGCTCAAGGAGCTGATTTTGTTGAGTCTTTTGATGTTCTTTGGGAAGGATTTTGTAGAGATATCTTTTCCATTATTGATTATGCATTTCGATCAGAGTATGTATGCAGCAAGAAGCACTCTTATGATGCTCCCCCATCATCAAATGATGAGCTTCAAGGAGCCTCCCAACATGCTTTTTGTCTATAGAACATTGAAGAATTGATGCATGATCATGGCATCCACAACATCTTCACAAAGTCTTTCACCAAGATGTTTTTCATTCAACTCATTCAAGTGAAGAACAAGACCTGTTGAAGACCATTTGTTCATCTCTGTGTCATGTACATTCTTGAGGGAGGATTTTCCCCATGTGGTTTTGCCTCTTTCCTCATTTTACATGGACAAATAAATTTCTGTTGTAAAAGGTGACTTGAGCCTTAGTTGCCAAGGCCTTATTTTTGATATTCCACTAAGTCTAGCTTATGGGGGGGTGTTAGAGCAATATTTTACCTTAGTATTTTAATCATTAATTAATTAATGGTTATTAGGTGCTAAACTGGTTAATAATACATCCCTAGGTGTGAAACTGGTTATTATGAAGTGGTTTGGACTTATCTGGATAAGTGTGAACAAGTTCACAGTGTATGAGCCAAAGTATGGGCCAAGAGGTGGTCAAACTAGCTGTTAGGCATGCTTATCCAAGCATTTATTGCCCCAACATGCCTAATGCGCCCTCCTTCCCCGTTTTAAGGAAATGCATTGACCAAGGGCGCTCATGCACTGTATGTGGACAATTCCCACTCCCTAGGCCATTTTTTGGCATGCCTAAGCCTAACCAACTTCCACCCAACCTTATCCGTGAACCTCATTATGACTTCCCATGCTTACTCATTGTTCACATGCATATTTTGAACCTGTTTGGGTTATTTTGGAAACCATTTTGGTTAACCTAGGGGGGATTTGGGTAAATCTAAGCTAGCTAAGTGTGGACACTCCAAGTGGATATTTTTCCTTACTATTTCTATATAAGGATGATCCAAACTCATTGTAAGTGTGGACAGTTAATAATATCTCATATTTGATCATTTGTGCATTTATGGAATTTTGATCATTTGTGTTGAGTTTTGATCACTTGTTCATTCTGAAATAGTTTTGCACTTGTCTCTTACTTAATGAATTTAATCTTTCAGCTGTGAGGAATCCATGGTAGTGATATCCTACTGTGACATAGATTTTACAGGTTGGAGTGATATTACTCACTCTGTATCTCTCTCTGAGGAGAAAAAGTGTAGTTCTCTGCAAAGTCTACCACTGATAAGATTGTGCCCGGCTCAAATACCTCACGAGAATGTCTGAATTCTAAAGCTTGCCACTTGGAACTATGGGAGTGCTTTATGTATTTATATATCTGACTTTGAAACTTATCCATGAAATCTGAAACAGGAATCTCATCCTCAAGCAAGTCGATCCTCTTAGATGGCACAGATGAAGAAGATGATGGATTCATGGAGACATACTCGTACCTCTTCCACTTAGCTATGATATCTAACAATCCATGGTGTGTTGGATCGATAGGAAAGTTCCTATGGAATAATGTCAAATCACCGCATTCATGGCATTTTCTCCCACCTACACACCTCTTATTGAAAAACACGTGTTCAGGATTCTTGTTGCATAGTATTATACAAATAAAATCTCGCACTGTTTGAGGAGCTAGTACATCATTCCAATGCCTTTTGCAAAAATCTAGAAATGTGTCATATTATAGTTCAAATTCAACGTGGTATCAGTAGCAACAAGTGTCGCGAATCATATTCGGCCTAATATACCACGGTTTCAATTTGTTGAACATGTTAAATGATATTTGAACACCAGGATTAGTTTCTTGGAATTCTTCGTAAAGTGCAACTCCCGTAATTTCCATCACATGCTTACGGTGCTCCTGATAAATTCCTATGGGTAAACGTTGTCGCAGGACATGCTTTCGATCTGGAATAGCACGAGAATGGCTATCCCAAAACTCTATCACCTTCTCTCTAATGCCTGCTGCCATCCTGCCTCGATAGGGTTCCCTACAAATAAGAGCCCAACAAGCAGCTTCATCATTTTCATCTATCTGGACCCTGAATTTAGTATATTTGAGCAATGTTCTTTTTGAAACATTGAGCAATGATTCCATTAATGATACCATTCAATTTCTTGAGGTGCTTTGTGCCACAACAGGCATTGTAATTTCCCTACGAACAGCTTGGGTGTCATTGTTTCTTCATTTTCCAAATGAAAATAATGCAATTCTTACATTTTCTATTGCACTCTCGCATGTCTTTTTTGTTTTAACATATTGAAAACCCAACAACTTTGTGGCACATTTCAATTTTTTGTGTTTTATCAACCCATGTAGGATTTGAGCTTGTGCCATCGTTGAATGTTGTTCAAAATATGACTTGCTTATGTTACTGACATGCTCTCTAACTCTCCGACTAGGGATCGAGTTCCCAATCTCTTCTTGTGCAGAAACAACTGCACAATCCTCTAGAAAGTTTCCACCCGTTCCAACCCCATTGCAACTCCTAGTTATACTTTCAATGTGAGAGGGAAAGGTGTCATGTGATGGTTGATCAGGATCATGAGGGGGCACAGGGTGATGTGATTCTTGATCACCATGATGTGATGTCTGACCATAATCTCTCCCTACACAACATGTAAAATAACAAATTGAAAATTCGTTACTTGAGAGTTGTGCATTGAACTTTAAAATTGCTAGTAACTTGAAATTTGATGTGGAAATTGAAAATTTGAAAATTGCGTGTGAATTGAATTTTCCAACTAATACATTTAGCTTGAGAATTGTTCTAAGTAAAAATTGAAATTGCTAGTGACTTGAAATTTGAAATTGCTACTAAAGTTTGAAATTGCTTGTAACATGAAATTGCTAACTTAATTACTTAAAAATTGTTCTAGAAGTAAAGTTTGAAATTGCTAATAAAATTTAAAATTGCTTGTAACTTGAAATTGATAGTAACTTGTATATTTAATTTTAAAATTGCTAGTAACTTGAAATTTGTTACATGTAAATTAACAAATTGAAAATTGCTAGTGACTTGAGAAAAATTTGGTACAAGTATTAGAAATACATTAAAACAAGAAAATTGTTTGTAACTTAAGTTCAAAATAACTAAATATGTACATGTAACTTGAAATTGTACATTTAGTTTGAGAATTGCTAGTAAAGTTTGAAAATGAAGTATATATATTTAACTCAAGATAATTATTAATAACTTGATATACTTGTGCATTGAACTTTAAAATTGCTAGTAACTTGAAATTTGATGTAGAAATTGACAAATTGAAAATTAATTGTGAATTGAATTTTCCAACTAATTATACATAACTATCAATTTAACTTGAAAATTGTTAAAATTTTTGAAATATAAATTATATATCTACTATAGGAAAAAAAAGTTAACTTATCCCTACATTAATGCATAAAAAAAATTGGTACATGAATTGAAAATACATTGACTATGAAAACATTTTGAAGCATAAGTTGATTTGATTATAAACCTGAGAAATTTAAATAAATAGTCTCAACAAAAACAAATTTATCTCAAATTTACAACATTGCACCCATTAAAATCCTTATAGAAATTCACCCTCAAAGATTTTTGAAAATAGTCTCAACAAAAACCATAAAAAATACACATAATTATCTTGGTGATGTCATGTTATGTAAATAAAAATATGTGATAGATGGAACCTTTAAATGGAATTTTTTTAAAGTAAACATTATAATTTAGCTCTTTGAACAATCATTTGTTTTCAAATTCATAACTATTAAAATATTGCCAACCACCATAACTATGAAAATATTATCAACCACCATAACTAGGAAAATATTCATTCATTTGTTTTCAAATTGATTTTTCTAACTAACATAACTATCATAATGTTCATTTCAAATAAAATGAGGGTAAGTTAAAATTAAACATGTTAATAGTTATTGCGATCAACAAATGTTGAGACTTAGAGCTCACATTGAGGCTATACATTTATATTTTTTTAACAAATAACAAAACAAGAATTGAAATTACATTTAACTTGAAATTGTTAGTAACTTAGAAAATTGCAATTAGTTAAATATGTACATTTTAACTTCAAAATAGTGTGTAAGTGTACATTTAATTTGAAAATTATTCTAATAACATTGAAAATTGTTAGTAACTTAGAAATTTGAAAATAATTAATATGTACATACATTTTAACTTGAAAATAAAATCCAAGTGTACATTTCGTTTGAAAATTGTTGGACAATAAAATTGAAAATTGTTAGCAACTTTGAAATAATTTGAAAATAGTTAAAAATATGTACATATTAACATGAAAATAGAATCTAAATGTACATGTTTCATTTGAAAATTGTTCCAATAACATTTGTTAGCCACTTGAAAATTGTTCATTTAACATAAAAATTGTTGCAAACTTTGAAATTTAAATAACAAATGGATGAAATAAATAAGAATTTATCATTACAAATAAATATGAAACAAATTTAATTATGAAATTTAGTTAAATTTATTGGAAAATTGTTACTAATTTTGTAAATTATGTAGCATGATATTTAAATTATGATAGCATGTAATTCAATAATTTACCTTAGTTCTCCTCCATTGGAATTTGTTGCACCAAATGTGCATTTTCTTCTTCTCTCAAGCTTGCTGTTTGTTGTCTCATTCGTTCTCTATTCCTCTGAAGCTTTTCATTGTCATTTTGTTGTCTAGCATGTTTTCTTTGTCTTTTTCTTTGACTCCCCATCAATCTACAATGAAAACAAACAAAAATTTCTTCAAATTGTTATAACAAACAACAAGATGTTAGTATGAAATCTTGAAATATGACTACAAAGAAATCTTACATGTCTATTGAGCTCTAATTCAACAATATCAAATTGACAAAGCTCTAATTCAACAACATCAAATGACATAGCTCTAATTGAAAATAAACTAGCAATCAGTTAAATGAGTTAAATTAGTGTTTTTGGTGAATTGTTTGCTGAATATATAGAGGTTGGTTGATATTTTTACGAGAGAATGGTAGTTGGCAATATTAATTGTCTAACTCCTTTCCCGTGTTCGTTTTTATATTTTTTTTACAGATACGAACCCTCGATCGAGCTTATTGTACATATCCTTGATCGAGCAAATACCTCGTTCGAGGGATTGAACATACCTCGATTGAGGTCTTGTTAAACCCTCGATCGAGGTGTTTTAAATACCTTGATTGAGGGCTTAAAAAATAGGCCAAGAGCCCTTTTCCCTGGAGAATGAAAGTTTTGTTCGCCTTCCAGAGGGTTGAACTGTGTCATTAAATGCACATTAATGGGAGGAATTGATACCATTGTATTCGTCAATGAATCCTCTATCCAGATACATAAAATTGACGAATTTTTATCTTCGTATGTCTTTTGTTTTTAAATTTCTACTAAAACTTGCCCTAAAAAACCCCACTGACAACTTCAATTGAGCTCAAAGATAAAATCCACAAAATTCAAAATACACATCCAAAAAATTTGAAAAAATACACAAGCACTAAATAAACGCTTCCTCTTCAAAACTATATTTTTAGTTTTGCACATTATGTAAACAATCAAAAGATTTCGTGCACACACACACATGTGTGCAAAATGTGACTGAAATATTCATTGGTCAGTTTCGAAAAATAATAATAAATATAATTTTTTGAGAAAAATTAAAAGAAAAATATTTAAGCATTAGTGCATTCTGTCTAGATCATGTTCACATATTTCGTTTTTTAAAATTATTACTTTAACATTAAATTATCGTGCACACACACAAACTACTTGTTAATTGCTTTTCAAACTTTTAAGTACACACGTTTCATTAAATGAAAATTCGACATGATAAATGACATTGGTATATTTCCAAAAAAATAGCATGGGAAAGCCAACATAATTCTCTACATTTCGTTTTTCAACCGCATGTCAAAATTCATTTGGCAAATATGAGTTTCGAGGGCTTCAATTTAATACATGGGTAAACTTTCCGTTTTTCACTGTCATAATTGGCCAAAAAGAGTTACCCATCTGCATGGAATCACCTAGAAAAAATATAGTTTTCAGTTGAATATGTGGGATATCAACATCAAATCATCTAAGGTTAATCTAGCTCTTCCATCCATAAGGTTAATTTGTGTGATCGACAGGGAAATGTGATCACAGACGGAGAAGTGTTGATTTAACCTATAACAGATGCCCCCTAATGTGTGAGGTCAGAGGGAAACAATGGTCGAAATAAATTACAATCCAAGTTACAGGAGCATCAAGGAAACCACAAGAGAAAGTCACAAAAGTACCTGAAAACAAAAACCAAGGTCAGCAGGAAATTACAATATTGACATCAAGTAGATGTTCAGTATGATAGAACATAATCTTCAATAGATAACTGAGATATGTATATAGCATGGCCACTGAAATACAAATGTGGATCCATGTCAAAATAGGAGATCATAGCCATAACAAGAAGTTGGATCTATGTCTCATTAAGAGCCAAAAATGGGTGTGGCTCAGTCTTGCGCAACTTGGGTAATAACATAAATGTAGTGATACTATCATAGTCCCAAGATCTTCATCCAAAACATCCCAAGGTACGAACCCTAATCATGCGAATAAGTGAGCTGGAGTCGAACATGGGGGGTACTGTTTGATTACCTGTCATTGATGTATACCGTTAACAAATGCGAGGGCATCCACCAATAATGTAAAAAGAGCCCAAGGTACCTAGTACAGTCTAGCAAGTGTGAATAAGTGGACTTGAAGTCGAACACTTGAAGAATCTATCGGATAGGAGACATTGATGTATTCCCACTATTCAATAGCAAGGAAAATTGCCACTAATGACCGTAATCCCCAAGGTACTATCCGAAAATCTAAACTTCATTCCCAGAGCATGATGACCTGAGGTCGATGGGAAGAATTCCACTGGAAGGGAGGCTTAAATGCATCCTCCATCATCCAACACGAGGAACAATCATAAGATTGAGTTGATTTGGAGTAGGACTGATACAAGATGAAACAAAATGACACCAGGAATGGTCAACACTTGAAGTCAAGGTAATTGCAAAATGGACGAAACAGGCTGTATCCTTGAACAGTGAGCACGACACAAGAGTGACTTAGGCATCTTTCAACATGACGGGAATGTGATATAAACCTGTAATGTAGGAGACATTATCAGATTCTCCATATGATTGGAAGAGTAACCATCAGAGGAGTACAAACTTTGAGATCAGGTTCATCCTATGGTCAAAAACTAAAACCCAACTGAATGATAGACTCAACAGGTGCTCTGTTCAAGGATATTATTGACATGCTGCCTTTGAACTGAAAAGATGTTTGATATCCTTCCCTTCCCTTTTCTCTTTTTAGTAAAGAATGTCCTTCTTTTTGGTTTTAACGAGTCCAAGAAAGAAAACTCAATAGTCTCTCTTCATTTTTGAAGCAAGATCGAAGAAAGAGGGAGAAGATTGCTTGATATAAGTCCAACCATGTATAAATTTTAATGAGCCCATGTGAGGAAGACTCAGGACTGTCTTCATTTTTTACAGAGTTTGAAGAAGAGATAGACGAATACTCTATAACATTGATCCATGGATTTTAATATCGATCTTGGATTAGTTTATGCTTTCCGGTGTTTTTGTTTTTGAGGAGTCTGAAAAACTTAAACAATAACTCCATATACCTACTCGTGGATTTTAATATCGAGCCCGAGTTGGTATGTGCTCGTTGGTGTTTTCATATTTCAAGAGTCTGAAAACCCTAAAGAAGACTTCTGAAGGTCCTTTTTCGTACAGTTAGTCTCCTCACCCGGAAAAAGTATAAAACAATGAGAGAAGAACTCTTCTAGCCACGTATGACTAGAGTATACCTTTTTCGTAAATGATCCACAAAGGTACGGAAAAGGGGTAAACTTATACCTGAGTGGATGTTGCTTCAAATCCTTTAACGAGTCTGAAAAGACAAATATACTCGATGAGCTTGTTTATTTTGAAAAAGTCTAAAAAGGAATTAAAAAGAATTTATAAGCTTCAGGGATACAAGTTCCATGACCTATCAGGTAATAAGACTTTCGGCAACCAAATTAGTGATATCGCACCTAATCAAGAGAAATTTCCTAAATGACATAAAATATAACTAATTTAACATGTCAACAAGGAAAACAAACCTTGGTAGATCGCCATCATGAAATATAGTGAAATTCCGACATTCATATTTTACCTAATCGACCAAAACTCAAAAGTGTATTAGCGAATTAAATAAAATATTAAAATAATTTTGAAACTATATTAAAAAATGAAAAGTGGGTAAAACCTAAATTGAATCTTCTATAAATAGTTTCAAAAAGATATCAAAACTCACCATTTCCAATTGTTGGGGCAAATATTGGAGAACCAACCTCTACTTCCATTGTTGAGTATGATCATTTTGGGTTACCAAAATGTCTTCCGTCTCTTCCAAGTAAGTAATATCTTACCCTTCTTCTAGTTCAATACAGATTTGTAGGTTTTTAATGGTTAATTTAATTTTTATTGGGATTTTTAATTTTTACTTTGCGTACCCACGGGTTCCTTTGTTGAAGATTAGCGCATACGAGGAAAATGCATAGGTGTGTCTTAACGGGACTCGCAGATGGGTGCTATTGTCTAATAGGGACAGTCGTGCACATCACAAAGAAAATGGAAAAAATAAAAACTAACCAATGAAATGGTTTACCAATTGTATTGGAGAAAACTCACTATGGCTTGGGAATACCACAACAGACAGATGACTACCAGAAATCTACTCAATTCTCAAAACAATGCTATTATAAATGACAATGTTAAAATAATGGAGAAATGTAACCAACGTCGATCCAATGTTTGATGTAGATCCCCGTTGGAGCTTTCAATCTATGCACATCCAAGCACTTGTAATCTACAAATTAGTCTTAACAACCAATATCTAACAAGTACATGTGATATATAAATGACATTAACATTATCAATAACAATGGTCGATAATATCATAAGCAAATGTAACCCAATGTATAATAAATGACATTCACACCATGAATGGACGAGAATATGAGTATTTCTATTAATGAACAAGAAGAAGTACAAAATGATACGACCTCTTGTCAGCAACCAATCTGAACCAAGATCTAGATCAATCCACTTCTGCCTCCACCACTTCAATCCTCCATGAAAGGCAAACTCAAACTAGCAAGGAGTTTGGAAGGTGAACATAACTGGTTCACAACTACAAGGATCAATGAGTGCAGACTCAAGATAGGGAAAAAATCCACTAGAGTGCCTTTACTCTTCTCTTCTTCCTCCCGTCCATAAGCCATATGTGCTCAATATATAGTCCTCTCAAAGGTAGGTGAAAGGACTCATCGAGATGTTACTTGGGCAGAAATAGAGCCAAAGGTCACCCAATGACCGCTTTTTGGGAGTAAAAAGTAATAACATAGTGGTTTTTACCATTTTACTTGATACCCACGGGCTATAGGGATGCAACTCGCGGGTATGCATGCTATAGTGATGCAACATGCGGGTAGGAATAAAAATAGGGTAGACTGGTATCACTGAAGGATGAAAATGGGTATGAGTCACTGAAATGGATCCTACAGGCCAAAGAATGCTGATGCTCACAGGGTGGAAGATTTCTGTGTAACAGATTCCCCCTAATGTGCGAGGTCAAAGACTGAAATGTGCTATGATGGCTGAAATACATTATAAAATTCAGAAGTGGAGTGATGGAGACACAAGTGGAAAGAATGGCTCACTCGTCATAGTACAATAGTATCTTTGAATACATGTCGGTATAGTACAACAATCTGATACAATGGCCATGAATAGGTAGTACATAAGTAAATATATGTCACAAGTGATCATATCCATGATCCCTCTAGAGTAAGATATGGTCTTTTGCTGAAAAGAAGACAACTAGTGCAAAACTGGAGGTACAAACTGCTGAAATTTGAGAGGTGATATCTCAGATGTAAAGTCAAAGCCATATGTAGCATATTGAATGCCACAATCTCCTGGGGTCTTCTACACAAGTCTTCGATGGTGCAAGTCTCACCAAGTGAATAAAGGAGTTGGGGTCGAACTTGATGAAACATCATATGAATACTAGTCATTGATGTATATTGTTAACAGACATGAGATGACCCACCAATAATGAAAATGGGCATCAAGGCACAGAGCACAATCATCAGAGTGTGAATAAATGGGTTGAAGTCGAACACTAGGATGAATCCATCGATCAGGGGACATTGATGTATTCCCAAAACTGTCGATGGCGAGAGAACCTGCCACTAATGACTGCAAGCCTCAAGGTACTCAACCGAACTCTAAGCCTCAAGTCCCGGAATAAATGATTTGAAGTCGACGAAATGAGACTTGCTGGAAGGAGGGAATTAAGGCATCCCCCATCAACCAGCATGAGGTACCAGCAATGCTGAAAGATTTGGAATATCTTAGGTGAAACGGACTGACTCAATAAGGATGGCCGACATGCAATAGTCAAGATATCTGAGGAGTGGCCGACACTGGTTTCAGGACTTCCTTTGAACAAGAGCATGAGCAGATGGATAGACTCAGGAAGCATAGACTTGACATAAACTGTGCAATGCAGGAGGCATTATAGAGGGCTCCATAATGACTGGAAGCTTAACCAATCGGTGGAGAAAAATGAGAAACAAGTGCAGCTCCTAAAGCCCAACTATAGTCCCAACTCATAATGTACGGAGTGGAATGAATGCTATGTTCAAAGGCGACACAATAGCTGCCAACAAGAAATAGTCACCATAATCCCATCTGGCTTTTTTGGAATATTTGATTTTTTTGTCTTTTTCATATTTGGGATGTCACGTCCCCATTTTGACCCCCTTTTTCACTAAATCGTAAATGATGTAATTATTGTAACTTAATCATGGTGAGGAGCTCAAGGCCAAGGCCCCGCCATTGATTTGTCGTTTTACGTACCGAAAATTAAGAGATAGATTCCTATGGTTCTTGTGCTAGAAGGGAACGATGTCAATAAGACATCATGTAAATCTGAATTTAATGAAAAAGAACCCACAACCGGCTACGCAATGCAACAAAGAGATGGGGGCATGATCTTTACAAGGAATAGGGAGGGAAATTATTCAAACCCTTGAACCAATGGTATTAATCCATGTGTCAATGGGGACACCCATAAACCACCAACTACCCATTTTGTCTCATGCACCCAATCATTTACTTCTTCCAAAGATTGGTTGAGACAATAAATGCCTTGGGATGGGAGAGGTATGGCTGTCAATTTTCGTGCATGGGCAAGCCATCAACTTGGAAAATCGTGTTTTTTGCTTGTGGGGCAAGAAAACCCCCACGAAATTGGCCCAAAGCCATTCTTCACCCATGGCCATTCTTCCTCTCACGCAGTCTGAGCTCCCTGAAGTTTATCCTCACGTTTTTTGGCCATAACCCTGCGTTTTTCCATGCCCAGCAACTCGTTTTGGTATTTTGGAGCAGCTGGGGAAGGAGGGATGCGATTTTGGACTGAGGGAGAGGTCATTTTTGCCCTTGGGGCGTTTTTCTGAAATGGGTTGCTCTCCTAGTCGATTTTCCTAGTTACAAATTCGTTTTGAGTCTACCCACGTTTTTCTGGAACTGGTAGAAACCCACTGTTGGAAACTTCACTGTATAGGCATTTTTCTCATGCCCAACACTTATGCTTTTGATGATGCATGCACCCATCTCTTAACAGCCTGAGAAACCCAATAGTTGATTGGCTTGGCTGATTTTGATATACCTTTGGCTATGTGAAAGCATGTTTTCCCCTTTTCCTTGTGGAGATCATGCCCAGCTCGGGGGTGGCAGTGGTGCTGAGAGATTGAGGAGCACACTGGCCTACGGTTGGGTGGAACGTTGCAGAAGTGTAGCTGGTTGCTCGGGGACTACTTTCGCATAAGATAAGTATTCTCTTGTTTGTAACTTTGCAATTGTTCCTTTGATGAATATTTTCCATGTGGGAAGATTGTGTAATTCATAAATAAATTCCGCTGTGTTTTTACGAGTTTATGCAATTCCATATGACCTTTTATAATTCTGCCAAGGTCCCTATTTAATGGCTGTTACAGAATAGCTTGAATGTATGTTAGATATAAACAAGATTTATTTAAATTCCATTGTGTTCTACAGCCTGCACACATACATGTCTTGTGTCAATAAGTTTAATGAATGGATATGGGGCTAATTGCCCAGATTGAGCACCACGTCCTTCATCTTCTTTTAAATTGAATGTTTATTGACTGATTTATGGGGCTAGATGCCCGGTTTAACCTCACGATCCTCTCCATCTAGCTGGTAGGATGGTAGGGGATGTGACATGGGAAAAGCTTGAAAAAAAATAAAATTGCTTATAGTACAACAAGTGAGGGAACGAGTGTCAAATAGCTAGTAGACTAGTGCCAAGCAGTGGAACATGCCTATGCTCAATGCAAGGAAGTGCATGCATGATGTGGACACTTGGGGTGTGTTCCCTCAGGGTCAAAGGGTCATCAAATTGTGAAGGGCAAATATATAAGCTCTGCAGGGCTCGACAGGGAAAAGTGCTCAGGAACCAGGATAACAATTGAGTAAACAGGAGCCTACACAAGGCTCAAGCGGCAAGCAGGATGATGCAATGCAATCACAACATGATATAACTGAGAAGTCCTTTTTCGTAAAGTTAGTCTCCTCACTCGAAAAAGTGTAAAACAATGAGAGAAGAACTCTTCTAGTCACGTATGACTAGAGTATACCTTTTTCGTAATTAATCCACAAAGGTCTGGAAAAGGGGTAAACTTATACCTAAGTGGATGTCGCTTCAAATCCTTTAACGAGTCTGAAATGACAAGTATACTCGGCAATCTTGTTTGATTTTGAAAAAGTCTAACAAGGGCTTAAAAAAGACTATAAAAATCTTTTCTGTAAAGGTTTAACGAGCACGAAAAAGTAAACTTGTGACCTCCTTACTGTTTTTAACGAGCTCAAAGGAGATATGGAAGAATGCTCGTAATGAGAGCAGACAAGTGTCAGGGACATGCGATACTAGTTCCAAGTGCATGGGACAAAGCTATGCATAATGCAAGGAACATGAGCAAGATAAGGACACTTAGGGGGTGTCTGCGAATTCGGATAGTAATAGGTTCAAATGCATCATAACAATGGGGAGGCCTAAACCTATATGCAAGGTTTCGAATATTCCTACCATGGCCGAAGCCATAGTGAGTTTTCTCCAATACAGAAATGGTGACTCTGCTGGGGAATACCACAACAGATAGATGACTACCATAAATCTACTCTGTTAAGTCAGTAAATTTTTCTGCCTTTTTAGTTATTCTCTCCAATTTTGGTTTGTTTTTTGAGTCTACCTTAGTTAATTTTTGGTTTTTAGTTTTGGTTTTTGTCTTCTTAGAAACCTTATGAGTGATTGAATAAAGTTTGAGCCCAGTCCTTTTCAGATTTCATTTGATTTTGGTGACTTTTTATATTGAAAAGGAGTCATATGTTCAAAGGAAGAATCATCAATGACTTTAGAGAATGGTTGAACTTATGTCCTAAACCAAATAGCTGCCAGAATCTCCGACAAATTAGCAAAAAGTTAGAAAATTGCTAAATTTTGGTTAAAAGATATTCTTGTAGCGCTACACCAAAGTTTAACACAGAGCGCGCTACAGGAATATCGTGGCCTGAGTTTTTTGTCAATTTTCGATCTGATTTCAATCATGATGCAGAGTGAGAGTGTCTAATTGCATTGTGTGAGTGTTTTAACACGTGTTTGCAGCAATTTGAGCATGATTTTAGTTGGTTGCTAATCACGAAGAGAAAACAAGGGCATCATTGCATGGTATGCGGGATCAGTTGCACAGAAACCAGCAAAATTCTGGGTTTAGCTGTCAGGTTCCTCTTGTTACATGCATCATTTCTGGAGAGTTAGCGTTTGTGAAGGAGAGTTCACTGTTGAACGGTGGATTGTGTTACTGTGGAAAGGAGACAGCTGTGTTCTGGTGCCAGCGAAAATTAGGGTTTTTGAATTCATTCACCTGTGGCTAAAGAATCGATATGAGGACACCTGTTCTCGAAGGAGAACATCATTGACACCCCAAATTGAAGACATTAAGCCACAATGGACGAGTAATTGACAGGTATTACGTTATAACCCTTATAGCTGGAAAATTTGGGTTTTTGCTGCTGCATGATTTTCTGGAAAAATGGGTTGCTGAGGAGGATGTAATAGATCGTAAGATGAAGAATTCACCACAGAAATAGTTACCTGAAGCCCATTAGGAGGAATTTGCATGAATATTTCTCTCATGACCTAATGTTTTAAAACATCAGAATATACAGAATAGGGCGTCGAAAAGACTCATAGAGTTATCTGTAGAACTCAGTTTTTACACAGAAGGGAGTCTTCTAGTTGGTACAGGTGTTACACAGAAAGGTCTGTTAATTTGTGCAGGTGATTTAAATATCACTGAAAATTGTTATAACCTGCAAAATTATTTGCTCAGAAAATAGCTTATAAAACATTTCTGAAACCTGAAACTAGACTGTTCCTGTTCCCTGAAAAGAAAGATATGGGAAAAAGCAGTAAAAATGGTAAGGTTAATAGGGCTGAACCCACAGACTTGACATGGATTCAGAAACTTCCAGATTGTGCAGAGCTGTTCCAACAGGCAGGCTGGTTGAAATTTTTCAAAAGGATAGATGGTTTTAATGCTCAAGTGTCCTGCAGTTTTGCTAAAGGACTTAAAAATGAGATGATTATAATGGATCCTTTGAGATTCAAATTGACTGTAGAATTAATTTCAGAAGCCACTGAGATTAGTAATGAGGGCGAGCTCTGGTTTAAGAAGTCTCCTTTTGAGTTTGATCCTCAAAAATACTTATTGCCTAATGTTATTCCTGACTGGAACAAAGGTATTCTTATACATAATTTCAGGAAGGAGTGGATTGAACCTATAAGGATTCTTCAGAGTTATGTGACTTGTGAAGGAAGGTATTCATTAGTGTTCAAATATCATCTCAGGTTCTTACAGCACATGGCAGGGGTTTCTAAAATGAATTTGCCATTCTTTTTCTTCAAAAGCCTGCAGAAAATGTCGAGCAAAATAAAACAGCATGATGATCATACTTCTCAATCACTGTTTCATCATGGTCTCATTAAGTTAATCATCTCTACAGTATTGCAGCATGAGGGAAAGACTTGGGACTTCTTTTTGTTTTGGTCAGGGGTTCGAGGAGACCAACAACCCAAAAGACAGACTGACAAGGGAAAAGTAATGATACAAAAGTTAGGTCATTCAGTCAAACCTGCAAATAAAAATGACATTAAAGCTAAGAAGGGGACAAAACAGGTAGCAAATGAAGGACAGAATGACAGTCAGCCCCAAGAAATTCCAGATCACAATAAAGTCAAGTTCTCATTATTTGAAGACAAAAAGGAATTGTTTGAAAAGAAGTCACCACCTATAGCAGATTGTCAAGAAGAGAAGAAAGTTGATATCAAAGTGATTCCTGTAGCTAAAGAGGAAGTTCATAATCAGCCAAGAAGCCCCATCACAGTCCTCTCAGATGACGAGGGGTTTATGTTAGAAGAAGAGCAGTTTATTCCTGAGATTGAGGTTAAAACTGAGATTAAAGAAAATCAAGTTATAGAGGATAAAACCACAAAGCCTAAGAAGAAAAAGGGTTGCTGATAGGCACTGCTCAGAATTAGAAAAGACTATTGAAAACTTGCAGCATGAAAATGAACACCTACAGAAAAGGATAGCTGAGCTGGAGCAAAAGCACAAAAGAATGAAGAAAAGATCCTCAAGTCCAGATGGCATATCTTTGCTTGTGGAGGCATCGAAAGAGATTTGAGGCAGTTAGGTTCATTTAAGGCTTTTTGTTAAAGATTTGCTATTTTTAGCAAAATTGTAATTTGAAAAAATGTAAATGCTATTTTACCTAGTCTAGTCATTCGATGGAGGATTAGTAGGAAATACCCTAACTGTTTTTTGAGAAGGAAACTATTTAGAGAGGGAGCAAAGACATTGTAAGGGTTCAAATTTTTGGAGAGCTTTAGGAGGTCTGCAAGCTGTTGATTCTTCCAGACTTGTTCACTGCTATGTATTGCAAACTCTCATATGCATTTTTGATGAAACTATGAATATATGACTCCTTATCCCACTTCTGATATGTGTTGGCTTCATTTTGAACTTATATAGTTTCTTGATTGACAAATTCATTTCTGGTTTTATGTGTAGTTTCCAGTGATGCTTGTCTTTTATTGTATGAACTTCATTGCAATCTTTTGTGGATTCCTGAGATATATATGCATCTTCATGGATATATGTGTATGAATTAGTTTTTACTTATCTGCTGAATGTATTCCCTTATGCTCTTGAAGTTTCTAACCAAAACATACAAAACAAAACCCTAAAAACCTAGTTTGGATTGATTTTATTTTTGAGATTGTGTTGGCTTGTTACCCTAGCCTTAGTAACAATTTCTGACACAAACATACTCAATTCTCAAAACAATGCTATTATAAATGACAATGTTAAAATAATGGAGAAATGTAACCAACCTCGATCCAACGTTTGATGTAGATCCCCGTTGGAGCTTTCAATCTGTGCACATCCAAGCACTTGTAATCTGCAAATTAGTCTTGACAACCAATATCTAACAAGTACATGTGATATATAAATGACATTAACATTATCAATAACAATGGTCCATAATATCATAAGCAAATGTAACCCAATGTATAATAAATGAAATTCACACCATGAATGGACGCGAATATGAGTATTTCTATTAATGAACAATAAGAAGTACAAAGTGATACAACCTCTTGCCGGCAACCAATCTGAACCAAGATTTAGATCAATCCACTTGTGCCTCCACCACTTCAATCCTCCATGAAAGGCAAACTCAAACTAGCAAGGAGTTTGGACAGTGAACATAACTGGTTCACAACTACAAGGATCAATGAGTGCAGACTCAAGATAGGGAAAAAATCCACTAGAGTGCCTTTACTCTTCTCTTCTTCCTCCCGTCCATAAGCCATATGTGCTCAATATATATTCCTCTCAAAGGTAGGTGAAAGGACTCATCGAGACGTTACTTGGGTAGATGGAGAGCCAAATGTCACCCAATGACTGCTTTTTGGGAGTAAAAAGTAATAACATAGTGGTTTTTACCATTTTACTTGATACCCGTGGGCTATAGGGATGCAACTCGCAGGTACGCATGCTATAGTGATGCAACATGCGGGTAAGAACAAAAATAGGGTAGACTAGTATCACTGAAGGATAAAAATGGGTCTGAGTCACTGAAATGGATCCTACAGGCCAAAGAATGCAAATGCTCATGGGTGGAAGATTTTTGTGTAACACCAATTGCAGGATGGGTTTGTTTTGGCGTGAAAGAGAGCATGAATATATGGATCAGCAAGTCATGGAGGATCCATTGACTCTTCATGCGTTGAGAAGATGTGGATTATCGAAGTTCTACCAAACTGTAATTATGCGAGCACAAACAAAATTGCTCGAAATGATGGTGCAATATAGGGATGCCAATCAAGGAGTCTTCAATCTCCAAGGGGAGATCCTTGAGCTCACTATCGATGACAAATATTTTATCATCGGCCTCTCCCGAAGAGGGGAGGTGGTGAACCTCAAATGCACATCTCGAGCTACAACAACCCTCTCCATACAAGATTATATCAATGCCTACTGTTTTCCGAGTACTGAAAAGAGCAACAGTCAGATTGCTATAGCGACTATTGCTAGCTTTCTGCTAAGAGTTATCTTAAGTGTTCTAAACCGAATAGGGGGAAGCAGAATGCAACACCTTGTATCATGAAACTATATGCAAGTGGGCATAGATTTCTTGTGTGGGATTGTCTATGATTGGTGTTATACCTTGTTGGTGAACATGAAACTTCAACTAACCGAGTGTACAACTAGCAAGAGGAAGAACTTTGGTTACAGTAGTATTCTTTGCACCTTCTTCTTCGAAAGGGTTCTTGATTTGAGTCCGGGGATGGCCTTACCCCCACTCAATCCTCACGAGCCACTCCTAACTCATTGGGGAGATATATTCAAACGCCAATGTGGTGGTGAGACCAATCTCTCCTATGGTGATGAGGATTATTGGGCGTGGTGGGGTCAACAGGTGCCGGCACTAGAGTAGTTTCCTTATGCGGGAACGGACTGCCACAATGACCCTGAGTTGGCTCTTCCTCCAGGATCTGCCTAGGGAGATATAGGTAAGAAAAAGTTTATTTTTTGAAAAAATATTTCACTTTTTAATTTTATGCATATATGATTTTTTAATGAGTTTGGAGTATTAAACAATTTGGCTTGTGCAGATGTTGGACTTGTTCTCCCTGATGGGCATCCTCATACCTTTGTGGGACCATCCAACATAGGGACAGTCGATTCCATGTTTATGAGAATAGATGGAAAGATGGGTTGGTTGACTCATGACATCCCCACTTGTAGGATCGAGCGGATGTCACTTTCCATGCAGGAGGATGTTGTGGGTGTGTCCCCAACGTGGATTCAACTACTTAGGAAAGTATCTAGACTAGTCATCTGCTACAAAGAGGCGGTGTCAAAGATGGTAGAGGAGGCAGAGGCCCCTCCTTCTCCATAGAGGAGGACATATGTATATTTTTGAGGCCGTTGAGCCTATATTGATATGACATTATGACAGACTTGTGGATCCAAAACCATATATTTTTTGATACGGCTTATATACAATGTCGCCTTTATTATTTACATGTTTGTCTCGTCTTTATGTGTGAATGGTTATTATGATTGTGTGTGATGTAGATGCCAATCTAAAACATAATTTGCATATGAATCAACTAAAGCATTTAAATTCCTTAGAATATGTTGATATGAAATATAATCGAATTGTCTCTCAAGCAACCTAACTCGTAAGAACTGACGCAGCAAAACAAGATCTCTAACTTGATATTCACCCATTAACTAAAACACAACCAGCTGCGAGTCGAGTCTTACCTCCAGACGTGAAATGACGTGATAAAGGGAATTTCGGAGTAACTCAATGACCGTGTTGTATTCAGCTAAATTATTTGTTGTGGGACCCAAGCAAGCCCCTCCCGAAGATACAAGTTGGCCAGCTGGTGAGTAAATAACCCAAGCTTCTCTAGCCAAATGACGGGTGTGGCGACTAGCGCCATCAGCAAATCCTATAAAGTATTCATTCAACATCTGAAAACACAAACCAATAGACACGTAAAATGCGACGATAACCACAAGAAAAGCTAACTCTACAAAAAATGTACAGCTATAATACATGAAAAAGCATAGAGTCCTAAGCATAATACTTTTTAAGGTAGAGCCCATTTCTAGGCTCCAACAACTTATTACCCTTATAATTCGTTAGCTCGTAAGCACCCTTCTTCAGAACTTTATAAACTATGTAAGGACCAAGCCACATAGACTTGAACTTGCCTTCCCCCAAAGGCTCCTTGTCCTGGTCGTAAAGCAAGACAAGGTCTCCTTCGAGAAAAACCCTAGGTTTAATAGACTTATCGTACTAACTATTGACTCGATTCTTCTAAACTTTGTTTGCTATGAGCACATCGTGGTGCTACTCATCAAGATGTTCTAAGTGCAGCAAACGTTTTTCTAAAACTGAAGTGTCGGGGAATAGTTGGATGGCCAACTTCAATGAATGAATTTCGCATTCAACCGGAATAAATGCTTCTACCTCATGAACAAGCTGAAAAGGAGAGAACTCGGTAGCAATATTAACATTAGACAATTATTCCCAAAGAGCTAGATACAACATGATGTCCCAGTTGGATCGACTTGCATTGACGGTCCTTTGAAGAATTGTCTTCAAAGTTTTGTTAACTGCTTCGACTTGACCATTCACCCATGGATAAACTAAAGAATAATGTTCCTGCCAAAAACCTAGCATAGTGTATAGGTCAGTCATCATGTTGTTCTAAAAGTGTCGACCGTGGTCTGTCACGATCTCTTTGGGTACACCAAACCTAGCAATGAACTGGTTAAAAACGAAGTAAGAAACCATTTCTCCATCTGCTTTGAAAGTAGGCATTTCCTCAACTCACTTTGTAAAGTAATCGATGGCAACAATGATGTGATGATGTCCTCCAGCAGAAGCTGGATTATAGTTCATGAAATCAATCCCCCACTTGGTGAAGGGGTTTGCTGTAATCACCGGATGGAGAGGAGCTGGGTGTGCTCTCATCGTTCTGGTGAGAAAATGACATGGCTGACAGTGTTTCACAACTTCTACACAATCTTTGAAGATCGTGGGCCAAAAATAACCAACACCCAGTATCTTCTGAGCTGTTTCCAACCTAGAAAGGTGACCGCACAGGCTCCAATGTGAGTCATTCAATACTGTTTCAGCTTCCTCTAAGGTCAAACAACGACGAAGAATAGAATCTATCCCACGTCTGTATAAAGTGTCAGCAAATATGAGATAATTCTTTGCATGATTCTTTAGTTTACATCGCTCATCCCTAGAGAAAGTAGGAGGACACCTCAAATTCTGGAGATATACTAAAATATCCCCATACCATGGGTCACAAGATGCAATAAGAAAGATGTGTTCATCTGGGAATGATGACTCTTCCTCATTGTATATTACATCACTTGGAAATTCAGATACGAGTTCCACGAAAACAAGTGATTTCTTTGACTTAGCTTATTGAAAAACCAGGTCAAATTCTTGCGAGATGAAAATCCATTTATTGAATTTTCCACCAATGATATGTCGAGTTAGAACATATTGAAACAGATTGACCTCTGCAATCACTGTAGTAGTACACAACAAAATGTAGTGACGCAGCCTATGAATGGCATGGACAACAACTAATGCCAACTTCTCAATGTAAGAATACTTAATCTTAGGACCTATTAATGCGTGAGACAAATAGTAAATGACATGCTCCTGGAGCTTGTCATCCTCCTGAAAAAGTACTATGTTGATTGTGTATACATATGCAGCCATATATAACAGGAAATCCTTGGCATAGTCTAGTGGGCTCAACAAGGGGGCTGATAATAATGCCTTTTTCAAGGCCTCAAATGAAGTTTGAGCAGCCTCACCCCAAATAAAATAGGTGTTTTGTTTGAGCAGTCTCATGAAACCTTTTGTTATTTTGGCATAGTTTATGATAAAACGTCGTAAGAAGTTGGACATACCCTGCAGACTCTAAAGTTGTCGTAGGGTTCGAGAAGGAGGCAGATTTACAATGGCCTCAACTTTGAGTGGATCGACCATGATGCCACGACACATAATACACACTTATTAGGATTCAATCAAATCTTATAGTATCTGCATCGTTCAAACATGAGTCTCAAGTGATCAGGATGATCCAGTCTCTTACGACATCGCGCTGGGAGATCATCAAGGTAGGGTTCAACCACATGTTTGATATCATGAAAAGCGAAGTTCATTGCGCGTTGGAAGTAGCCCCAATGTTCTGTAGGCCAAATGGCATCTTCCAATAAGAGAAAGTCCCCCAAGGAAAAATAAAAGTGGTTTTATGTTTGCCTTCAGTTTTTATTTGAATTTGGTTATATCCTTAAAAACCATCCATGAAAGGAAACATTTCATGGCCTGCACATGCATCGATAATCTGGTCTATGAACGGTGTGGGGTAGTTGTCCTTAGGACAAGATTTATTTAAATTCCATAAGTCTATGCAGAATCGAATGGTTCCTTTCTTTTTATCGACAGGAACAGGGTTGGAAACCCATTGCTTCATGGCAATTGGATAGATGAATCCAGCTCTAAGCAGTTTCTCAACTCCCACCTTGATGGCAGCTACTTTTCTAGGATTAACCGGATGGAGCTTTTGTCTCACAAGATTATAATTTTGATAAGTTGTGATGAAATGCTCCACTATGGCGGGGTCGATGCTTGGAATCTCCTCGTAAGAGCGGGAAAACACATCGTGGAATTCCTTAAACAGATTGGTGTACAGAATGATCTCCTCGGGAGAGCAGTTCGCTCTAATGAAAAGGTTTTCTACAATGCCAGGTTTGATGGAGATGTCGATCAGAATGGTTCTTGATATGTTTTCAATATTCTCCTCAGCATAAATATTTTGTATAGAATGGGTAGTCGACAAATTGACATCATCATCAAGTCTCACTGAAAAATCCTCTCTCAATCATGTCTAGGTCAGGAAGAAAATAGGACCTTTGATGCATATGTTCCCATGGGTGGTCCAGGCCTACCATAACTTCCAAAACGGCCTCGTCATAGGGAAAAACAGTATCCAGGAAGTCAAAAGAGTGGGTAGAGTTAACAGACCATGCATGAGCATAGTCTATATTTGATTCCGCAAAGACAAATGGAGTCGAGATATGTTCTGCTGCAACATTCTGTGACGCTTGATAAGCTACTTCTGCAACAGACAGGGGCACTACTGGTTCTAACTGAGTAGGGATAACCCATGGATTAGTTGTTTGAATGACCGTAGAAACCTTCGAAGATGAGCAATTAATGGTACTCATAGAACCAATAAAGTTAATGGGAGAAGGTAGGTGGAATGTGCCCATCAGTGATGAATACATGCCTACTCCCAGACTCTCACTGGGTGGGTGATACTGATCAATTAACGGGATTGTAGAATCCGACGAAGTGTTGTTGTTTTTGCAAGTAAATGAAAGTTGATCAACTGTAATGATATTTCCTTCATGTGGGAACATTAGTACCCGAAAAAAAGACAATGGGATAGCTTGCATCACATATGTCCAGCTCCTTCCTAACAACAAATTGTAATCAAGATGAGCATCCAAGACTTCAATCTCCACCGACACCAACTTACCGGCGAGTTCAACTTCGAAAGCCGGAAAGACTCCGTGTGGACGGAAAGATGTCCCATAAAAAGCTGTAAGTATAGTGTTAGAAGGGGCTAACTTGAGTGAGCCCAAGGCATTCCAGCAAGAAATCAACATTACACACGTAGACGCACACTCATCTACCATAGTTCATCCAATGGTTTTAGACCCATGGACTACTTCTATTTGGAGGGCTACGTGATACGGAAACTGGGGTTTGATATTATCCATATCAAACTGAGCAAGCATACTAGATGAGTCAAGGCTCCTTATTACCACTAGAAGTGCATTTCGTTGCAATGGACAACTCTGCAAGACTTCTAGTGTGGACATAGCACAAGTTGTTTGGGCCAGATCCTCTACAACATTGTAGTTAGGAGCATCCCACACATTAGGGTTGTGCACTGCCTGTTTGAAAACACCTTTTGGGATCTTCGGCAAAGTATCTACATGTCTCTCAATGTGAAGAGGTGTAGATGTTTCGGGAATGTCCTTATCTTTTTGCTGTGAACTTGGGGAATAGTTCCTAGCTCGATTTTGCAAAAGAATATCCGAGTTGACCATGTTTATGAATGATTGATCAGCTGACGAGGCATGAGATGTGACCCCAACACTAGAGTTTCCAGAAGAGGAACCTTGTCCATGAGGGAATAGATCCTTTAGAACAACTGGTTTCTTCTCACGAAGGAGCTTCTGGGCTTCTTCCATTAGAGGGCACTGATGGGTAAGGTGATCTTCCTTACATAACTTACAAGGAAACTTAACTTTCTTTTTATCTTTTTTTCCCTTGTCGGCATTTTCAGTATTTTTGGGCTTTGGATGGTTCCCCTCCCATTTATTTCCCTTCTTTTTGTTGTTGGGTTGCCGAGGACCCTTTTGGTTTTCCTGTACTTGCTCTAGAGATTCAGTAGTAGAAGGGGAGGCTGCAACAATAGTTTCATCTACAATAGACTATTTCACAGATAAAGCATGAACTTGCTTGGTCAAGGCTTTGAAATGTTGTTGTATCAACTGAACTAACAATGCCATCGGCATGAGGTCCAGGCTTAAGTTTACTTAGATCAATATTAGATCGTGGCGCATCGAGTATAATTTCATACAAAATTCCATATTGAGCATATACAAGATCAAGTTGTTGGGTCCTGAGTATTGCTTCTTCCTCTGAAGACACTCCAGAAGTTGCTACGTCCTTAGAAACATAAGGTAGGAGTGATTTCAAACACCACTCCAACAGAAACTCTGGAGGGATTTCAGCCTTAATGAGCCTCTTCCTCCTTTTCCAGTCCTAAATGTGGTCAGATAAGTGAGTGGATTTATTCTACCTAAAAGTAGACAGAAGGTCCGTGCCAGTGTCATACCATACAGGGAGTTGGAAGTGGTTCAAGAAGAATGTTGCCAGATACCAAAAGTTGTCATAGCTTGCAGTAGGTAGTTCAATGTACCACTTAGCCACGACACTGGTTAATGGCCTCTAAAAAGGCCTCAACCTGATGGAATCGTCATTCAGAGAATTATAAGAGCACCAGAGATGGAAAGTAGTGACATGGTAACCAGGATCTTCTCCAGTTTTTCCCTCAAACTTCGGTATGTCTGGCGATAGATTAGTCGGAACGGGTGGCCATGTTGCATTATGGCGCATAGGATCATTCGTTAGTTTCGAAAGGTATGGAAAGTTCAACATTTCCTGAAAAGGTAAACGAGATCTGAATGATGGTGATTGGTTAACAGGAGACTGGTAGGTGGAACCTCCCGAGGCCAGGTTCCTAAATTGCTGGTTGGGGTTTCCCCCAAGCATCGATTGTGAAGTGTAATCATTACTAAAGTTGATCCAGCCGAAAGTTAACGGCTTGCTTCCTGAATTGTTTTTCCATTGTGGTTGGGTGTTACCCCCTCCGTAATTTGGGTTAAGAAAGTTACCACCTCCTCCACTGAATAGTAAAAAAGGGGTACTACCTACAACTACATTAGATGTTTGCACATTTGAAGACTGCGCATTATAACCTGTGAAGGGGTAGAACCCAGATGTAAAAGTAACAAACGAAGCGGGCATCAAGCCCACGAAGGGTGTGGAAGGAGCTATATGTCCTCCAAACCAAGGAAAACCCTGACTAAAAGAAGCGAATTGTGGATTGACCTGGGGTTGTTGCGAAAAAGGAGATGATGTGAGCGGTATTGAAAGTATCCCTCTAAAAGGGATATTTGAAAATCCACCAGTGGCACCAAAAGGAGTAGGTGATGAAGAAGGTTGAGAGCTATACATACCTATGGAACTGGTGTTGAAACTAAAAGAAGGGCTAGAAGCAGGGGTGACCTGCACAGAGATTGGTACCAATGTGCTTGCAAAAGAATGAGAGAGAGATCTCATAATCATAGATGCAGTAGGATTTTGGGGAACTCCTATCTCATCTCCAAAACTAGCCATGGAATAACAAGGGGTAAACCAGTACGCACTAAAATCTGGTTGACCTAGAGAGTCTACAGTTACAAGTAATGGATCGTGGGGTCCAGTCAAAGGAGGGTTGTAGGGTGTCCTAAACTCTTGAGAAGTTAAGTCATCAACCTCAATAGTATCAAAGACTTGTTGATCCTAGATTATGATCTGAGGCTCTCTAGGTGGTTCTATTATGCCTGTAAGTTCTTATGAACCATAGGAATTAGTCCTCCGATGTCGAGGTGGAAGTGGAGGCTCTAGAGTGTGTGGTGGAAGGTTTTGTAACCTTTATGACCTACAGAGAGGTTGGTCCTCCACAGTTATATCAAAAACAAACTAAGTGTGAATACCTAGTGGCCACTAATTGATAAAGGAGCAAACAACATACCACTAAAAAATGTCTTAAAGTGATCAAAAACAGGAAAACAAAGATAATATTCTCAGAAGTTAGTCTAGGATGATGAGGGCCCAGAACAAACCAATAGAATACCAAAGGTCAGTTACATGGTGTCCAATGTAGGTACTATGGGTGCAAGCATTTGAATAACCAAACCACCCTCCCGGTATTACTATAAAGGGTTACCTTCTGTGCCTATCCTAGGTGCAGTGGAAATAGCCTTCCACTATACCTGTGAAGAGCCCTAAGCTTAAGATATTAAGGATACCACAAATGTGAAAATATATGGGGGGACAGTCGTCAGTCTATCCAAGACACATGGGCAGGATAGCAAAGCCCGAAATCCAAGAGTACTTAAAGTACCAGTGGACCCCCGTACGCGAATCAGCTCTCGTGTAAGTAGTGAGGGCATATCTCCAACAGTTCCAATCTCACACAACCTCATGCTTAACTTGGGTTTGAGTGGAGCATTCCCAGGATACTTTGATATAAGTGGGTTTGACTAAAATATTGTCTCACTACAGTTTTTTAGCACTAAAATGATTTCGAGCAGTTTAATGTGATCTACCCCGAAATCCTAGCCTAACCTAGTTGACGTAGTGTCAAACCTAAAAAGAAAAGTTACTAATTGATTTTATTAGATGTTCTTTTTAGAGGTCGTTTCTTACTCAAAAGATATTGATGTGTGTGGTATGGTTATGACAAAAGTAAAGTGTGTATTATAATGCATAAAACTTCACAAAATTCTTTTTTTGTTTAAGCTTTCGAAATAGAACTAAGCATTCCTAAGCATAAAACATTTTTTTCTTTTTCAATTAATTTTTTATTTTAAAAGTTAATAGTAAAGAAAACTGTCCTACTTCGAAACAAATGACAAGTCTTGTATACAAGTTCTTAGTTTTTCAATTTTGACCATTTTCTCTAACTATGAAAAGAGAATAAACATGAAAATGAACAAGCAAGAATTATAAAAAATGTGAGTAAAGATAAAGAGCCCAAGGCTTATAGAAAATCAATCCGAATACTGAAAAATACTTTAACCTACGGGGTTGTTTCAATGAAATAACCTGGAATTTGGAACAAGATGCAAAATAAAAAGGGATAGACTGATGTGTAAAGCGGAAAAGGAAAAAAACTAAGCTGCTCTTGAACATCAAAAACCAAATAAAAGCACCTGCCAAACAGGAAAGGTAGGCAAGCAAACCATGGAAACTCTACAACCACAAAGACTAAAAAAGAAAAGCTATCAAATAGACTTTAAACAAACTCAAACTGATCTGAACAAATGTTTAGGAGGTATCCAGACAAACCATGACCTTCAAAAACACCAAAAGACCTGTTGGCCGGATTTTCTGTCCCGAGACCAACAAGAAGAGATAACCCACTCAGATTGCTTAAATCAGCTCCTTGAATGTTTACATTAGCTTCCCCTCGCAGGAACAAAGGCCCTGTTGCCTTATGAGTTTTCTCTCAAAAGAGAGTCTCTCAATCTAGTTCCCTGAATTCTTAAAATGCAATTAGAACCTAGGATGCAATCTAACTTAATCTATGATAAACTTTTAAAATAGCTGAAAGCAAAAAATTTAGTAGCTCCTAAAAATCCTATATATTTCGACTGCTAAAACAGACAGTCTAGTAGCTTCTAAACTGTAAGTGGCAGTTTAGTAGCTCCTAAAAATCCTATAGGTTTTAACTACGAAATAAAACCAAAACTTCTAATTAATATATTTCTAAAAACTACCTATCCTGATCAGGAGCATAAATGAGAATATGATTTAAAGTCTGAAATAAGAGAACAATTAATACTTCAATAAGGAAGAAAAATCCCCAAACACTAAAGTAAACTATAATCTTTCTACGAAAGGTAAAAACTCTTGCAGAACGATTTTGAATATAAATCAAACTGAAAATCAATTTTTGTAATTCTAAATATATGGCAATATATAATTATACCTTTGCTTGTATACATAACACAACAGACATACAAGTTAAGAATAATAGAACATTAATTTATACAAAATAGTAACAAGAAGCAGTCTATTACTTTCAGTTTTGAATAAATTACTCATACCCCAAAATTAACATGTTAATTCAAATTCACGAAAGGATACAAATGTAAGTAAAAAGATGGAAAATAGAGAATGAACCAGAAAAAAAGATACATCATGTGTAATATATATATCAAAGACTTGATCATGGCTTTCAACCTTCTGCAAGAACTTGGATCTCCAGAAGAAATTCAAAGAAATCACAAAGTGAAGCAGAATATATTAAAAATATTGTTTTAGAAATGTATTCCTCTGTAAATCTAGAATTTGAACCAATAAGGGAAATTGAAAAAAGCTTCTGCGAAACAATTCCCTTCATTCTTTTACAGAGCTTCCCCCCCCATAATACATTCAAATTGCAGCTTCTTATAAGAAATCTGATAACTATTCTTAACAATAACTGAATGTCAGAAATTCCTTCAAAGAGCTAAGGAACAGGTGCAACTGCTTCCGCATGCTGAGCAATATGGTGATGATGCACAAAGTCAGTCCTTGTGTCCTTCCATCAGTTGAATTTAACTTTTACTCTTTTATCACTTTCAATAATAGGCTACACAAGCTAGCTTCTCTTATGATCTATTTTCAAAACATATTATCATGTCTCCTCTTACCATTTTTTTTTTTTTTTTTTGCACAGGCCCATGGCCCTTCCATACTGTTTGCAGTTACACCACTCGGTAATAATTATACTTACAAAAATATATCAGAAGCATAGCAAATTACGTAAAGCTATCACATAAAGCTCGTCGTGGTTCTTGCTGAAGTTCTATAGTCCTTCAGACTATACGCACCCTTACATCTTTAGTGTCATGACACAGATGTACTAGAACAAATGTGTGTGACGTAGAGGTACTTTATGCCGACATGATGACACAAGCTACCTATCTATACTAAGGGTGTAACACTCTACGAAATGCCTAAGAAGTACGTAAACAATCACCTAGTCTATGGACTAGTACCGATGCAAACATTAAAACAATGACGCTCCAGACCTGGAATCCTTTCCATCTCACTCCTGGCATATACCACAAACTATAAGTATTCAATGATAAGCTTAGGTGTACCATCCGGAATTATTATCATCATTAATATCTAAATGGACTTATCCAAAACTATCCTCTTGGAGTACATGTGCTGTAATGTCCCTTGTTAGGAATTTGATTAAAATGACAAATTTTCACCTTTTTTCGTAGTTAGACCTTTGACTAGTTTTGAGCTCTAGGTCCCCAAATTGCTCCAATTGCTCCCAAATATTATGAGAAGGTACATGGATGATTTTAGAATATAAATATGTGTTTAAGGGATGCTTTTGGACCTTTAAAATACTTCTGCAAATCCTCTCTCAATTCTGGCCAATGTAGAGAACTTTACTAGTAATTTCCCTTTGACTAGTAGTGGTCTCTAGGTCTCAAATTGACTCCAAATGCCTTTTAATATTCAAGGAAGGTGTATGAATGATATTAGGACTTGAATATGATGTTCAGGGATGAGATATGGCCACCAAAATACCTCTTCAAACTCTCTTAATATTATGGACCAAGTATGCAATTTTACTAGTAATTTGGGGTTCAAATCCCTCTGGGGTAAGTATTGAAAATGGCTTCCCAAATGCCTCCAAAACCACTCAAATTTCTGAACAGAGGTAGGGTATGTCTCAATTATTTTATTAAGGTCTCATGTGAATCATTAATTGATTATTATCTTTGTTCCAACCCTCTCCCATTCAGCTACAAAAATCACCAATTCGACCCTTGGGGAAATGGCACTATTTTCTTTCCCAATGCAATTAAACTGAGTAAAAATACTTCAAATGCTCAAGTACAGTACATGAAATTTGTAAAATAAATCAATGGAAGTATATTAATCATAAATTTTTAATATAACCATCCATTCATTTGAAATCATCAGCATTATCATGCTATACATCAATGTAGTGCGGAAATGGCACTGTTCTTTCATTAAAAATGAGATTTATACATTTCTACTTGGAATTTAGACCTGAAACTTTTTGGAGATGAGAAAAGAGTATTTAATTCTTATTAAAAAAGAAATGGGGCATTACAAGCTCCACCAAAGAGTACAATAGCTCACCAAAAATGCCCTCCCTCAAGGATCAAGAATATGCCATCAAAACTGGAAATGGTTGAGAGAATGTACTGCAATAGAATAAACCATGAGCTTCCCTGTAGATTACACCTGCAAATAAAGACTCCATTAAATCTCCAAATGAAAGGTCTGAATGGCCTTTCCAATTACCAACTTGGATGGGAATCTTTCACCCTCGAAATTGGCTAAGGCAAGAAACTAGTCATCCACTAGCTCTCCCTCTTCACAAATGCAATTGCAAATTCTACAAATGATCAAAAGCTGGTTTCATTCTTTGTTATTGAAATTTATAAAGTTCCAATGTCCTCCATGGGTCGAATTCCTTCCAAGAGACTCATTCCAACTCAAGTTGGGAAGAGATTCCAAAGAACGCCACTTGTAAAACAATTCCTAGTCTCCCACTTCCACCAAATCACATGTGGAAGCATCTTAGCTGCCCTAACACCCTTGAGCGCCCTCTTGGAGTCTATTTTTAGACCTGACATGTCATATATGTCATATGTCAGTCTTCAGGTCTGATTTGTGTCATAGGTGTCATAGCATCTTCATCATTGTTGTCATAGAGCTAGGGAATCTAGCCCAAGTGTCTCACTCGCTCCAAATTGCCTCTTCATCTTCCATGGGAGTTACTCTTCCTCTATATTTCGACGTTGGATGAGTCATTCCATGAATAATACCTGTTGGACTCCCCCAATTATGTTACCATTCACCTTGAATTCGAATTGGTGAGAGAATGATGCCAAGTGTAGTGGGGAAATCTAGCCATATGTGGGTCCCACTTCCTCCATGTGTCTTCATGATCAAATGCCACTTTGATTTTCACTTGTATATATTTATTTAGCTCCTTTATTAAATATTTATGCCATTCTAATATTCAAACATCATTTATTATCCCCATTATTCCAAATCCCAAAGCTTCCACCCCAAACCTAGGAAACTAGTAATTTTCCTCCTTGGCAATTATTTGACCTTTAGCATCAATTTGACAAACTCTAATGAATAGGGCCAATGTGATTAGGCCATTGTGACCCAATGCCAAATTTGGGACATGAAAAATCCTCCCTTCCCAATATTGCTTGTCCTCACGTAATTTTAAACATGGGTGTTGAAGAACCTACTTTCTGTATAATTCTTTGAAGTTGCCATTGAATTGCCCAACCTTGAGTCTTTGAGTTTCCATGAAGATTTTAGAGAGGAATAGCCATGCTTTCTGCTGCACTAATTTGATAAAAATAACTTTATTAAGTGGGAAATCCATCTCCCATACTGCTTGTTTCTCCAAATTTTTTGAAACCAATGAGATAAAAATTATTCCAGGGTCCCATTGCTTGTATTGAACCCCAATAATTAAGAGTGCTCTCCAACCCATACCATCAAATAAGAGGATTCCTGGATCCCATTTTCTTGTATGCATTCTTCCAAACATCATGAGTACAAAATATATATCATCAAAGGACATAACACCATAATGAAAATGTACATCAAGGAGATGCTTCATCAAAGAGTCATGAAAGTGCTTATACCTCAAAGCAAGTAGACCACCATTTTCCAACTGCATACAATCTTCAAGTGACCCATCAAATCTGCTCCAATGACATAGGTGAGGATCCCATGTCCTATAATGCTGCTCCAAAAGGATGTGATATGCATCAAAATATTCAGCTATGTATTCTTTCATCCAAGAAGTGAATGAAGAATCTCCACCAAAATCTAAACCAAATAATGAGTAGAAAAAAAAGGAGACTTCAAAGGACTCAAAGAAGTCTCACCCATACATCCATGAATGTGAGAATAATAAATATATATCAAAGTATGTGGCTGCCAACAAAAATGTTGTCCAATCATAAATTTATTCACCCAAGTGTTGGATGAAGTTCCTCCGACATCACATGAATCAAGTGTTGAGCAAGAAAAACCATGAGTCTTCAAGTGACTCAAATGCATATCATAGGTGCATCCATGTAGATTTGCATCATCATAAAGTGACAAATAATGTTGTTGAGAATGTGAATAATAATGTGCTCCAATCATTTCATCATAAAAGGTAAATCTAGGAGTTCCATAATCCTCATGTGGCACCATAAAAAAGAACCCTTTCACCCATACTTCATTGAGACTAATGCTGCAAAACATGGAATTGTAGGATGTAGGAGAATGAACTAACTCACACAAATGATCAAAAAGTGCAGAAGTTTCATCATTGGAAGGATCCATATGGTTAGTATCATGCATCTCCTTCAAAAGTGTGAAACCTTTGTCATAGATTGGTTCAAATGTAGAGGAATCATGCTCTTCTTTAAAAATTGCATAACCTTCATCAAGAGACAATTCAAGTTCCTCTTCCACCACATCAAGTGTTTTGATATCTTAAAGTTCATCTTCAAACATATCAAGAACATTCAAATTTCCACATTTCTCATGATCCACCATGTCATGAGAATCCTCCAAACAATCTACCATTTGACAATCTGAAACATAGGAGGAAAAACAAGTATCTTGCAACTTTTCAAGAAGTTGCTCATTTTGAATTGTGAGCTTATGATTATCCTCATAATTCTTCAAGTATGCATCATGTAACAATTCATTAATCTCAAACAAATGGTTTCTATCAAAAAGCAAAGACATGAAATTACCTTTGATGTGACACATTGCTCTTTGAATCTTCTCCATGTCTTCAAGGAAGGATGTTTCCTCCAATGAAGTAGCTCTCCAACAAGAATTTGACACCAATGCTTGAGTGTCATGGAGAACACTAAGGGACTCTTGGATCTTCTTTTCATTCATCTTTAAGGACCCTTCAAGAAAATGAGGCTCTTGCAAATGAACCTCCTCATCTTCTTCAATTTTGCTTGGACCAACTTCATGAAGCTCAAGTGGTGATGGGGAAGTTGATCTTGGTTCTTCTTCAACTGCTACAAGGTCTTCATTATCATGCTTAATGGAACTTGGGCTTGTAGCAACACCTTCAAAAGTGATCTCTATGTCACCAACATAGAGGTGTGATCACCCATTAGTAGGTACTCCTTCATAGTTTAAGCATCCATCAGTAGATGTTCTTTGGTTCATGTCTAAGCCAGAAGGTGTCTCGAAATGATCTTCCATATTTTCAATAGAATCTTCTTCATGCTCTTGTGTTGTCTCTTCATTTTTCTCCTTCAATAGAATCACTTTTTGATGAATTCCCAAAAGCTCTCCTCAAGTGGGACATAATTTCATGCACATATATATGATACTCACTCCAAGGTTCTTTACAAGAAGGGCATAAAACTTTCTTTACTAACTCCACGTCTTCATTTTTGGGCCTATTTTCAAAAACATGTTCAGCATAGTACTCAAAAGACATGGCATTTTGTGTATTTTTGCTCGAAGCAAGATATTCTTGATATTTTTTATATTGTTGGGGCAAGGTTTTATATGTTGCTCTCCATCTTTGGAACTCACTCATAGAATTATCCTTGGTTGGTGTGACACACTCATATTCATCCGATTTAAAGTCATAAGAATAATATTCATTTCTCTTGAAATTGTAAGAAGTTTTGCTTGATGGCACCTCTTCCTCGTACCATTCATATTCTGCTTCGTATTGCTCATAAGCATCTACATATTCCTTATAAGAATTGTACTCATAGGATTCATCATAATAGTAAGACATGGCTGCCAATTATTCTTGAATGTATGTAACTAATCCAGAGGGGCAAGGACCATGCTCTGATACCACTGTAATGTCCCTTGTTAGTAATTTGATTAAAATGACAATTTTCACTTTTTTTCATAGTTAGACCTTTGACTAGTTTTGAGCTCTAGGTCCCTAAATTGCTCCAATTGCTCCCAAATATTATGAGAAAGTATATGGATGATTCTAGAACATAAATATGTGTTTCAGGGATGCTTTTGGACCTTTAAAATACTTCTGCAAATCCTCTCTCAATTTTGGCCAATGTAGGGAGCTTTACTAGTAATTTCCCTTTGACTAGTAGTGGTCTCTAGGTCTCAAATTGACTCCAAATGCCTTCAAATATTCAAGGAAGGTGTATGAATGATATTAGGACTTGAATATGATTTTCAAGGATGATATATGGCCACCAAAATACCTCTTCAAACTCTCTTAATACTCTGGACCAAGTATGCAATTTTACTAGTAATTTGGGGTTCAAATCCCCCTGGGATAAGTATTGAAAATGGCTTCCCAAATTCCTCCAAACCCACTCAAATTTCTGAACAGAGGTAGGTTATGTCTCAAATATTTTATTAAGGTCTCATGTGCATCATTAATTGATTATTATCTCTGTTCCAACCCTCTCCCATTCAACTGCAAAAATCACTAATTCGACCCTTGGGGAAATGGCACTATTTCTTCTCCCAATGCAATTAAACTGAGTAAAAATACTTCAAATGCTCAAGTACAGTACATGAAACTTGTAAAATACATCCATGGAAGTATATTAATCATAAATGTGTCATATAACCATCCATTGATTCGAAATCATCAGCATTATCATGCTATACATCAATGTAGTGGGGAAATGACACTGTTCTTTCATTAAAAATGAGATTTATACATTTCTACTTGGAATTTAGACCTGAAACTTTTTGGAGATGAATAAAAATATTTAATTCATATTACAAAATAAATGGGGCATTAAAATCTCCCCCAAAGAGTACAATAGCTCACCAAAAACGCCCTCCCTCAAGGATCAAGAATATGCCATCAAAACTGGAAATGGTTGAGAGAATGTGATGCAATAGAATAAACCATGATTTGCCCTGTATCTTACACCTGAAAATAAATACTCCATTAAATCTCCAAATGAAAGGTTTGAATGTCCTTTCCAATTACCAACTTGGATGGGAATCGTTCACCCTCGAAATTGGCTAAGGCAAGAAACTAGTCATCCACTAGCTCTCCCTCTTCACAAATGCAATTGCAAATTCTACAAATGATCAAAATATGGTTTAATTCTTTGCTATTGAAATTTATAAAGTTCTAATGTCCTCCATGGGTCGAATTCCTTCCAAGAGACTCATTTCAACGCAAGTTGGGAAGAGATTCCAAAGAACGCCACTTGTACAACAATTCCTAGTCTCCCACTTCCACCAAATCACATATGGAAGCATCTTAGATTCCCTAAAACCCTTGAGCACCCTCTTGGAGTCTATTTTTATCCTTGACATGTCATATATGTCATATGTCAGCCTCCAGGTCTGATTTGTGTCATAGGTGTCATAGCATCTTCATCATTGTTGTCATAGAGCTAGGGAATCTAGCCCAAGTGTCTCACTAGCTGCAAATTGCCTCTTCGTCTTCCATGGGAGTTACTCTTCCTATATATTTCGACCTTGGATGAGTCATGCCATGAATAATTCCTTTTTGACTCCCCCAAGTATGTTACCATTCACCTTGAATTCGAATTAGTGAGAGAATGATGCCAAGTGTAGTGGGGAAATCTAGCCATATGTGGGTCCCACTTCCTCCATGTGTCTTCATGATCAAATGCCAATTTGATTTTCACTTGTATATATTTATTTAGCTCCTTTATTAAATATTTATGCCATTCTAATGTTCAAACATCATTTATTATCCCCATTATTCCAAATCCCAAAACTTCCACTCCAAACCTAGGAAACTAGTAATTTTCCTCCTTGGCAATTATTTGACCTTTAGCATCAATTTGACAAACTCTAATGAATAGGGCCAATGTGATTAGGCCATTGTGACCCAATGCCAAATTTGGGACATGACATGTGCCCTGATTTACATAACCTATAAATAATTACACATTAATTTATATTTATATTAATGATCTACATTAATATAATACTTACATGTGCAAAGGTACAATAGTGAAAAGCTTGTTAATAAAACAATTAACAACTATATAAAACAAAACCTTGGTCATTAATATATATATATATATATATATATATATATATATATATATATATTAATACTTTGCATAACATATATTCAAGGCATAATTAATATTATAACATATTAATTCTAACACCTTTCACTACCATGCAAATCAAAATATACACACTAACCCTATACATAATAAAGTTCGGGTCACAACATAACTTATACATACAAGGGTTACCAATATATGTAGTGGTCTATGCATATATTACACACATTAAAGTGCTCCTTTACAAGGTTTAAGCGCCACCCAAATATGCATAAAGTATGAAGTATTAAACATGATAAACATTTAAATGCATTAGCCTTGAGTCTATTTGTGTACACTTAACATATAACAATGTTATGAAATATTGACATAAGAAGCATCATCCTTAAGACTCCATGCTTATACTTAACATGCATAAACGTTTATTAAAAAGTATATGTGGTCACTAATGGGAGACAACCCTACCACCTCAACGTGGCTCACCTCATAACGTCAACGCTTAACGTTTTAAGCTTGTGACTAGACCACACATAACCGTGTGAGGTTTCACATCCTACCACGATGGTAACTATTCAGAGCTTACGAATGAACGTAGCTCATCTTCAATCATTAAACGTGGACAGGGATGCATGACTCAGCTAGTTGTCAACCAGTTAGTTCCAATGGATGGCCTACGTGGTTTGTGGCTTACACCACTAAGGCTTTACCAATCCCCTTCATTGTTTTAACCCTGCTTTGGGCTGCCTTATTGGTAGGTAACAATGCTCATGTGGTTGGAGATGTGTACAAGCGTTGCATTGGAAGTCAAGTCGACGTGGGGTATACAGTGTCTCGTCCCAATTTATGAACTCTGATAGGAGAGAGTTATGCCCGGGCGTACCATACACCCAACTCTGCAAAGCATTTATTCCCTCCTTTGTTCTGCGTCGTCTATCGTGATCCGGGACCATGCATGGGATTTTGTGATGCTTGTAGGACCATCAATCTGGGCATTGGGTTTTCGTTCCCAACCATCTCCACTCCTGCATTAACTCTTCCCTTCACCGGCCGCACTGGTATCCACCTCTCTCTTCGGTATTCAACGTTGAAATACTATCACTTGGTCGTTTGGTTCATTGTTTCTCAGTTGCAATGTGAGCATCAGCTCTATGCAGGCTATGGTGGAGGTCTACGGCCAAACCATGGTGCTTCTCTTCCCCAGATGCATACTAAACCAACTGTTACCATACTCAGCGTGAACACAATACAGGGTAAGTGATAAGTTACCTCTTGGTCCATCGTTAAGTTTTGCACAGTCGTTGCTTACTGCATTTTACATTTACGTTAATGTTTACAATTTTAAAGGCCCAAGTTTGACCTTTGTTTCATCGTGTTGACAGGTGCAAAAGGATTCTAGCTGCGCTGTGACTCGTTGCTCTACCAGGTAACGTCATTCAACCATCTTGTCATTCGGTATTGTCGTTACTTGTTTTACTTGCTTTGACAGTTGTTTTACGGTTAGGTTGTTACTCCTGTGGTTTGACCTCTCACCACGTTTGCTATGCAGGAAAACAACGACAGGTGGTGGAGTGAAGCCCTCTTGCAAGCTCACAGCAATGTTGCGATTGTGGCGACTTGCTGGCTCGACAGGTAACTCGCCAATCCTACTCTCTCAGGTTTGGTTCACCCCATTGGTGGGGAAGAGTTACTAGAAGGCTTGTGGGTTGATATTAGGGTTTCTCCTTCTTTCGTGTACACGTTATTTTAAGGATCTCATCCCTTGGCCGAAAGGATGGAGGCACTTAGCCCATCCATGAGAGCGTCTCTACAACCTCAAATTCCCTCCATTATCGTATCAGGGATTATGTGTGCTCAACACAATGTAGTGGGACTCCCCCATAGTCATATGTCATTTGAAAAGTTATCCAACGACGCTCTGCCCCTGACAGAGGCGTCAGGATTATGTACACGGCTTTGTAGTAATTTTAAGTGGCCATGCCACAGCCGTTACAATGCCAACTCTGTCTGTAATGTTTTAAGTATTGAGTTCATGATGGAAACTCCTTAGCAAGACCAACTTGACTTTGTAAATCCTCGGCCCTTGATTATTAATATGAATTGTATGTTTTTTTCTTCCCCAATGCTTGTGCATAAAAAATGAAGTTCGATGCAAACTGTATTAATGTTATATGTTTAAGTTAATGTGAGCATATAGATTAATTGATAGTTGCATAATCTTGAATCGTCATTTAAATGCTCACTTGGAAGGAGTAGACCTCGCCGCATGCATCTTCCATGATTCGTTTGCATTCCCAGGCATACAGTAATATAATGTTTAACTCATATATAAATAATGTTTTAGGGTCGAGGTGTTAAGCTCGCCCAATGTATGCTCAAATGAATACATTAGCTCAGCGAATCACTGTCTCACTCTTCAGCAATGTTAATATAAAAACTATGTTTATATAAGCTGCAACATTTGATTAATATCATGTGGATTCGTTTAGCCTAGCATCGTTTTCATTTAATGTATTTAATCTACTATTTAGCAATAGTTGAAAACGCCAGGTTTATAAAATGAAACGCACAGGTGAATGTTCAATGTATAATATCATATATTAACATTAACAATCCATGCTAAGGGTCAAACCCTTAGCCAGTTGAATCATTTGCACTTCATCCTTTCGGCACTTCAACACGCATTCAGTCAATATCTATAAACATAGATTTGACGACCTAGTTTATGTTTGGGTCGCATAAGGCCATCGGCCATTACATTCACATTTGTATTAATAATGCATAATATTATACTATTTGCATAAGCATTAACCATTAAATGCAGAATAACAGTTAGCCATATATTTACTTAGAAATATAGCAATGTATCATTTATTCAATGCTCAACAAATAAACTGAAATGCCATTTACATTCATAAGGTCTATTTTGACCATATTTGAATCACATACAAATTCTGTCAACAACCATAATAACTCAGATCTATAACAGGTTTTCATTCTAGCATTTTCAGTGTTTATCTTTTATGCCATAAACTTTAGCATAGAAAAATGATTGATAAACACACGGGCGAGGCATGTAAACCTTCAGGTTTAACTGCCTTCCCTATTTACAACATTATGATGCAAAACACAAGATCTTATTTAAATACTGGAATATATTTGACATACAACAACCTGCAATATGAAATCATGTCTTAGCAAATGCTAGGTTAGCACATGATTCATAAAATTATTATTTTATATGTTGCATACAATTATAACTATATAAAAGGTCTTAATACTGTAAATCTACTAGCATTAGAATGTATATATTATCATAGTCAGCCCATCACATCAATATTCCAGATCTGTAAAATGATGATAAGATAACTCATAAGATAGATCTAGTTATCTAGGTGAGATTCATGCTCAGCAATAGTCAAGAACAATACATATATGGTCAGGTCTGATACATTTACACTTCAACAGTAAATCAGATATATTCAACAACACATATATAAATACTATCCAAAACAAATTCTCTGCAAGTCAGATTATAAACACTTATCTGAATATGATGACCAGTGGAACAAGGAAAAAACTTCCCACTCTTTGACCAACAAGTTCTCCTTGCTCTTAGGTCACCTCCGAGTTGAGTTCATAGTCCCCAAGGTAGAGTATTTATTTTAGTTACCCTTAACTTGTCATTTACCCAATTTATCCAGGATACTTCAAAGAAAATATGCAACACAACACCCAACTCAATACTGTTGAGCTCCAGGATGCTTTAGGGGTTTTTAAGCCATAGACATTGAGAGAATCACTATCATAGTCTATTCAGGTAAATGTAGTAATCCTGCAAGCTTGGGGTAGTTCTCCTACCTGCACACAATTAAGTGGCTAAGCTCATACCAAACTATATGATTCCTCCTGATCTGCGTCAGTTTGGTCATCCCAAATATGCACTCAATCACTTGGCTTTAGGACCAGTTTGGTTCTCCCAAATCTATCCTCCCTCACCACCATTCATTGTCTCAGGTTAAGGTTTTCCATTTCCCATTGCTTTTTGTGTATTCAGGTCATGAGATTGTGAATGATGCATAATGAATTATGAGAGTTTCAATGAGTTTTCACCTTTTATTCTCTTAGGGGAATTTTCCTCATTATGTGAATTATTTTAATTCATTAATCTCTCAATTCTTTTCTTTAGGGTTTTCCAGTTATCTCCAATAATGATTTCTTCTTCTTCTTCTTATTAAGTGGCATTTTCCCTCCAACCTTAGGGGACTGTGACTCCCTCTTTTATTGTGCTAGTCCACATGGTCAATAGAAACCTCTTTAGCATATTTCTAACTTTCCTGAGTATAAATGAAATAATACTTAGCAGAATATATCATAGGGGGTAAAAGTCCAAAATAGGGGTATTACATTTCCCCTCCCCTTAAGTTTTCACCGTCCTCGGTGTTAAACAATTTTGCAAAACAACACAAATTAACATAAACCAAATTCAGTTTTTGTCATGGTCTTCATTGAACAGGAAGGGGTATGCTTCCTGCATTTCCCTTTCCATTTCCCAGGTAGCCTCATAAGGTGTTAACACCCAAAAAGTGTTCACTAACTCATCTACCCCATTACATGGCTCATTTGTCTATTTCCCTACCATATTTCCCTTAAAAACCCTGAAAATCCCACTAAAAAGCCTCCAAAAGGCCACAAAACCATCAAAAAACCCTCAAAAAGGCTAAAAAACCCCTTTTCCCTCCAAAAAAATCCAAAATTCCTCTAAAATAGCAAAAACCCTCTAAAAAGGGAATAAAAAATATAAAATAATGAGGAAAACGGAGGGAAAAACCCTATACAGCTGACCTAAACCATATGGTTCCCAAAACCATGGGCCAGCACTCCACCACTGAAAAACTATAAATAGGTGATGGAGACCCCTTATTTCATATCCACAATCATAAGCACCCTTACTCTGCCAAAATAGCTCTTGAAACCCTAGCTCACCCTTGAGCTACTTTCACCTTGAGAGTCCCTTTTGGCCCATTTCCACCATTGGAGAAAGAGAAGGAGCAAGTTGGAGCTTGGAGCAACCCTCTTGGAGCATTGCAAAAGCTTCACCAACCTTCACATTGGAGGTAAAATTAATACAAAAGCCATTCTTTACATCTTGTTTTTCTGTTTCATGCACATGTTTAGAGTAATTTATATTTCTGTTTTAGCATTTTACTTTACATTTACTGAACTGCTACTAAGGAGTCCTTTCTCCTTAGTAGGTGCTCATTAGCACAAGCTAGGGGTAAAACCCTAGCTACAGTTTTGGCAACTCCCCTAGGTTTGAATTTCTGGTTTCAGTTTAAAAAATTGTTTCGTTTTCTGCAATAATTTCCTTTTTTTTTCCTTTCGGCTGTCCCTTTCGGCTGTCGTAAACCGCATCTTTTCCCTTTGCAGTCGTGTCCCAACTGCGTCTTTCAGGCCTTTACCTACGACCCGACCGCGGCTCTCAGACTGTTTCTGGTGCCCTGCCGACAGATTAAAGTCTATTACCTGCGATCCAACCACGGCTAATCAACCTGTTTGCTGCGATCTGACTGCGCCTGTCATCCATTTTCTCGCGTCCCAACCGCGACTTTCAGCCCTTTCGCTGTAACCCAACCGCATCTATCTGCCCTTTTCCCGCGACCCGACTGCGTATTTTTCCTTGTTTCCTGCGGTCCGACTGCTTCTGTCGGCCAGAAAGCCGTGACCTATCCGCTCCTGTTTCCCTCAAACCCACGGTCCGACAGCTCGATTTCACCATAGACCCGCGGTCTGATTTCTGCATTTTTTCCCTATTTTTGAACCCAGCCCCTTTGCTGCAATATTTTCTGCATCTGCATAGCCATCTATTCTACCTGCAGCCCTACTTCCCTACAACCTTTTCTGCAACATAATTTCTGTTCCCTTTTACAGAATCTTTTTAAAATTTCAGCATTTTAATTCAGAAAATTTTGCATGTTAAAGTTTTGAATTCAGTATTATTGTTAGTTAGAAAGTTGCCCCCCTTGTGGCACTTCTATTTTGAGTTCATCACCTCACAAGCACACACTCTGTCACATAATTCAAGTGAGCCTTAAAAACTACTTAACTCAACCAATATTCTAACCCCACTTGGGGAACACAAAAGAATCTTTGTAGTTAGGTAGGATCGGGGGGATAGGCTTCCAATAACACCCCTTGGTTACTTACACTTGAGACATAGCTGTTGTCCAATTAGGGAACCAAAATCCCCTAGTACTTTTTGGCACGGTCACAACCAGTTTACCAGAGGGCCTCTCCCCTAGGAGGGTTGAAGTCGCGAGATTGGTTCCGGAGGCCTGAGTGGAATACCGCACTCCATTCAGTAATCGAAGGGCTACCTTTCACAGTTCTCGGGATATCCCTGTATAGGGGTATTGCAGTAAAAGGACCAAACAGCAGATTCACCTTTCTGGACGTGTCATGAATGGGGTATCTTAGTTGCCATTCTTCTAGGATTGACTACCCGGTGTCCCTCCCGGTAGGGGGATATCTTAGCCACTTGGCTTTCCTATTCATATTGTCTGACTTGGATTTCATCACCTTACAGAGGATATGTCTAGTTGAGTCAGAATAATTTTAGTTAGGTGTTTGCATGCTCCCTTACCTCCTTTTGGTCTAGTGAGTCCACCATTTTTTATTTTTAGGAAACCTGCTGCTTGTTGGTATTCTGACCATTTCTGTTGATACTCCACTTATTGTAGCACAGCTGTTACAGTGAGTGTTTTGAGTTGGTTGTTGGCCTGAGTGCCCTATTTTTTGAGCTCTCCTTCTGCACACTCGGTTGCATTAGGGTTTTTGAGCTGTTTTTTACTCACCTCAACCCACAGAGATTTGACACCATCTGTCACCATTGAGTCCTCGATACATTCTCGACGCCTCAGGGGCGAGCCCCCACAGCACGGTTCACTTGACACCACCCGTCATCAACACAGATCATCATCACTTGATACCACTTATCATAGATATCGAGCCTTGTCACTTGACTCCACTCGTCAGTGGCATAGGACTCTGTCACCAGATATTGACGCCCCTTATTTTACCTCTGATTCTGAGCCAGAGTCTGAAAACCCCATTTACACTGCCCCTACTAGCCCCATGGATGGCGTGACTTCCACTCCCTTCTTGGTAGGGACCATTGGTGGCACATCCACCACTACACCAGTTACCACACCTGCTTTGGGTATGCCCTCCATGGGGCCCCCATCTACCGTTCCCCTCACGACACCTATTCCCGCAGCGGGAATACCTATTCCCACTCCATCAGTGGCTCACACTACCCATGGTGTGTTAAATTTTCAGAATTTACTTCAATCTAATCTAGGATCTTAACTGAGAGAACAACATGTACAGCATATCAATCATGGAGACAATAATGCAAGCACACAAGAGACACAAATATTTACTTGGGGAAAACCATAAAGGTGAAAAACCCCAATAACTTCCTCAGAGATAGATAGAGCTATGATACAACCAACCATGAGAGATAGACATAACCTAGCATTAGATCCTCCTCCTCCATAAGTGCGCCACTCCTCCTTGAGTGCATGAGTGAGAAGTGAGTGAGTAAATAGAGTGCCTCCTGCACTCTATTTATACTTGACTTGACTTGCCTTTTTACCTAACTCATGTAGGCTCGAACTTAACCACATAACATAATGTTGACTGGGACGACCCCCAATAGGGTGGTCTAATAACCCTTTGACCCACATGACTTATACAGGGCCGACCCCAAACAAGGTGGTCTAATAACCCATCAAGTATAAGTTACGACACTTACAATATAAATGACGACACTTCCGTATAGAGGAATAATAACATCTCTATAGGAATACAATATACATATATGTGAAATACATTCTGAAGTTACATATGCATCAACACTCCCTCTTAACTAGGAAGGTATTTCTCAGCACAGTTCTTCTAGCACAAGTCATCTTCTCTGGATCATCGTCACTGGATAATCGTCATCGAGTCATCATCATCGTCACTGCTGCTGCTATCTCAATCAATCTCTGAATCTACTCGTCATAGGAAGTTCTACAGAGCCAGTCCTTTTTCATACTGGATGTAGGCCCACCACCTGTAGGTCTTCATCATCACTGGCCATACTGTGGAATCCTCAGGACTTATTACGTGCAACACAAAACCTCAAAAGAGCATCCCAGGATGTTACGGGTACACAACTCCGACCTGTAGGATCTCCCAGGGCACTATTACATGTGACCCCACCACAAAACCTCGAAAGAGCATCCCAGGATGTTACGAGTACACAACTCCAACCTAAAGGATATCCCAGGGCACAAATTACATGTGGTCACCACAAAACCTAGCAAGAGCATCTCAGGATGTTACGGGTACACAACTCCGACCTGAAATCTCCCAGGGCACAAATTACATGTGGTCATGGCAAAACCTCGAAAGAGCATCTCAGGATGTTACGGATATACAACTCCAACCTGAAATCTCCCAAGGCATAAATTACATGCCATAGGACAAAACCTCGAAAGAGCATCTACCAGATATCCCAGGGCACAAATTACATGCCATAGGCAAAACCTCGAAAGACTATCTGCAGATCTCCCAGGGCACAAATTATATGTCCTCCCAAGAAAAACCTTGAAAGAGCATTTGCCAGATGTCCCAGGGCACCGAATTACATGCCATAGGCAAAACCTCGAAAGACCATCTGCAAATATCCCAGGGCACAGATTACATGCTTATCTGCACAATCTGATCCACGGCCATAGAGTATCAACCTGATACTCACCATACATCATCCTAATGTACTCCTGATCATCCTGATCATCATCACTGCAACGTCCTGTTGCATGTCATCTGGAGCAACATCCTGAAGCTCATCATCCATGATCATCCTGATCATCACTGCAACATCCTGCTGCATGATCCACCTGATCATCAATGCATCTACCTGATGCATACCAAGTATCTACCTGATACATATCATCATACATGATCCTCCTGATCATACAATGTATCCACCTGATACATAATACATATCACAATACATGATCCACCTAATCATACAATGTATCCACCTAATACATATACAGATACATGGTCCAAGCATCCAACATGATGCATATACAAAATACATACACATGATTCAACTGATCATATCCAACATCCAACATGATGCATACATACATAAATGATCCAACTGATCATATCCAGCATCCAACATGATGCGTACATACATACATAAAAATGATCCAACTGATCATATCCAGCATCCAACATGATGCGTACATACATAAAAAAAATGATACAACTGATCATATCTAAGCAGAAACCAGAACATCATCCTGATGCTCATCATCCAGCGCTTACATCCACAGCCATGTGAAGGATCCTCCTTCCAACATGCTTGGAATGGCTTCAGCAAATGTGTCCATCACTTCTTCCTCAAAGTGTCCTCGATCTGAAGAACGCTAAGCCTCTCTCTGAAGTACTCGAACTTCACTCTGGCTAGTGGGTTCGTCAGCACATCTGCAATTTGCTCATCCGTCACAACATACAGAAGCTTCACAGCTCCTCTCTGCACCATATCCCTGATACAGTGATATTTGATCTCTATGTGTTTCGACCTGTCATGAAACACTGGGTTCTCGGATAGCTTTACACAACTCTGGTTATCACAGAACATACCAGTAGCCTCCAACGGGAGATCAAATAACTCAGACAGTAGCTTTCGTAGCCATACTGCCTCACAACTAGCTGAATAGGCTGCAACATACTCTGCCTCAGCTGTACTCAGTGCTACGCAGGACTGCTTCCTGCTAAACCAAGAGATCACACCTGATCCCATACTGAAGCAGCACCCAGATGTGCTCTTCCTATCTACAGCACTGCCAGCCAATCTTAATCAACATAGCCCTGCAGGTTAAGCTTTTGATTCACCTCATACTTGAGCCCATAATCCATTGTACCCTTCAGGTACATGCTTTACAGCAACCAAGTGAACACTCGTCGGATCCGTCAAGAATTGGCTCAATGTGTTCACAACAAAGCAAATATCCTGTCTCGTGTTCGTCAGGTACATCGAGGACCCAATCATCTGACGATACATAGAGACATCAACCAGCTCAGATGAAGTGTCACAAAGAAGCTTCAGATTTGATGCCATAGGTGTGGCCATGGCCTTGCAATCCATCATCGTGAACCTCTTCAGAATCTCTACTGCATACTTCCCTTGTCCAAGGAAGATTCCATCTGCACTCTGCTACACCTCCATACCTAGAAAGTGGTCCATCATACCCAAGTTCTTCATCTCGAATTCAGCAGCAAGCTTCCGCTGTGTGTCGGCAATCAATCTATCCTCACCTTATACAAACAGGTCATCCACATAGTAGTATCACTGGATTTCCTTCCTCAACCTTGTAGTAAAGGTTGGAACCCGCTTTACTCTTGGTAAAGACCAAACTGGATAGAAGGCTGTCTATCCTACCATACCAAGTTCTGCACACATGCTGTCTTGAAATCCATCTGGTGTATCTTCTATTTCATCACTTTTATATTTCTCTATGTTGTCATCTGTAGCATGCTTGATCTGATAGTTCCATTTGGAAGTCACAACAGACTTCCCTTTAGCTCTTGGGACCGCATCCCAAACATCACTCTTCATGATCGACGGATCATGGCATTCCATTTCTTCATCCCAGATCCTGGGAACTTCAATATCTTCAATAGATAATTTTGTTGCTAAACAAATGTTGTAGTTCTTCTTTTGTAGGAGATGGCATATGATCTTTCCTACACAACAAGTTAAATTGCATGATTAGAAAACATCTCATAGTTTTTAGAACAAATTCTTACACATAAAGAAATATGTCATACAGTCATGCAATTGTCTTAGCCAATGCTTCAATACAACATTTATCCATATCCCATAACTTTCTAGATGCCTTCCAATATCTACCAGAACATTGTTAAGAGTGTGCACAACTCCCAACATGTCAGCAAAGAGGTTTCATTCTAGATAAGTAGCAATGGAATGTTGTACAGTGCCATAAGCCACTTACCCATGCATATTAGTAGTATGCAATCATTCTAATATGCACAATACATATCCTAAGTCAAGGAACATGAGCATATACATCATTGAACGATTTTATTTAAGCAAACAAATATGCAAGAAATGATAATTAAAATACTTATCTTTGTTTGTTTGTTGGGTGGACTCCCTCTGAATCTTTTCTTCCTTGCAGGAGTTGCTGGAGACCTTCTACACCTTCTTGTTGTGGAATGTAGAGAGATGGACAAGTCCCTCTGAATATCTGCACCCTTGCAGAAACCACTGGAGTGTGCTCCTTTGCTTTCTTGCAGGAACAACTGGAGTGTGCTCCTTTGCTTTCTTGCAGGAGCAACTGGAGTGTGCTCCCTCTTGATCTTTGCTTCCTGAATTACCTATTCTTGAACTCATATTCATCCTTGGTCCCTATGCATGCTTATTAGAATCATGATTGTGTTATCCTTGTGGTCTCATATAAAATCATACATTCATTAGTATACTATTAAAACACAATAATCTCAAGCATGTATAGTCATGATCATTTCAAACAGAAATAATAAGCATTAGCATTCAAGGTTTATATAGGATTCTTATGGTTAGTCAAATCATAAGAAACATAACATGTCTAAACTTATAATTACTCAAACCTTTGACTCTTCGAGTTAGTCGTATCATTAATTAATGTAAGACACATAATATGCATATACCCATGATTATTCAAACTTATGCCTTCATGATTCTTCTGGTTAGTCATATAATCAATTATGGTAAGAGACATAATATGCATACAACCATGATTATTCAAACCTATGACTTCATGAATAATCATTATCAACAACAGTATAAGATCCTAACACAAGGTAGGATTCTAGCTTGATATAGGAAAAACATACCTGGATTAGCATGCTAGCTAGTTATGTCTAACATACTCACATGATGTCTTCTTGTTCTTCTTCAATGACTTGTGCTAGTAACCTGTATAACTCATAGGTTAACCATTACAAAACCAAGTTAGACATACCTCGTAAATGGATCTTCTATGAGATCCATGACAATGGATGAATCTTTGTCCTCATGTTATCATGATCATATGTTCTTAGACCAGAACATGATTTGTCTTTCTTGGTGTACCTTTCATGTTAGTAGACAACATAAACTTCATACAACACCATAATGCATTAGTACAATCATAAGTGTCAACACCCTAATCAATGAATATTTTCTATCGTGCATTCATAGTTTTATTAAGGTGATATGACAAGTCTAAAATCAAGATTGTACTAACCGTAATAACATGAAGACAAACATACCATGAACTTAATCATGAACAAATCTCAAAACATACCTCGATGAGTCATACCTGTCGACATCGCTTGTAATCTTCTTATGTAAAGCCTTAGCCTCATCTCCCTCTGAAATAGGAACTTCTTCATTTATGTAGGTGACCAATCCATCTTCTTCTAGGATTAACCCAATCCACTTGATTTACAAGAACTGGGACTGGAGCTAGATATGGGTTTGTCAGAGAAACCCAAAAAACTCAAACTTTGAATTTCAAACTTCTGAAAGGATAGAAATATGCGCCTTGATGAGCTGATCAAGCTGGTATATTCAGAATTTGAAAACTGCAAAGTTTCACTCCTCAATTTTGCCTTTGAGACTTCCGGATTCACTGGACGTGACCCTGAACTGGGGTTTGATGAATCCCACTCTTATGCCCAATCAAAAGGTTTGATCCAAAGCACTAAGCTTCTATTTTTCTAAGGAGCTTCCAGCCATGGTCACAGATTTCAAAAATTCCCATTTTTACAGAAGCCCTAATTTTCCACTTTTCTAATCAAAGTCCCGAACTAGGGTTTGATCAAGCCCGACCTTCTGCCCAACCAAAAATTATGATCTTGTTCTCTAAATTTTTATTTTGATGAGTAGCATCCAGCCGTGGTTTCTGATTACAAAAATTCCAACTTTCTCCAAAGCCCTAAATTACGGAAGCCATGAATGAAGGTACTCAAAAATAATTATGTTTTGACAGAAATATGTACCTGATTGTTTCTGGTGTAACTCCGAACTATTTGATCCACAGGGTCTGAAATTGTTTTTTGAGATAGCCTGACCTATTGTCTTTCCATCCTAACAGGTCTAACCTCAATTGGATTCTCTGAGAGATATTTATGCCAAATGTCGCAACGTGACCTGTTTTGGGATAATACAGGAGAGCGAACTTGTAAGGCGTCCCACGTGTCACTGTTTCAACTTCGGCCTCTGAAAACGTTTTCTGAGATATCTCGTCCTGTTATCTTGCCATCCTAATAAGTCTGACCTCAATTGGACTCTCTGAGAGAGAGGTATAGCAAATGTTGCAATGTGACCTATTTATGGGATAATACAGGAGAGCGAACTTGTATGGCGTGCCACATGTCATTGGTTCAACTTCGGTCTCTGCAAACTTTTTCTGAGATAGTACAGTCTGTGTACTACCTGTCCCTTTTTACGAAATTTCATTTGGAGCTTCGTAGCCTAAGTTATGACCTTTTTCCCAAGGTCACCTGATTTTGACTCAGATCTGGAAGAGGCAGAAACCCTATATTGTACAAATCATAAATCACAAAGTACAACGAATTAAAGGTTGTCCTTTGGAAACAAGATACCTGGCAATTTAATATTCGACCTGTAAAGATTTGAGATCTGAAAACTTCACCAAAACGGATTTATAGCGAAAGTGCTATGATGACTGGTTTTTGCTATATTAAGCCCTAGCATCATAAGTGCAACAAGTGTCATACATGCCATATCATGCCTTCTTTCAGGCTAGCTCTGATACCATGTTAAATTTTCAGAATTTACTTCAATCTGATCTAGGATCTTAACTAAAAGAACAACATGTACAACATATCTATAGCATATCAATCATGGAGACAATAATGCAAGCACACAAGAGACACAAAGATTTACTTGGGGAAAACCATAAAGGTGAAAAACCCCAATAACTTCCTCAGAGATAGATAGAGCAATGATACAACAAACCATGAGAGATAGACATAACCTAGTAGCAGATCCTCCTCCTCCATAAGTGCACCACTCCTCCTTGAGTGCATGAGTGAGAAGTGAGTGAGTAAATAGAGTGCCTCCCGCACTCTATTTATACTTGACTTGACTTGCCTTTTTACCTAACTCATGTAGGTTCGAACTTAACCACATAACATAATGCTGACTGGGCCAACCCCCAATAGGGTGGTCTAATAACCCTTTGACCCACATGGTCGACCCCCAATAGGGTGGTCTAATAACCCTTTGACCCACATGACTTATACAGGGCCGACCCCAAATAAGGTGGTCTAATAACCCATCAAGTATAAGTTACAACACTTACAATATAAATGACGACACTTCCGTATAGAGGAATAATAACATCTCTATAGGAATACAATATACATATATGTGAAATACATTCCGAAGTTACATATACATCAACATGGTGGTGCAGGACCGTCCTATACCACCTTAGTTCACCCACTTGGGGGCAACATCCCAAACCCTACCCCTCCACTTGGGGGCATTGGCCCCAGCTTGGTCCAACCCTCTACTATGTCACATCCTTCTTCCAGTTTGCCATTCATGGCTAGCCTCAACCTGCCCGACCTAGCCAGATTGACCAACGACCCTATCTGACACGACCCTGCGTGGCCTCACATGCCCACCAAGCTCCCCTTTGACATCCCTAAGTTCAAGGGCAAGGAAGGTGAGGACCCACAAAACCACATTATTTCCTTCCATCTATGGTGTTCCTCCAACTCCATAGTGGACGACTCTATTCGCCTCCGTCTATTACAGCGCACCTTCACTAGCTCTGCAGCCAAGTGGTATATCGAGCAACCCCATGGGGGACATGCCACCTTTGCTTCCCTTGCCTCGACCTTCCTGTAGTTCTTCTAGTTACCTGTCCGCTATGACGCGGGCATTGAGATCCTCCTATCTTGCAGACAAATCACGGCTACCCACATCACGGACCACATTCATGAGTGGCGTTGACGCCGTAGCTTATGCAAGATCAAATTAGATGACCGTATCTTCCTAGATTGGTTTCTCAAGTCCCTTCTCCCTGTCATTGCTAAGGATGTGGCATCAGAAAGACCCCAGTCTGAAGAAGAGGCCATCCTTAAGGCCCAACAATTTGACCTCATTTACGCCCAGTCGGGTTATCTCTATACCATTATACCTGACGCCCCTCGTGGAGATTCCTCCCAGCACGACGCGCCGGGGGCATCCCACGCTGTAGACGGCATCATTGGCCATGTTTCTTCGCATCCCCAACCATTTTCCATAGCACGTCCTAACCCTGGCCCCGACCTTTCATGGGCTACCTCACAATCTGGAGCAACCAACTCATATGCTCCCATGACACATCACCACCATTCCCATGGACCCTCATGTCCACCTCAGTGCTTCAGTCATGCGACTCCCGCTTACGCCCCCCTGGTCGTACCTCAGCCCTACTACCACCAGCAGGCTGCACCAGCTTTCACGCCTTCACAAGCCCAACCCGCTTATTACCCGCCACAGGCAGCCGCTGCAGCAAACCCACAACCCGCTCCGCAACCCTATCGGAAACCCCCTCAAGTTGCTACACCTGCGCAGCCTCCACCTACATATCATCCATCGTAGCCTGCTCCAGCACGTGCGCAACCTCAGAATCCACTAGCTGCTCAAGGGAAAGTTTACGCCCAACACAACCCGAAGCAAAACCAGAACAACCAATGCCACCAGGGCCAACAAAACCGCGGCAAGGGCCGTAATCGTGGGAATAACCAACCTACAGACCAAGCTGGTCAACCCCCTAATCCCCCCGACAATAATAATGCGGCCCCTGCTAACCAAAACCCTGATCTCCCGCCTAAGCAGGATAAAAACCCCAATCTGCGAACCAACCATCCTTGTTCTATTTGCGGGGTCTATGGCCACTACACACATGCTTTCCCACACTTGGAGCGAGCTCGGCAACTTTGGGTTGATGAAGCCCACCGCCAAGGGCATGCGACTCCTCAAGCACCACCCAACCCCCCACAACCTCAGCAGCCACCTTTGGTGCTGCAAAACCCCTTACCAAACCAAGGCATAGTGAACACTCAACCATTGGTTCCCCCTCAAGCCAACGCGCCACCCCAACAACAAATCACTTACGCTGCTCCTGATCAACCCATGTTTGACTCAGGTACCCACCACTTGTTGATGATGTCCTCCGCTGATGTCAACCTCCAGACCCTACGGAACCAATATGGCTCCACCCCTGAAGCCCCTCCCGTCGATAAACCCACTAACGCTCATCCCACTGATCAGGTGTTACGTATACCTCCACCTCCACTAGATGGCGCTCCCAAAGCACCTCGTTTCCCACTTCGCCGTATCAACAATAACCCCAATGTGCGGGCTGTGTCAAACTACAACATTGTCGATGACTTAGCCCAATCTCCTGCCGCCATGTCTGCGTTAGAAGTCTTGAAAAACTGCCCTTCGAAACGCAAGACTTTACTCTCAGCCATTGGGGCTATTGACCCAAATGATTCGAATTTAATGGCATTTTATTTGGACCAATCCGAACCACGCATGCCTTCCACTTTAGCATTCCAAGTTTCTGTTTCCATTTGGAATTTTGTCATCCATCGATTCATTATTGATGAAGGTGCCTGTACATGTGTCATGTCCACCTTCATCTGGCAGAAATTGGGATCCCCCCCTCTCCAACAGTCCACTACTACGTTGCGAGTCTACGACGGCCGTTCAGCTCAACCACAAGGCCTATTAACTAACATCCCCGTCCAGCTGGCTGGAAAAACTGTCCTCATCGACATCGAGGTTATTAATGCACAGCTTGATTATAACCTTTTACTTGGCCGCAACTATATGTATTCCATGCGGGCGGTTGCTTCTTTCGTTTTTCGTACCATGATGTTCCCCCATGAGAGACGCGTGGTGAAGGTTGACCAACTCATCTACTATGATCCCAATGCCCTCGCGGCACCCGAAAATGTTCTCCCCATGGTTGAACAACCTGTTTCGGGTGCCACCACCTCATTTGTTTCCTCTATGGGGCCTGGAGTTTACTCAAATGCGCCAATGACCTCCACCTTCCAATCTATTCCACCCCCATCACCCGCCACTGACGTGTCTGACCTATGTACCCTATCCCATAACACACAAACTCCTAATAATCAACCACCCTTGTTTCCTAAACCCCCTTTGGTACCTAGTCACATTGGTGTTACACCCATCCATACCATTCCTTTCCTCATCCCTCCCTCGGGAGTAGTTATCACCCCAGTCATGGCTACCCTCAGCCTCCTTGGGTTAACCTTAGGATTACCCGTTTGGTATCTTTCGCCTCCCGTTCCCCCGCCGACACCAGAGGTCGTCCTACAACCGGTGCAACCCATTGTCACTACTAGTCAACCACCTCCCGGTGTCACTACCCCATCGTCCTCCACAAACCCCCCCCTCCTCTTACCAAACCCACTGGGGGCAGAGGCCCCCAACCTTACACTGCTGTCCCACCTCCCAAGATAGTCAAAAACCCCCCTGTGGTTCGTGCTCCTCCCAAATGCTCGTTGTGCGATGAGTTAGGCCATGCGACTCACCAATGTCCACAGTTGCAATCATTACAGGAACACATGCAGATGCTTAACGACGACCCCAACATTCCCGTTGTCGAACTCAACCCCACCCCCAAGCTTAAAGACAAATCCCTGTGCACTAACCACCCCTGTGCCATATGTGGTGTTTACGGTCATTACTCACATCACTGTCCCAATCTCCCTGATTACAGAGTATCTCTCTATGAGATGAACAATCTGGATCTTGAGACGGCACCACCCACCATTGAGGAGATCCACCCCCCGGTCTCCTCCCCTTCAGGAGAAGTTAATACCATTTATATGATCTCTTCCACCACTACTCCTTCGTCAACCGATTTGACGACACAAACTTTTCGTACTGATGAGGAGATTCTCGAGGCTCTCACTGCCTCGGATTATCCATGGGATGACATGCACCATCATTCCTACTTCCTCCCAGATGAATCCTCCTCTAATACTGCTACCCAATTTGCAGTTGAATCCAAAGACTTCCTTCCCCCCAAATTCGACTGGTTCAAGGACCCTATTCCTGCTCCTGACGCCTTCGAGGAGGGTAACATGGCCAACATCTCACCTGTCATCCAAATTGATATCGCTGCCCCAGGAAGCACCCCCAAACTCATCAATTTAGGAGCCTCCTGCAGTGAGCAAGAGATTGAGGAATACAAAAAACTCTTCAGAGAATTCCGTGATGTCTTTGCCTAGTCCTATACCAAAATGCCTGGTCTTGACCCTGCCATTATAGAGCACCACATTGACACATGGCGTGATGTACCCCCCGTTCATCAGAAATAGTGTCCCATTCATCCCTCAAAGCTCCCAGCTGTCAAATCAGAGATTGAGAAACTTTGCAAGGCAGGATTCATTTATCCTATAGCCTATACCACCTGGGTTTCAAACCCTGTTCCCGTTAACAAAAAACAAGGCACCATTAGAGTATGCACTGACTTCCGAGATTTAAACTGCGCCTGTCCCAAAGACAACTTCCCCACGCCATTTATTGACCAACTCATCGATGCGTGTGCGGGGCATGAAGTCCTCTCGTTCATGGACAGTTTTTTTGGATACAATCAGATCCAAATCCGAAAGGAAGACCAGTACAAAACTGCCTTTACTATCCCATGGGGCACGTTTGCCTATCACGTCATGCCTTTCGGCTTAAAAAATGCTGGTGCCACATTCCAGCGGGCCATGACCTATTGCTTTCATGATTTGGTCCACATCCTGCTCGTCTACCTTGATGACCTTACAACTCGTTCCCGGAAACGATCAGACCACCTTAACGACCTTCGGCAAGTTTTTCTGCGTTGTCGCAAATATCAAATCCGCTTGAACCCACACAAGTGTGTCTTTTGCATTCCGGCAGGCCGATTGTTGGGTTTCATTGTTTCCCAAAAAGGAATTACTGTTGATCCCCTGAAAGTCCAAGCCATCTTAGACCTTCCCTCTCCTCGCACGCTCCGGCAACTCCAAAGTCTGCAAGGGCGATCCAATTTCCTTCGATGCTTCATCCCTGATTACGCCACAACCGTCCACGATTTCTTGCGCCTGCTCCGTACCCACATACCCTTTGTCTGGGACGAGCAAGCAGAAGTTGCATTCGAAGCCCTCAAGAAAGCTCTCACACAAGCCCCCATGATCTCCCCTCCGGATTTCTCTTAGGACTTCATCCTCTACATCTCGGCATCCAAGCATGCTGTGTCCGGAGTTTTGGTTCAAGAAGACACCTCACACCAAGAGCGTGTCATTTACTACGTCAGCCAGACCTTGTCTGGCCCACCCCTACGTTACCCATATGAGGAGAGACTAGCCCTAGCAGTGGTCTTTTCTGTCCAAAAATTGCGACACTACATTTTACTTAGTCATACCACAGTCGTCACCAACTCTAACCCCATGGTATATCTCCTAAACCGGTGGCTCCTGCAAGGTTGTGTGGCTAAATGGGTCATTATCCTCCAGGAATATGACCTCACTTTCCGAACACCTAAGAGCACTAAATCCCTTGCGCTTTCCCAGCTCATCACTGATCTCCCTTCCTTTCTCCCAGCCCCACCCATCTCCGATGAGTTACCCAACAATCACTTGTTCACTATCTCGTCTGATGACCCATGGTACGGTGATATTTTGTTATACCTGCGCACACAGAAGTTCAGACCCAAAGTCACTCATAATGGACATCATCATATCCGTCACCAGGCCTCTCGATATCTCCTCTTAGGTGATGTCCTTTACCGGCGGGGGGTTGACACAATTCTTCGTTGTTGCCTTACACACGAGGAAGCTGAACATGTCCTCAATGACTGTCATAGCGGTGCTTGTGGTGGCCATTTCTCTGGGATGGCCACTGCCCAAAAGGTTGTCCGCGTCAGATATTTCTGGCCCACCCTTTTCACCGACTGCATCATTGCGGTCAAGCATTGCCATAACTATCAACTTTTTGCCCCCAAGGCCCGGACACCACCTGCTCCATTACACCTAGTTGTCGCCTTTGGTCCCTTTTGTAAGTGGGCCATCGACTTCATGGAGTGTAGACCCCCATCTGCGAACGGCCATAAGTACATCATTGTCGCTGTCGATTACTTCACCAAATGGGCAGAAGCCATGCCCACCTTCAACTGTACCGCTAATACTGTTGCCCATTTCTTTTTCAACCATGTTATCACTCGATTCGAGGTCCCTAAACAGTTGGTCTCAGACCATGGATCACACTTTGAAGATTCCGTTTGGCGCGAGTTATCCACCCTCCTCAAGTTTGAACACCAATTTTCCTCTACTTACTACCCCCAAGGGAACGGTCAAGTAGAAGATGTTAACAAAATCCTAAAAACCATACTCCAATGCACTGTTGACCGACATAAGTCCAATTGGCACCATATGCTATTTCCTGCCTTATGGGCTTACCGTACCTCCACCAAGACCGCCACTAGTTTTACCCCGTTTCATTTAGTTCACGGTGTAGAGTCTGTCCTCCCCATCGAGTGTCAGATACCTGCCTTACATATCGCCGTTGAGCTTCTCCCCGATACCTCCCCCATTGAGCAACGTCTGCTATCCCTCGAACAAGCCGATGAAGATCGTCGTGCCACTCTCCAGAACATCGAAGCTTCCAAAAACCGCTCCAAAGCCGGTTATGAAAAACATGTTCACCCTCGAACTTTCCATGAAGGGGACCTCGTCCTCGCGTATGACCAAGCCCACGACAAAACCGGTAAAGGAAAGTTTGAGTCCATGTGGCAAGGCCCTTACATTGTGCAGACTTGCCTCGGAAAGGGGGCATACATTTTAGCCAACTCCGAAGGTCACCCTTTGCGCAACCCCCATAATGGGTTGTATCTTAAACGTTTTTACCCATAAACGAAACCGCGGCCTCATTGGTCCGCATTGTACAGTTTGCTCTCTTTATTGTTTTTCCCCTTTTTTACCATAATCTTACATTCATCATTTTTTGCATGCCCATAGATGGACCATCGTCCACCTCGTTACACTGGCTTCGTTGATGGCGCAAGCCGCTGGTCTCCCAACCTGGCTTCTGCAACATGGGTCTTATATTCCCCTTCCAACGAACTGATTCACCTTGACGGAATATGTATAGGTGCTGCTACCAATAACCAGGCAAAGTATGATGCTGTGACCGGTCTCTTGACTACTGCCCTCCAGATGGGCATATGTCACCTTCATGTGTTCCTGGACTCCCAGCTACTTATCTCCCAGCTCAACAACTGCTACCAGGTGCGCGATCCCTGCCTATTTAGAAAATTCCTATGTACAAGACAACTCAGTCGACAGTTTGAATCCATCACATTCACACATGTCCCAAGAGCTCACAATAGTGTCATAGATCAAATGGCAAATAACATCCTAGATTGGCATATCAATCACACCATGTAACACCTCCATCATGCATCATTATCCCATAGCATCTCATCCAAATATATAAAAACCCAAAAAGACTGCATTGCATCAACATTTGCATCCATGTACATAAACCATAAAACCACATTTGTATCCATAGGGGCATCCACGTGCCTAATCATACATACATCATGTCGCATCACATAAAATACACAAGGGGCATCCATGTGCCCAACATCCTAGACTACTTGCATCCACGTGCAATACAAACATATCACACATCATAAAGCGCATCCACGTGCGTACAACTAAAACAACATCACAAAAAGGTGCATCCACGTGCGCATATATATATATATCAAAAAATACATGTCACAGTGCTATACATGTCCTGAGTCCCCCTGTACTCAGCTATACAAAAAATGTCTGTACATCCCTAAAGCCTCATAAAATACATGCCATAAATACAAAACTCTGGGAGAGTCCCCTGCACTCCCTAATGAGAGTCATACCCTACATCACTACCGGCATCTGCTGCCTCTAAATCCTCCCCTCGCCCCTCCTCCGACAAGTCCTCATCCCCTACGGGCTCCTGTGCCCGTGCCCTATCCGCCAAGATAGCCACTCAGATCACAATGGATCTGAACTCCCGGGGTGCCCTCATGCAATCCTGAACCATGTCTGGATCGACGTCCCTCCATCCCTCGTCGGTCACCCCCACCAGCAAATGGTCTAGTAGTGCCCGTACGGACTCTAGCGTCCCCTCCGCATCCCAGGGATGCACCTCCCCCCGCCTAAGCAGAGCTGGAACGGCCACAATCCCCCTCCGTGCCACATGCCCTGGCGGCGGACTCGGGCCCACATCTGCAGATCACCCATTTGTCAGTAACAATATATCAATCAACTATCATATATAAAACTTGACATCCATAACATGCAAGCAAACCATACGTACCATCTGGTCCCCATGTCTGTCCCGGCGGCCGTGGTGCCTCTGGATCTCTGGTGTAATCCATATCTCTATATGGATAGTCATCAAGTGTCAATGGTATCTGGAGCCACTGCAGGTACAACTCCTGCGTAAAATACCTACCAATATCACCGCCACCTCAGCGGCGCATCATCTCACCCCACTGCACCATTCGCAGCTCCCTGGAGCCTCCTGCTCTGATCGGCACTCGCAGCCGCAGTGTGGGTACCCTCTCCATAAAAATGCACATAAGAAAGAACCGTAGCAAAACCCCTTGCCAGATTCCTTCGCTGCTGTCAGCTGCCGTTGAACGCAGGTAAGGAACATCTGGCCCCACGCGTAATACACACCATCCAGTATGCACTCCACTAGCTGCATCTAGCCCCCAGACACCTTCTCCGGTGACTGGGATCCCAAGACGCGCACCATGCATGCTGCCATGGCCTGCATTGCTGGCTCCTGTAGGTCTCTCACCAGAAGTGCATTCTTGTGCACCCGAGCCTATGGACCACAGTACCACTCCAGCATGTCCTCCATATCTATGTCCGCGGATACCCACGGCTGCGTGTCTGCCACCCTACCCAGACAGGGAAACCCCGTCAGGAAGTATACATCTGTCAGGGTGAGGTCCACCCTCTACCCTGCACTCTAAACGCCCGTATGTCCGGCTCCCAGAAGCTTATCAGTCGGTTCAGCAGCAACGCTGCTGACCACATCATGGGTACTTGGGTGAACTTTAGCAGTTCGAATATCCCTAGCACCGATCGCACCTGGCGGTCCTCTCGGACGACGGCCATGATCTCATCTGGTATCTCCCGCTCTCTCCACAAAACCTGCGGCATCCTGTCAATCATGCAAAGTAGACTCATCAGACTCATGTCAAATAAATAGTCCTTCCCCTCCCCTCGAAAAACCCTAATAGCTCGGTCCAAAATCGCGGCTTTAGGGCTCCCTGCTGCGGTTTTCGACCGTGGCTGTCAGGCCTACAGTCGCAGTCCTTAACCGCGTCTATTAGCGCTAAACCTGCGGTCTTGCGCCGCGTGTCCCTCCTTGGAACATGCGGTACCCGGCCGCGTATCCCTCCTCAAAATACGCGATACCTGACCACGTGGTTCGGCCCAGCACTTGCGGTCCCCAACTGCGTGATCCACCAAGAAACCTGCGGTCCTTGACCGCGGTTCCAACCCACTAACCCGCGGTCCACCCCACGTGGACCGTACAAATAGTACCCTGGGACCCACTACCCACCCCCCGAACCCAATGACAAAGTAGGTATGAGTTTGACGGACTACCTATATCTCCTAGATCTGAAATCGGCCGGTCGGATCGTCCAACAATGCCACCTAAGCTCTGGTCCATCTGATCATTAGTCAAAGTCAAATAGTACAAATGACACTTGTCATGTTGGGCCCACTTACTATTTATAGTCTGTTGACTTTTTCTTGTTTTGGCCATTATGAACCCATACGGAATCCGTTTTCCGAACCGTTTCCACCAATGGAATCAGCACGATGAGACCGTCACGATGGTCACCTCATTGCATTATTTTTTCTACGTCATTTTTTGCCCATGTTTTAGACACCGCTAGTTGCCTCGGTTTGTGTGCCACTTCGGCCGCTCTCCGTTTTTAACATATTTTATATCATCGGATTCATTTTTCCGAGCCTATGATGATGCTTGAGATCATTTCTCGCTCTCACACCCAGATTTTTTGGGCATTTTTCCAAAACGCCCCCGTCACCTCGGTTTGCGTGCCACATCGGCCATTCTCTGTTGTTGACACTTTTTTATATCGTCGGATTCAGTTTTCCGAGCTCGTGATGATGCTTGAGATCATTTCTCGCTCTCACCTAGTACAATTTCAACATTGTGTCCTGACACATTGCTGCCTCAGTTTGTGCGCCACATCGGCCGCCATCGGACTGTCCCACTTTTTTACATGAGCCATTCACTCCTGTCATACTGCAAATATTTCGTTATTTTGCCACCATTTCCTTCACCCCACAAGGAGGCCCACCAGTGTCCCCCCCCTCTACCCTCATTCTTGGTCACCATTACTGTTCCTTGATTGAACACTTCCTCCTTGCCTGGCCATTCCTTTTGTTCGGTATAATTGTATCCATTTTTCGGGCTGGACAAGTCCTTTATGAAAAAGGCACTTAGGGAGTTTCTGTTAAGATCTTTTCTGACTCCTAAAACAATGAAAAGATCGCCGAGCAATCTTGCTTCCTTTCATGCTCGTTAAAGTACCTGAAAGGGCGTCTATCTGGTATAAGTTTAACCCTTTTCCGGACCTGGTAGACTAATTACAAAAAATAAATACTCTAGTCACACCGGCTAGAAGAGTTCTTCATGGCATCCTTTTATGCTTCTTTGGGCCTTGGAGACTAACACATGAAAAATCAACCCCCTGGAGTCTTCTTATTTTCTTTCAGACTCTCTAAAATTGAAAGCAACCACGAGCATGAACTGTCCTGGGCTCGTAAAATCCACACGACAGTATCATTCCATTACTTCAGAGTCTTCTTATTGCTTTTAGACTCCTTAAAATTGAAAGCAACCACGAGCATGAATTGTCCTGGGCTCGTATAAATCCACACGACAGTACCATTTTACACACACTTCTTCTAGTTCCTTAACCCATGAAGAAGTCCCCCCCCCCGTGCCTCCTGGCACTCTGATCGATCATCTCGGCAGCACCCCCAATCAGGTCGCCTTTATTCAGAGTATTCTGCAGTATCCTGCCATTTTACACTAGCTTGAGTCTCCCTCATCCCAGTCACTTCCCAGTACAACTATGATCCCTTTCCCCTCAGTCAGTTTCATATGCTGCCCAATCATCCCTGCCATCATACTCTGAACAAAGGAAGTTTGAGTCCACCCACTCTACTTGCCCAGTTGTCCCCCCACCGTTTGTCAGTCCTGCCATCAGTACTATCACATTTCGGTTCTCCACCTCGCGCTCCTGTCAAGGAAACATCATTGCCTTGATAGTTGCAGGTCTACCTCTGTCGACGACAGCCCCTCTATTCCAGAGGATAGACCCAGAGGCCGCTATGCCTTGGACCCATCACCATCTGTGGTGAGTGCCTACGGACCATTTTGGGAGGAGTCATCATTGCCTCTCCGAATGGTTGTTTCTCACATGCTCGACTTCAACACCTTGATCACATCGTTGAGAATCACGCAGGATTTATATCCCTTCCATTATTTGTCGAAGACCCCGGATTTCCCCCGACTCTAGCACATTGGTGAGTCACTTCGGAATGCTCAGTTATATGTTCCCGTGGATGTCCGGGCTACGTTGGTGATTGTATTCGGAATCCATCCAGTTCCATGCTTCCTTGAGTACCTAGTTCAGTTCTAGTTCAGTGTACCATTGCGAGTATGACCCTTGTCACTCTGATCCAGCAGCTCATCAATTCCTTTGGTACCACATTCAGTAGCACTGCTGTCATTCCAGTGCATCAGTTTTTCAGCTCAGACATGGTCAGCCCAGCAGTATGTCCCAGATTTGTATCCCTTCTGGACCCTTATGATGTACACAGTGGTTTTCTATGTATCCTACAGGTCCCTCTTTTCGGGCCTCACAGTTATTTTTTGATACAAGCATGGGTATTCCCGCCTCGTCCATATATTGAGATTCTTTCTCATTAAGTATTTGAGGTCATGTATATGTCAGGTCCCCCTCTTTTGGACCACACTGTTATTATGTTATATCCTGATACGAGCATGGGAATGCCCGCCTCATCCATATGATCAGATGATTCCTCATCCATTATTGAGGTTATGTACTTTTAGTTCTTGCAGTTTGTTCGGGATCATTGTTCCGGGCTTCAGTTTGTTTCTTCTCTTCTCCACATCCCAGGAAAACCATACATGACTTATGATGTCCATCGACCATACGATGAGCTCCTACCCTCACACATCAGGGGGCAATCTGTTAACACCCAAAAAGTGTTCACTACCTCATCTACCCCATTACATGGCTCATTTGTCCATTTCCCTACCATATTTCCCTTAAAAATCTTGAAAATCCCACTAAAAAGCCTCCAAAAGGCCTAAAATGCCTCCAAAAGGCCACAAAACCGTAAAAAAAGCCTCAAAAAGGCTAAAAAACCCCTTTTCCCTCCAAAAATATCCAAAATTCCTCTAAAATAGCAAAAACCCTCTAAAAAGGGAATAAAAAATATAAAATAATGAGGAAAACGGAGGGAAAAACCCTATACAGCTGATCTAAACCATATGGTTCCCAAAACCATATGGTTCCCAAAACCATGGGCCAGCACTTCACCACTGAAAAACTATAAATAGGTGATGGAGACCCCTTATTTCATATCCACAATCATAAGCACCCTTACTCTGCCAAAATAGCTCTTGAAACCCTAGCTCACCCTTGAGCTACTTTCACCTTGAGAGCCCCTTTTGGCCTATTTCCACCATTGGAGAAAGAGGAGCAAGTTGGAGCTTGGAGCAACCCTCTTGGAGCATTGCAAGAGCTTCACCAACCTTCACATTGGAGGTAAAATTAATACAAAAGCCATTCTTTACATCTTGTTTTTTCTGTTTCATGCACATGTTTAGAGTAATTTATATTTCTGTTTTAGCATTTTAATTTACATTTACTGAACTGCTACTAAGGAGTCCCTTCTCCTTAGTAGGTGCTCATTTGCACAAGCTAGGGGTAAAACCCTAGCTACATCAGGATTGTAGTGATCCCATTGCACTTTTACCTGAACGATGGTTCGATTCCATAGTACCACCTCTTTCCAATCTAGTATGCATATAGGGTCTGTCTAGAAATCTCCTTCCGATTCCACCTGAATCACATGCCAGTTCACAATATGCTTAGGATCATATACATACTTTTTCAACAATGAAACATGAAACACATCATGTACTTTAAAATGTGCTGGTAAAGCTAACTGATAAGCAATAGGTCCTACTCTAGCAAGTATTTGGAAAGGACCACAAAATCTAGGTGCAAGCTTGGCAACCTTGCCCAAGCTCAAGGAACTCTTTTTGGCCTTCACTCTTAGAAAGACGTGATCCCCAACTTCGAATTCTTTATTTTCCCTATGCAAATCAACATAGCTCTTCTGCCTATCTTGGGCAATTTTCAAATTTGTTCTAACTTTCTGCACAATGTTTTCTAACTCAGTTAACATTTCGGGACCCATCACAATCCGATTTACTAGATCGTCCCAAGTCATAAGGGTTTTACACTTTCTTCCATACAACACTTCGAATGGATTCATTCCTGCAGAAGTTTGGTAACTGTTATTGTAGGAAAATTTAGCTAAGTGTAGGTAGTTTTCCCACTATTTCGGGTTTTCCATGACATACAAGCGAAGCATGTCCTCAAGGACTTGGTTCATGACAAAGTGTCCTCAGACACATAATTTTATTAATGAAGAAGGAAAATAATTACATCACAGAGATGTGAGGGCTAAATCCTGAAATATTACCTCACATGGAAAACTCGATGGATTTAAATATCCAAAGAGTAACAACTAATTTACCGTTACCAAAACTAACTAAGGGACACCTCACATAATCACGTGAGTGTGTAGATGCCCTTTTACATTTATTAAACTAAACTTCTATTTATTACATTTTGGATCATAATTCCTAACAATCCCCCCTTTGATCCAAAAATTATTTTGAACAAATACCAAGTTCATTTCTAAACTTATCAAATTTGACCCTTCCAAGAGATTTTGTAAAAATATCTGCAGTTTGATCTTCTGATGGACAATACTTTGGCTTGATGATTTGTTTGACGACGAGAGCCCGAATGTAATGATACTTAGTATCCACATGCTTAGTTTTTGAATGAAAAACAGGATTTTTGGCTAACTTGATTGCTGACTGATTATCAATAAATAATGAAGTTGCTTCTTTCTGATCAACTTTGAGGTCTTGCAAAATCCTTCTTAACCAAACTATCTCACAAGTAGCTTCCCAAGATGAAATATATTCTGCTTCTGCTGTAGAATTTGCAATTGTATCCTGCTTTTTACAACTCCATGCCACTGCAGCTGATCCCATATTCATTAAGTAACCTGAAGTAGATGCCCTGTCATCAACATCTCTAGCAAAATCCGCATCTGAATAGCCAACAAGCTTGAAATTTTTTTTTCTTTTAAAATCAAGTCCAAAATCCTTTGTTCCTTGAAGATACCTTAACACCCTTTTTGCTGCATTCCAATGACTTTCTCTAGGTTCCTGCATATATCTAGAAAGTATGCTAACTGCATAAGATAGATCAGGACGAGTATTCATCAAGTAAATGAAACATCCAATTAACTGTCTATATCCAGTACAATTTATAAGTTCCCCCCCTTCAAACTTAGAAAGTTTTAAATTTTGCTCCATGGGAGTAATCGCTGGTTTACATTCCTCCATTCCAAACTTCTTCAATAATCCAGATATGTACTTAGCTTGAGAAATAAATATACTTCCTTCCTGCTGCTTTACTTCAACTCCAAGATAGTAATGAAGTAAACCCAAGTCTGTCATTTCAAAACCTGTTTGAAGTTCTTTCTTAACCTGAAATATATGATCATTATTGTTACCTGTTATGAGAAAATCATCAACATACATAACCAAGATGACTAAGTTGTTTTCCTGGATTCGAACATACGAAGTATCATCTGACTCACTACGAAGAAAACCAACTTTCTGTAGGTAGGCATCCATTTTTGCATACCAAGCTCTGGGAGCCTGTTTCAATCCATACAATGCCTTAACTAGTTTACAAACTTGATTTTATTTCCCTGGAACCTCAAAACCAAGAGGTTGAGTCATATAAACATCCTCTTGTAGATCACCGTTTAGAAATGCACTTTTTACATCCATTTGATGCACTTTCCATCCATTTTGTGCAGCTAAAGCTAGCACAATCCTGATAGTATTCCATTTCGTTGTTGGAGCAAAATTTTCTTCATAATCAATCCCTTCTTTCTGAGCAAAACCCTTTGCCACCAATCTTGCCTTATATTTATCAATATCTCAATTTTCTTTGTACTTAATTCTGTAAACCCACTTACAACCAATGGGTTTAACATCATGTGGACAATCAACCATTTTCCAAGTCTGATTCTTCATTACTGCATCATACTCACTCTGCATGGCCATTTTCCATTCATCATACTCAACTGCGTCATTAAAAGTAGTTGGTTCAACAACTGAAAGAGCAAAATTTTCTGAAGCCGTATTAGAACTCCCTGTACCTGTTTTTCCTTTTTCATCAGACTTAACATCCTGAAGTAACTTAGTTGCCCATTTTGGTTTCTTCTTTTCAATGTTAACTTGATTTGAATCATCCAAGTTAACTTGTGAAGAATTCAAAGTATCTTCAACCTGTTTCAAGGTGTCTTCAACCTGTTCATCATCCTGTACTTCTAAAGTGAGATCAAACCATTCTTCATTCCTTGTCTTATTTAAGTGTTGCATCCTTAATTGTTCCTTAGTTACTTTTTCCTCTAAGTGACTAAGTTGTTTTTCAACCTCTTCTACACTTAAACTTTCAGTTTCATAAAAAATCACATCCCTGTTGACAATAAACTTTCCATCTGACAGAAGCCTATACCCCTTTTTCTCATTAGAATAACCAATCAACATGCACTTAACACTTCTAGACTCTAACTTCTTTCGTTTTTCTTTTGGGACAAGTGCATAACAAACTGAACCAAAAACTCTCAAATGTTTGACCATAGGTTTGAATCCATACCAAGCCTCAAAAGGAGTTATTCCATCAAGTGATGATGAAGGAGATCTATTCCTCAAATAAACTGCTGTATGAACTGCTTCTGCCCAATAACATGATTTCAACCCTTTGAAAAATAACATTGCTCTAGCCATGCCCAATAAATCTGATTCATCCTTTCTGATACTCCATTTTGCTGTGGAGTATAAAAATTGGTCAACTGTCTTTTAATCCCTTTTTCCTGACAATAAGTCAAAAAATGATTTGATGTAAACTCACCACCATTATTAGTTCTCAAAGTAGCAATCTTTTCCTTTGTTGCTGTTTCAACCAAATTTTGAAATGACTGAAACTTTTCAAACACTTCTAATTTTTCCTTCAAAAAATACACCCAAACCATTCTACTAAAATCATCAATAAACAACAAAAAATATTTACAACCACCAAGTGAAGTTTCCAAAGGACCACAAACATCACTATGAACAAGCTGTAATCTCCTTGTTGCTCTCCAAGTGCTTTTTGAAAAAGCTATCCTTCTCTGTTTTCCATAAATGCAAGCTTCACACTTTGCATTTTCCTTCCGAAAAGTAGGCAACCCCTTTACCATTCCTTGTTTTTGAAGCTGTACAAGACTATCAACATTCAAGTGCCCAAAACGAAATTGCCACAATCGGATAGGTGAAACATCAGTTTCAACTAAACCTGCAAATTTGTTCAAATGTTCCTTTGATCTAGGAATGACTGTTCCCTTCATCCTAAGAAGCTTTCCGTCTTCATAACCTGTCATAACTGTTTTGTATGCATCCTTTGTTGAATTAACAAAAAGGATACCATCTTCCATTACAATTTGATGTCCTAATTGGCGAATGACAACTAAAGACAACAAATTTTTCTTAAATGTAGGCACATACCAAACATTAGAAATCAATCTTTCTCCAATTCCAGGCAAATCAACCTTAACTGTTCCTTTTCCTTGTGGTAAATGAATAGAATCATCTGCAAGAAAAATTGAATTTAAATGACAATCTTCATAACTCCAAAAGAAATCTTTCCTATATGTCATATGCTGAGTAGCCCCTGTATCCATAATCCAAGCATCTTCAAAATCATTTTTGAAACAATAAGAAGACTGAACAAAATTCACTAATTCCAACTGATGAACTTGAACAAAATCCATTGATTCTGATTGTCCAAGTGCTGTAAAGACATATTCACAATTTTCACTATTGTCTGCATGAGCATAATGTGCCGCTGATGAAGATTCTTTAGATTCTCTTTCTTTTAGAATTTTTTCAAATGAAACTCTACAGTTTGAAGCATAATGTCCAACTCTATTACAACGAAAACATGTGACCTGTTTATTAGCTCTTCCTCTTCCAGAGACCTGTTGGTTTTCTGAACCTCTTCCTCTTCCAGAAAACTGTGACTATGTACTTTCAGATTCTTTAGAACCTCTTCCTTGATTTCTTCCTCTTCCTCTTCCGCGGCCTCTTCCTCTTCCAAAACCCTGACCACGACCTCTATTTGAATTTTGAAAAGCTTTCTGATCATTGCCTTTTTGATGATTACCTAGAGACTGTTTGCTAGTACTTGCAACCAAAACATCTTCTCCTGCTTGCTTTGTTTTACCAAATTTTTTTTCATGTGTGGCAAGTAATTCACTTAGTTCATCAAAAGAAATTTTATCCAAATCATTTGTAATTTGTAAAGTTTCCAAAAAATGCTTATATGTCTCAGGCAATCCTGCGATCAAAATGGTCACCATCATGCTGTCCTCAATTTTACCAAAACCAGCTCTTGAAATTTCTTGTTTGATATTTTTTAATCTAGAAATTTACTCCATGACATCACCTCCTGAAGACAATTTTTGTTGAAACAACTTAAATTGAAGATCAATTTTCTTAGCTTCACTCTGAGAATCAAATAAATCTTTCAATGTCTTCCAAGCTGACCACGCATCAGAACTATTTTCAATATGCACATAAATATCATCAGAAACAGTACTGTGAATCAATGCTAAGGCCTTTTCATCTTTTAGTTCCCACTTTGCAAGCTAATCAGGATTAGTCGGTTTGGTAGGCTGAGCATTACAGACACCCTTCCACAATTCATTGTAAATAAGAGTGCTTTGAATATGATGACTCCAAACTTTATAATTTTTCGATCCTTCCAACTTGTCAGATTCATTAAAAAGACTTATAACTTTAGACATTGTAAAAAAAAAAAAAAAAAAACACCTTGTAACTCCAGAAGATGTGTATTATGCAAATCTTATAGCTCCAAGAATTAAAAAAAGAAAGCACCTTATGTCACCAGAATAAGTAAGCAATCACCTTATATCACCAATGGAAGATTTTATGCAAAAATATCACCACCAACATGAAAAGAAAATTACTCATCAACAAGAGTCACCATGAAAGAAATGCTGCAAAAAACACCACACACCATGCAAAAGAAAGCTATAGGGGCTTGGCCTTGACCCACTTATAGCCTCAAGAAAAGAATTTGATAGATCTTCACTTTGCTCTAATCAAACCTTGAGTGAAAATACAAGTACTCCTTATGACACCAACAATGCTCCTTATTACTCCAATGCCCAATAAAAAAATTACACCTTATCACTCCAAAAAATAACAAATCTTTATAGGTGAATTGGAGAGATACAATATTGTTGAGTGGGAGGTCACAAGATCCAGTCCCATCAACTTCAAAAATAACTTTTTTTTTTTAAAGCTTATTTCTCCACCTTTTTCTTCTTAATATAAAAAATCTCCAAAAATAAAAATGAATAATAAAATACCTTATCTCTCCAAAACAACTTATTCACTTTTGAAAATATTACATAAATATTGAATTAAAGGAAAAGTGAAAAAATTATACAAGATTGTGAACTCTTCTATTTCTACGTTGGAGTTTTGCTGGTTCTTTTCAACATTGCTTTTCTCTCTTCAAAGCTGGTTTTTTTCTCTTCAATGGCTGCTGGTTTTATCTCTTCAACACTGGTTTTCTCTCTTCAATGCCTGCTGGTTTTCTCTTTTCATTGCCTGCTGGTTTTCTCTCTTCAACGATGGTTTTGCTGGTTCGTTTCAACGCTGGTTTTCTCTCTTCTTCTATGTTGATCTAGACATCTCTATCCCAACACCAGCTATGCTATCTCTCTCAGTGAGTGAGCACAATAAGAATGATTTTTTTTTTTTTTTAAATAAGAACTTATACGTCTCTTCCTTTTTGTAAAAATTCTCTTCCACAAAATTTTTAAATAACCTTGCCTTAAAAAAATAATAATATTTTACTCTCTCCAAGTAAAAAAAAACTGAGTCTATAAAAAAAAAATTTCTGCAGAGATTCTTTTTAGCCCAAAAGAATAGGAAGCTTTAACTTACGGTTAAAATTTCGCTATTCCAAAACCTTGAAAGTCACCTTCTTCAAACAACCTGTAGCACCTTCCAACCAGGTTCCAACCAGACCAAGCTTCAACCGCGTGCTCTGATACCACTTTGACAAAGTGTCCTCAGACACATAATTTTATTAATGAAGAAGGAAAATAATTACATCACAGAGATGTGAGGGCTAAATCCCGAAAGATTACCTCACATGGAAAACTCGATGGATTTAAATATCCAAAGAGTAACAACTAATTTACCGTTGCCAAAACTAACTAAGGGACACCTCACATAATCACGTGAGTGTGTAGATGCCCTTTTACATTTATTAAACTAAACTTCTATTTATTACATTTTGGATCATAATTCCTAACAGTTCACCCTTTCGGTTTGCCCATCAGTTTGTGGATGGTAGGTTGTACTAAAAATCATTTGGTGTTCCTATCGGATATAATCACCTTGGGAATTCCATGAAGTTGAAAGACTTGCTTCATGAAAACCTCTGCAATATTTATTGCCTTAAAATTGGATTTGACAGGTATGAAGTGTACTTCCTTAGTTAGCTTATCCACAACAACCATGATTGCATCATGTTGTTTAATGTTTTTAGGCAATCCAGTGATAAAATCCATGGAAATGGTCTCCCACTTCCATTCTGGCACTGGTATGGGTTGCAGCAAGCCAGTTGGATGCTGATGTTCTATTTTCACCCAATGACAGTCCATACATTTAGCAATGTATTCAGCAATTTCTGATTTCAGTCTTAGCCAATAATGCTGTTTTTTAACAGTAGTCAACATTTTCTGGTAGCCAAGATGACTGGAATATGGTCTTACATGAAATTCATCCGTAATTAATTGCTTTAAGGCTAGCTAATCCGGTATGTACATCCTGTTTTTGAATAGCAGCAGTCCATCCTTAAACATGCTGAAATCTATTGCTTGTTGTTCTGAATTTTCTGCAAGACATTTTTGTCTTGTATTCATATATTTTTTATCTTTTTCAGCTGCTGTTTGGATCTGTGCTATTAAATTAGACTGAAAATTGTTAACTAATGCCATAGTTAGTAGATGCATGCGTCTACTAAGTGCATCATCAATTTTCTTCTCCTTACCTTTGATGTACTGAATTTCAAAGTCAAACTCACTTATGAAGGCCAGCCACCTTGCTTTCCTTCCATTTAGATTTGGCTATTCGAAAAGATATTTTAGCCCCATGTGGTCGGTTTTCAACACAAACCTTTTTCCAAGAAGGTAGTGTCACCACATTCGCAAGGCATGAATGATAGCCTCCAAATCTAAATCATGCGTTTCATAATTCACTTAATGTGTTTTCAATTTTCTTGATTCGTAACCAACTACTACTCCATCTTCTGTAAGCATGCCTCCCAATCCATCCTTGCATGCATCCGTGCATACACCAAAATCTCCATAAGGATCTGCCACTTTTAGGATAGGGGCAGAAGTGAGCAACTGTTTCAGCTTTGCAAAACTTGCTTCACACTTGTTTGTCCACATAAAATTTACTTCCTTTCACTGAAGTGAAGTAATGGGATGGGCTACTTTGGAAAATCCTTCAATAAATTTCCGATGATACCCGGCCAATTCCATGAAAGAGAGGACATAAATTATGTTTTGGGGTGTAGGCCAGCTCATTATGGCCTCTATCTTGTCGAGATCCACCGCAATACCCTCTGTTGATATAATATGACCCAAATATTTGTTAGGAACCCATGTCAACCCTTCTATTTACTTTGTTAGTATATTGTTGTTGGACGCATATGCTTTGTAAGTCGTCCTGTAGTATTTGTTGATCCATAGTTTGTATTATTATTGTTGGACACATATGCTTTGTAAGTCGTCCCGTAGTAATTATTGATCCATATTTTGTATTGGCCCATGGTTTGTATTGACACATGGTATTGACCCATCATATTGGCACCTAGACTTAGTATATAAGTTTGTGTTGAGACCAATGAAGGTACCGTGAAGTTATTGGTATTGAGCTTGCTCAAAGGAGGTTGCCCCCTCAAAGTGGCCTACGATCAATATAAAAATGATTCTGAGTTCTGTTATTTCTACTATCTCATGTGTTTTCGTTAATTATTTATTGCATGTTCATCACATCTAGTATCAAAGCACTTTCTTGGGCTCGCTGGGTGAAATTTCTGCCAAATTGTTTTTTTTGCATCTATTGCAGCTTTAGATCTGGGAATAATCCCTATCCGCTTAACTGTGGGAAGTACTTGGGCATAAGCCCTAAAAATCATTGTGAGGAGTACCACAGGAACCCCAAAGTAGCTGGCCCATTGAGAGGATCTACCAATGAAAAGGGCAACGACCCCTACTTGATTGACTAGTTCCCACTCGTGAGGTAAACCAAGAGCTATGGTTTGTGGCAAAGTGGTTATCAGTTTTACCTGAGCCGTGGAGTGAGGGGTATTGCCCTAATACGCAAGCCCTCAGACATCATTGGTAGCCGAGTGACACCCCTGAACTGTTAGGAAGCCGCACATACTTGGGGTCCATATCTATTTTCAACTGAACTGTTGCCAATCACTGCCACGCCATTTCAGATCCATTTTGAAAGCCGTTCTAGATCCAGCTGTTTTCGATCTAGTTGGTGCTGTTTCAAATCCTTCTATTTCCGATCACTTTCGCGTGGTTGTAGATCTATCTTTTTCAAATCCCTTCCACGCCGTTGCAGATCCATTCCTGAAAAAAAAAATCCATTTTTTGGTCTTATCTACCTTGTTTTCACTCTGTTTCCCTTGAAACTTGTCTGACACCCTGGTAATCCCATTCTCCATATTTCATTCCTGAGAACCCTATCCCAAATTCCACTTCCCAAAGCATGAAATCCCACATTTGTCTATTTTTAGGGTTTGCCATAACTTCTTCAAATTTCACCCAATCGCCTTGAAATTTTACTACAGAGTTCATTTCCTAATTCCGCTTCTTTGTCCCTCTCTGCCAAATTTTCTCATTCTTTCACCTCGCTTCTGAAATCCCCATTTTTAGCTTCCCTGTCCATTAGAAAGTTTCCAAAACCTAGTCAAACCCCAATTACCTCTCCGAGTTTTTCCCAAATCCAAATTTCCCTTTACTAAATAAGCTTTTGTTTGTGTTTTTCTATCCATTCCCCCCCCACCAAAAAAAAGAAAAAGAAAAAAATCCTGGTTATGGTTGTCACCCGCGTAGAAGCAACAACCATGGAGGAAGCACTTGCAGCCATCCAAACCAAACTCCAAAATTTGGATGAAAAATTTATCAGCCTCCATCTTCAGCATTCAACCATGAACAATAACCGACAGCACGAATCTTTGGTAGCCAATGGGTTCTCTTCTTCCAGCAATTTCCATCGTCCGAAGCTTGAATTTCCTTGCTTTAATGGTACTGATCCAAATGGATGGCTCTATCGTGTAGAACAATATTTTAGTCTGCATAATACTTTTGATGTCCAAAAATTTCCACTTGCATCCTTTCATTTGGAACAGGAAGCCCTTCAATGTTATCGTTGGTACATCAAGGCTCATGACGAGCCAAAATGGCCAGATTTTTGCCAACTCCTTTTGCAATGATTTGTTCCTAGTGCTTTTGATGACTTCATCAGAGCACTCATTAAACTTCGTCAAAGTGGCATTGTGAGAGAGTATCAGACATAATTTGAGAAACTAGCCAATCACACAGAAGGATTGTCTGATGAATTCTAAAGAAGTTGTTTTATCAGTGGTCTTAAGGATGAAATCCGGTCAGAGGTTAAAATGTTCTGTCCCAACACAATGATGGAAGTCCTAGGGTTGGCTATGTTGGCATAAGAGAAGATTGCAGCCCAACAATGCTCCAAACCCACTTTTGTTCCCTTCCACAACATGGGTTCTCAACGACCTCCCATCCCGCTAGCTCCTCGACTAACTCCTATCAAGCATTTGTCTGAAACAAAGATGCAGGAACACAGAGAAAAATGGCTTTGTTATAATTGTGATGAGAAATTCACTCGAGGACATAGATGTGTTCAACAAAAGCTCTATCTCTTGGATAAGGATTCTCCGCCTACCTCTACACTTGGTCAAGAAACTCCAGATACAATGGATGATCAGGTCGACATTCAAGAGCCACCTATTGACCCCCCATCTTAGGATGAACAACCAGAGATATCTCTCCATGCTTTATCCAACGTCACCACCCCCCAAACAATGCGGGTCAGGGGTTACTTCAAGAAGCTTCCTCTTACAATACTTATTGATTCTGGTAGCACTCATAACTTCATTGACCCTTGGATCGCCAAACATGCTGATTGTTTTGTCCATCCTTGCTCCAACTTTGAAGTCATGGTTGCCAATGGGGGCACCTTACCTTACAAGGGGAAGTGTCAAAATGTGTGTATCTCTCTGGAATATTATAACCTATGCTCTGACATGTTTTCCTTGTTCCTAGGCGGATGTGATGTGGTTTTGGGCGTTCAATGGTTACACACACTTGGCCCCATCTTATGGGATTTTGCTGAACTTTGGATGCAGTTTTCAGTCAATGGGAAACGACACAAATTTAAGGGCTTAAAACAAGGGTCTCTCCGCATCATCAGTTCAAATCGCCTGGAAAAGATCCTTAAGAAGAATTCACATGGTGTCATCGCTCAACTCCATTCGATTCAGATGCACCCATCAACGGTCTCCCCTACTTCCTTGGATAGATATACAGGTGTCCTTGCTGAACCAGTAGGCTTGTCACCTTCAAGAGACCTTTTCCATACGAATTTAGCCGCATCTACATCGTAGCAGGAAATGATGGTTATTTTGGATGCAGTACAGAAGTGGCAGTGATACCTATTAGGGAATTATTTCTGCATCAAGACTGATCTCCAGAGTCTGGAAAATTTCCTAGAACAATGGGTCTCCTCCCCAACACACCTGAAATGGGTTATCCAACTCATGGGTTATGCCTATGCGATCACTTACAAGAAGGGAAAAGACAATATGGTGGCAGATACTCCTTCGCGCCCATTTGATGATCCAGTTTCTCTTACAGTTATTTCTCGGCTTGTTCCAAATTGGTTGCAATCTGTTCAACAGGGATATCTCTTCTATGAACTCCATGCTTCTTCATCAGCAGGGCACTCTAGGTTCCTCAAAATATATGATCGGGAACAATGTAACTTCTTTTGGCAGCGACTGAAAATGACAATTCAACAGATGGTGGCTAACTGTGATACTTTCCAGGTCAACAAGGGTGAAACGACACTCCTTTCGGGACTGCTCAAACCCTTTCCCATCCCTGCAAAGATGTGGACAACTATTTCTATGGATTTCCTAGAAGCACTCCAGTGGTACAATACCACATCTAAAAGGACACCATATAATCAGTTTATGGACAGGAACCGCCAGTTCTTCTTCCATACACACTCAGCAACTCCCCAGTTAAGGAAATTGACTCGGTTCTTCGAAACTGCGATCAGATTCTTCTCATTCTGCAGGACAATCTTCACATGGCAAGAATTCAACTGAAACAACAAGCTGATCAGCATCGTTTTGAGCACACTTTTCACGCAGCTGATATGGTCCTTCTTCATCCACAAACTTCCAAGCAATCCTCCTTGAAACTCAAAAGGCATCAGTGGGTCGGAATGCAACCCGAGGATGTTACAGGGGAACCACTCCAGATTCTGCATCAATTTCCACATCTAAAGCTTTGAGGACAAAGCTTTTTCGAAGGGAGAGGGGATGTTAGGAACCCATGTCAACCCTTCTATTTACTTTGTTAGTATATTGTTGTTGGACGCATATGCTTTGTAAGTCGTCCCGTAGTATTTGTTGATCCATAGTTTGTATTATTGTCATTGGATGCATATGCTTTGTAAGTTGTCCCATAGTAATTGTTGATCCATATTTTGTATTGGCCCATGGTTTGTATTGACACATGGTATTGACCCATCGTATTGGTGCCTAGACTTAGTATACAAGTTTGTTTTGAGACCAATGAAAGTACCGTGAAGTTATTTGTATTGAGATTGCTCAAAGGAGGTTGCCCCCTCAAAGTGGCCTGCGATCAATATAAAAGTGGTTCTAAGTTCTGTTATTTATGCTATCTCATGTGTTTTCATTAATTATTTATTGCAGGTTCATCACAATATTGAATTTGGTCCTTATAAAAATCACACTTAGATAACTTGGCATAAAGTTGGTTTTCTCTCAAGACTTGCAGCACTAGTCTTAAGTGTTCCTCATGCTCCTTTTCGTTCTTCAAATAGATGAGGATGTCTTCAATAAACACCACAACAAATTTATCCAAGTACTTGCTGGAAACATTATTCATTAGGCACATGAATGTGGCTGGTGCATTTGTTAAACCAAATGGCATCAACACAAACTCGTAATGTCCATAACAAGTTCGGAAAGTTGTTTTGTGCACATCTTCTTCCTTAATCCGGATTTGGTGATAACACGATCTTAAGTCAATCTTAGAAAAGACAGTGGCACCCCCAACCTGATCGAACAGATAGTCTATCCTTGGCAAAGGATACCGGTTCTTGATGGTTACCTTATTCAACTGTCTATAGTCTATGCACAGTCAGAATGTTCCATACTTCCTCCGCACAAAGATTACCGGTTCTCCCCATAAGGACACACTTGGGAGGATATAGCCTTTCTCCAACAGTTCTTGCAATTGTGCTTTTAGCTCAATTAGTTTAGGTGTACTCATTCGATACGGTGCCTTAGAGTTTGGCATGGTTCCCAGGGACAGGTCAATTGTAAAATCCAACTCTCTTCTAGGAGGTAGCTCTGGAATTTCCTCTGGAAATACATCCTTAAAATTAGCCAACACGGGATGCTTTATGATATCTGCACTTTCAGTTTTCTGATTTTCCATTATGTGGACAACATATAGTTTGCAACCTTTTCGTGCATTCCTTTTTAGTTGGAGAGTAGAAATTTTCCTTAATTTTATTGCCCTCATGATCCCTTGGATCTTTTCCTGTTGTCCCACATCGTTAGTGAATGCAACTGATTTCTGGTAGTAGTCTATAACAACCCTATGTTTTTCCAGCCAATCCATACCGATGAGCACATTGTATGATCCTAATGGAAAAACATTTAAATCTGCATTAGTACATGATTTATTTAACTGCAAGGGACACTGATTTAGCACCTCTAAAACCTTCTGTTTCGTCCCTATTTCCATTTGTACCAGCCAAAGCTGCGTGTATTTGTTCTTATTAATTTTGCATGACACACACAGTTTGGGATCTATGTAACTCTTACATGCTCCAGAATCAATTAAGATAGACACGGGTGTCCCAGAAAGTATACCTTCAACCTCGATTACCGAAGCTTGATGTTCAGCCTAACAGTTGCTCAAAGACACATAGATTCTTGGACTTCTTGCTACGTCTTGGACTGTAGAATCCTCTTGCAGATTATGCATAGGTTTGCTTATGTCTTTTTTGTGAGGACAATCATACCATTGATGATTCTCTTCGCAGGCCGAACACTTGATAGGTGGCTTCGATGGTGTTGGTTCTGGTTTTTTGGTGCCTTCACTATTTAACTTTTTAGTGGGAGGAACAAATTTAGACTATGGCTTGCTACCCTCAAATGTGTTGCTGGAATGTGTCCATGAACTTTGGTTTTTGAAATGGTTGGGTTTGTGACCCTTCTGCCTTATTTCAGATTTATGTTTCTTGCTCTCGTTCCACTTCTTGGACACTTCAACTCTGTTCTGCCCCTGTTCATAACACAGTCTAGGCTTCCTGAATGCATCTTCCAAGGTCTTGGGATCATCAGACTCTATCTCATCCTTGTACCCAAACTGTAAACAATTCAGGAAACGCTGAATTCTAACTTTTTCTCCCTAAATGTATGGAACGTACTTCAGTAGTTCTAGGAATTTGGTGATCATCTCTTCCATGTTTTGTTTTCCCAGCTTAAGGTCATAGAAATCTTTTACCTTTTGTCAAAGTACCTCTCAGAGAGGTACTTCTGTTTGAAGAACTTTGCAAAATTCTTCTACTTTACTTTATTCTCGTTGATAGAGTGGGCCATCTTTAGATCATCCCACCAAGTTGATGCCTTACCCTGCTTATTGAAAACAACAATTCTATCCTTAGTGAGGATGGAATAATCGAACATGCATAGGTACTTCTCCATGTCTCTCAGCCACAGTTATGATTCTTCTCCAATTTTAATTTCTCCGTTAAAAGTAGGAGGCTTGATCTTCCGCGATTATGAATGTAAGTGTTGTACTTTTCCTGTTTTCTTTCTCTTTTAGGAATGTACTCATCAGAATCCTCTCCATGTGACTCTTCGTCACTGACCTCCATATTAAAGCTAACATAATTTATTGGAGGTGTAGATTTGTACTTGGAGTTTCTCTTAGTGACTGATTTTTCTGCATGTTGTTCCTCTGGTGTTGGGAGGTGACTGTTCTCCTTTTCCATCAATTTTTGCAGCAGGATAGCATTGATTTCTCGCTGCTCTTCAAAATTCTTAATGTTGTCTTCTTTGTTGCTCATTAATTCTGCTTTCAGACTTTTCACTGTCTCCAACATCTCGCTGGATGGTGTAGCTCTTGGAGAATTTGGATTTCTCCCATGCCTACTGGCAATTTCTCCGTGCTGGCTGGATGTTTCTAAAGCCATTCCACCTTCTTATTCTACATAATTAAATTCTTCCATTTAAATTTTGAGCTGCTCTGCTGTCTATGTGTGTCCAACCAGCTTTTTGTTATACTTTTAAAAACAACAGGTAATAAAAATTACAGGCAAGTTGCTACATGCAAAGTAATTAAGCATTTATTATACACCACATGAAATCATATTAAAAACATTTAAAAACATTTAAAACACAACATCACGCAATGAGCTCAAGGTCCTGGTGTAGTGACCGTGCTCTGATACCAATTTTTCATGTCTTCTCTTACCAATTTTTATTTTTTTTGCACAAGCCCACAACCCTTCCATACTATTTGCAGTTACACCACCAGGTAATAATTATACTTACAAAAATATATCAGAAGCATAACAAATTACGTAAAGCTGTCACACAAAGCTCGTTGTGGTTCTTGCCGAAGTGCTATAGTCCTTTAGACTATATGCACCCTTACGTCTTTAGTGTCATGACATGGACGTACTAGAACAAATGTGTGTGATGTAGAGGTAATTTATGCTGACATGATAACACAAGATACCTATTTGCACTAAGGGTGTAACACTCTATGCCATGCCTAAGCTGTACGCAAACAATCACTTAGTATATGGACTAGTATCGATGCAAACATAAAAACAACGACGCTCCAGACCTGGAATCCTTTCCAGCTCACTCAACATTTACCACAAACTGTAAGTCTTCAATACTAAGCTTAGGTGTACCATCTGAAATTATTATCATCATTAATGTTTGAATGAACTTAGCCAAAACTCTCCTCTTGGAGTACATGTGCCCTCATTTACATAACCTGTAAATAATTACACATTAATTTATATTTATATTAATGATCTACATTAATATAATACTCACATGTGCTAAGGTACAATAGTGCAAAGCTTGTTAATAAAACAATTAACAACTATATAAAACACAACCATGGTCATTAATACACACACGTATATATATACTTTGCATAACATATACTCAAGGCATAATTAATATTATAACATATTAATTCTAACACCTTTCACTACCATTCAAATCGAAATATACACACTAACCCTATACATAATAAAGTTCGGGTCACAACGTAACTTATACATACAAGGGTTACCAATATATATAGTGGTCTATATATATTACACACATTAAAGCACTCCTTTACAAGGTTTAAGCGCCACCCAACTATGCATAAAGTATGAAATATTAAACATGATAAACAATTAAATGCATTAGCCTTAAGGCTATTTGCGTACACTTAACATATAACAATGTTAATGAAATATTGACATAAGAAGCATTAGCCTTAAGGCTCCATGCTTATACTTAACATGCATACACGTTTATTAAAAAGTATATGTGGTTGCTAATGGGAGCTGACCCTACCACCTCGACATGGCTCACCTCATAACATCAATGCTTAACGTTTTAAGCTTGTGACCAGACCACACATAACCATGTCAGGTTTAGCATGCTGCCATGATGGTAATTATATAGAGCCTACAAATGAATGTAGCTCGACTTCAATCGTTAAACGTGGACAGGGATGCATGACTTAGCTGGTTGTCAACCGGCTAGTTCCAACAGATGGCCTATGTGGTTTGTGGCTTACTCCACTAAGGCTTTACCAGTCCCCTTCAATGTTTTAACCTTGCTTCAGGCTGCCTTGTTGGCAGGTAACAATGCTCATGTGGTTGGAGATGCGTACAAGCACTATGTTGGAAGTCAGGTCGACAAGGGGTATACAGTGTCTCGTCCCAATTTATGAACTATGACAAGAGAGAGTTATGCCCGGGTGTACCATACACCCAACTCTGCACAACATTTATGCCCTCCTTCATTTTGTGTCGTCGATCGTGATCCAGGACCATGCATGGGATTTTGTGATTCTTATAGCACTGTCGATTCGGGTGTTGGGTTTTCGCACCCAACCATCTCCACTCCTGCATTAACTCTTCCCTTCACCGACAGCAGTGGTATCCACCTCTCTCTCCGGTATTCAACGTTGAAAGACTATCACTTGGTCGTTTGGTTCATTGTTGCGCGGCTGTGATGTGAGATTCTGCTCTACGCAAGGTATGGTGGAGGTCTATGGCCAAACCATGGCACTTCTCTTCCAAAGATGCATACTGCACCAACTATTACCATACTCGGTGTGAACACAATACAGAGTAAGTGATAAGTTACTGCTTGTACCATCGTTAAGTTTTGCACTATCGTTGCTTACTGCATTTTGCATTTACATTAATGTTTGCAACTTTAAAGGCCTAGGTTTGACCTTTGTTTTGCCGTGTTGATAGGTGCAAAAGTACTCTAGTTGCGCTGCAACTCGTTGTTCTACTAGGTAATGTCATTCAACCGGCTTCTCATTCGGTCTCATCATTACTTGTTTTACTTGCTTTGATAGTCATTTTACGATTAGGTTGTTACTCCTATGGTTTGAGCTCTCTCCATGTTTGCTATGCAAGAAAACAACGACGGGTAGTGGAGTGAAGCACTCCCGCGAGCTTCCAGCAATGTTGGGGTCATGGCAACTTGCTGGTTCGATAGGTAACTCACCAATCCCACTGCCTCAGATTTGGTTCATCCCGTTGGTGGGGTAAAGTTACTAGAACGCTTGTGGGTTGAGATTAGGGTTTCTCCTACTTTCGTGTACACATTATTTTAAGGATCTTGGCCATTGGCCGAAAGGATGGAGCCGCTTAGCCCATCCATTAGAGTGTCTCTGCAACCTCAAATTCGCTCCACTATCGTAGCAGGGATTATGTGTGCTCAACAGAATGTAGTGGGACTCCCCTAGAGTCATATGTCATTTGACAAGTTATCCAATGATGCTCTTCCCCTGGCAAAGGTGTCGGAATTATGTACACGGCTTTGCAGTGATTTTGAGTGGCCATGCCACAACTATTACAATGCCAACTCTGTTTGTAATGTTTTAAGGATTGAATTTGTGATGGAAAATCCTTAGCAATCCCAACTTGACTTTGTAAACCCTCGACTATTCTTGTCGGCCTGTAGGGTTATTTAAATGACATATATATTTTGGATTTATATACTGTTAATGTAAAGGTGCCCTCAGCCCTCGATTATTAATATGATTTGTATGTGTTTTGCTTCCCCAATGCTTGTGCATAACAAATCAAGTTCGATGCATACTGTATTAATGTTATATGTTTAAGTTAATGTGAGCATATAGATTCGTTGATAGTTGCATAAGCTTGAATCGTTGTTTAAATGCTCACTTGGAAGGAGTCAACCTCGTTGCATGCATCTTCCATGATTCGTTTGGATTCCCAGGCATACTGTAATATAATGTTTAATTGATATATAAATAATGTTTTAGAGTCGAGGCATTAAGCTCGCCCAATGTATGCTCAAATGAATACATTAGCTCAGCGAATCGTTGTCCCACTCTTCAGCAATGTTATTATACAAACCGTGTTTATATAAGCTGCAACATTTGATTAATATTATGTGGATTCGTTTAGCGCAACATCGTTTTCATTTACTGTATTTAATCTACTATTTAGAAATAGTTGAAAATGCCAGGTTTATAAAATGAAACGCATGGGTGAATGTTCAATGTATAATATCATATATTAATAATAAAACATCCACGCTAAGGGTCAAACCCTTAGCCACTTGAATCATTTGCAATTCATCCTTTCGGCACTTTAACACGCATTCAGTCAATATCTATAAACATAGATTTGGTGACCTAGTTTATATTTGGGTTGCATAAGGCCGTTGGCCATTACATTCACATTTGTATTAATAACGCATAATATTATACTGTTTGCATAAGCATTAGACATTAAATGCAAAATAATAGTTAGGCATATATTTACTCATAAATATAGCAATATATCATTTATTCAATGCTTAACAAATAAACTGAAATGCCATTTACATTCATAAGGTCGATTTTGACCAGATCTGGATCACATACAAATTTTGTCAACAACCATAATAACTCAGATCTATAACAGGTTTGCATTCTAGCATTTCCAGGGTTTATCTTTTATGCCATAAGCTTTAGCATAGAAAAATGATTGATAAACATATGGGCTAGGCATGTAAACCTTCAGGTTTACCTGCTTGCCCTATTTACAACATTATGATGCAAAACACAAGAACTTATTTAAATACTAGAATATATTTGACATACAACAACCTGCAATATGAAATCATGTCTAAGCAAACCCTAAGTTAGCACATGATTCATATAATTATGATTTTATATGATGCATACAATTATAAATGTATAGAGGGTCTTAATACCAGAAATCTATTGCCATTAGAATGTAGATATTATCACAATCAACCCATCACATCAATATTCCAGATCTGTAAAATGATGATAACATAACTCATAACAAAGATCTAGTTATCTAGTTGAGATTCATGCTTAGAAATAATCAAGAACAATATATATATGGCCAGGTCTGATACATTTTCACTTCAACAGTAAATCAAATATATTCAGTGACACATATATAAATACTGTTGAAAACAAATACTCTACAAATTAGATTATAAACACTTACCTGAATCTGATGACCAGTGGAGCGAGGCACAAACATTCCAGTCTTTGAACAGCAAGTTCTCCTTGCTCTCAGGTCACCCCCGAGTTGAGTTCACAATCCCCTAGGTAGAGTATTTATTTTAGTTACCCTTAACTTGTCATTTACCCAAGTTATTCAAGATACTTCAAAGGAAATAGGAAACCCAAAACCCAACTCAATACTCTTGAGCTCCCGGATGCTCCAGGGGTTTTTAAGCCATAGCCATGGATAGAATCACTATCACAGTCTATTCAGGTAACTGCAGTACTCCTGCAAGCTTGGGGTAGTTCTCCTACCTGCACACAATTAAGTGGCCAAGTTCATACAAAACTGTATGATTCCTCCTGATCTTAGTCAGTTTGGTCCTCCCAAATTTGCACTCAATCACTTGGCTTCAAGACCAGTTTGGTTCTCCCAAATCTGTCCCCCCTCACTAACATTCATTGTCTCAAGTTCAGGTTTTCCATTTCCCATTGTTCTTGTGTATTCAGCTCATGAGATTGTGAATGAGGCATAATGAATTATGAGAGTTTCCATGAGTTTTCACCTTTTATTCTCTTAGGGGAATTTTCCTCATTATGTGAATTCTTTTAGTTCATTAATATCTCAATTCTTTTCTTTAGGGTTTTCCAATTGTCTCCAATAATGATTTCTTATTATTATTATTAAGTGACATTTTCCCTCCAACCCTAGGGGACCGTGACTCCCTCTTTTATTGTTCTGGTCCACATGGTCAATAGAAACCTCTTTAGCAGATTTCTAACTTTCCTAAATATAAATGAAATAATACTTAACAGAAAATATCATAGGGGTTCAAAGTCCAAAATAGGGGTATTACACGTGTTTTGGAAAAAAAAAAATTCCGATTCTGCTGAATTCATGGTAAATCCTCATGTCTAGCAAGATTATAACTAGGTAACTTTCATACCAATTTTATTCATAGAAAACGACACGAACTATTTAGTAGAAATATCTCAATTTTCTTTCATGATCTTGGATGGATTAATCTCATTGATCCGGTGACTTTGTATTGATTCCTTCGTTATCTTCCTACAATGAAAACCATACATCAGTAATTCCTTCAAATCATGAATCGGGACTTGTATAAGTATAAATAATCAAAACTAGAGAACTCATGCAAAAGATAAAAATATTTAAAAATAAATAAAATGACCTCCCTCTTTCATGACTAATTTTTTATCTAATCGAGTTCTGCGATTGAGATACTTTTAGGTTATCAAGAACACGTGAAATTTCTATCGGGCAGTAAATATATTGTCACGTCTCCATTTTGACCCCCTTCGCATTAAATCGTAAATGATGTAAATATTGTTATTTAATCATGGTGAGGAACTCAAGGCCAAGGCCCCACCATTGATTTAGTGTTTTATGTATCGGCAATTAAAAATAGATGCCTATGGTTCTTATGCTAGATAGGCACAATGTAAATTAATACATCATGTAAATACGAATTTTAATGAAAAAAAAACCCACAACTAGCTATGCAATGCAACAAAGAGATGGGGGCATGATTCTACAAGGAATAGGGAGGGAAATTATTCAAACCCTTGAGCCAATGGTGTTAATCCATGTGTCAATGAGAAAACCCATAAACCACCAACTACCCATTTTGGGTTATGGACCCAATCATTTAATTCTTCCAGAAATTGGTTGAGGCAGTTAATGCCTTGGGAATGAAGAGGTATGGCAGCCAATTTCATGCATGGGCAAGCCATCAACCTGGGAATTCGTATTTTGTCTCCTTGGGCAAGAAAACACCCACGAAATGGTGCCCAAAGCCATTCTGAACCCATAGTCTTTCATCTCTCACGCAGTTTGAGCTAGCTAGGTCTTTCCCTACACGTTTTTCATCCATTTTCTGCATTTTTCCATGCCTGGGAGCTCGTTTTTGCATTGTACAGTAGGTGGGAGGGAAGGGCCACGATTTGGGACTGTGATGGAGGTCGTTTTTGCCCCAAAATGCCCATGGACATTTTTCTGAAAACGATTTCTGCTCTCCAGGGTTGTTCCCCAATTGCCATTTCGTTTTTGGGCTTTCCCACATTTTTCTAAATTGGTAGAAACCCCCTCGTTGGACATCCCACTGAAGAAACGTTTTTATCATGCCCAAAAATTGTGGTTCAGCTATTATGTGCATCCCTGTTTTGGTTTGAATCTGTGAGCAAGAAACTTGGAGTGGTAGTGGACAGAATTGGCTTGATAAACCTAGTGAAGGGAGTAACCTCTCAAGAAGATCAAGAGGGCTTTGGCTACTTTTCTATGCATACCCTGAGAACACTAGAAAGGAAGGTATGGTTTGAGGGATTGTGTGGCAGTGAAGAGAATACTTCCTTGCATTGGGTGTGTAGGCATTGTGAGTGCCAAGCTGAATAGATCTGGGAGGGGTACCCATGGCTCTGTGCTTGAGCTCACTAGCTTAGCAATTCTTCCTTTCCATTTCCTAGCAGCCTGATAAACCCAATTGTAGATTGGCTTGGCTCATCTTGGTGTATGCTTGGCTATGTGTGAGTCTGCTATTCCCTGGTTCCTTGTAGAAATCATGCCCAGCTCAGGGGTGGCAGTTGTATCAAGAGGTTGATAAGCACAACTGGCCTATGGTTGGGTGGAACGTTGCAGATGCATAGCTGGTTGCTTGGGACTACTTTGTTATAAGATAAGTATTCTCCTGTGTTAACTTGCAATTATTTATTTGATGAATATCTTGAATGTATGATGAATGTGTAATTGATATCACTTCCGCTGTGTTTTTCTTATAAATTATACATTTCCATATGTTCTTTTATATTATGTGAATGCTTATTTAGTAAGTTCATGGAGCTAGATGCCTAGTTTAGCATCACGATCCTCTCCATCGCACTGGTATAATGGGAGGGGACGTGACATATATCGCCATGACGGTAAATTTGAAGAGTCTGCACAGAGATGCTTCGAAGGAATAATGGACAGGTAGCCCATTTTCTGCGATCTGGTAATTTGTTCCTGATACAAGTTAGAATCATTGCTTTTGATGCGGAAATAAAGGCAATTTGTACACTTGTTATCTTTCAATAATCTTCTCTTCCACGCATAGATACCTATTCATATGAGCTGGAGTTCTGGAAAAGTTCAAAGAAATACCTGCAGCATGTGTTATTAGTTCTTCTGCAATTTATTGAAACAACGTAGAGTAAATTTATGCGTAAATAACTCAGTCTATTGTTGCTGGAGACATTGCTCATTGGAAGCGCACCAAATTCTTCAAAAAGACATCTAATGGTGTTTATTGCGTGAACATCTCATTAATAACTTCGAGCCAATCCAAAACTTAACAATTATGCCAACAATGGTGATCTCATAATTCAGTTACAATTTGCTTGGATAAAAATCATGACCAGATTTATGTCTTCAAGCTGGCATTCACGTAGTCTCTTCTTGATGCAAACTTCCCTTTGCAATAAAAAATGAATGGTTCAATAACAAAAGAGATATTTGCAAACCACGCTCCTTAATAAAAATGGATATAATGCCATAGGAAAACAAAGATTGATACCAAATTAATAATTTTATGTCTTTTTCATAAATATAACTATAAAGCTGTTTTTTTAATAAAAAAGACATGTTAAAATATTTATATAAAAATGCTTTGTTTATGTTAACCATTCATTCCTTTGGGAAGATACCATTGATACTCTATAATCCATGCACTCATATTCAAGTCTTTCATAAAATAATAATATAAAAAATAAAAGGGCCATGAGCTCTAATATACCTCAACGTGAATGTAAATGTTTCGAATGTGGAAATCCACAATATTAAGTTATAAAATATATTATTATTTTAGTATGCCACATATTAAATTTGTAACCAATCTCAAGCTCTTTTTAGATAATGATAAAGTTCTATTGGTCATTTTAATGTGCTTGGATAAAATCACCTTTTAATAAATATGTAAATAAACGTATAGGTTTAATGATAATAAATGAACTTGGGAAAAAGAATTTAAAAGCATTTATATCTCAAAGTTTTTTTATAAATTTGGTTTCATATTTATATTAATGTAAGTATGGATTTAAAATATGAAAAAGAAATATTAAAACCTATAGTTTATTTATATTCAAATAAAGTGCAAATACATTTATTTTCTCATTTATAAAAGATAATTAAAGTCGCACCAAAGCATATATTTAACTCAGAAAACCCCAAATAAGAACTTGCAATCATCGTTAGTCCATCGACAAGTCGAAAAATGTCAAACGACCACCATATCATCTTTCATGCGAACAATGTCAAAGAAAAGGGAGCATAGAACATCAATGATATGAAAGGAGATAATCAAAAGAAATAGCTAAATCAAGCAGGAGAAGACCAAAAGCTAATTATTTACAAAATTTACATGAGGGACCCTTTATTTAGCACAAATCAAGGAGAGTTGTTGAGGTACTAACAAATGACGACATGCTGAAAGAACCAGTTATCTCTGCAAATATACTTGAAAGTGATAAAGATAAACAACAAAGAGTGACTTCTCGAAGTGTCATATTTGATATCACTTGATCCACTTAACTCACTAGCCTATATAGTAAGAACTTAAAATGTTGTTGCAACCAAATAAATCACCCTAAACATTATATCGGAAACTTTACAAAAATGAATGACTTTTAATATACACATAGTAAGAAAAATTATAGAAGAAAGAATCCCCCCCATAATTAAAGATAGTCAAGAAGCATTAGCATACAAATATGACTTCCACATTTTCAAAGAAGGTATTTAAAAAATTCGACTCATCCATCAGTGACTAATTATTCAATTTTGCATTTTTTTTCTCTTTAAAAAAAATAACTTATTATATGAACAAGAAGGCATTAACTAAGGAATACTACCCTAGCATGGTAACTAGATGATGGTAGCATCATTCACAAGCACCACCATAAATTGAGCAGGTTGGCTCGTGATGAGACCCCATGTCTCCTGATTATAAAACCAAGAGCCAATGCCTTAGCTTGGTGTAGCTGGGGTTTTCACCCCTTCTTGTGCAAATGAGCACCTATTAAGGATTATGGAATCCTTAACAGCAGTAAAGAAGTAAATAACAACAAACTAAGTATAAATGATTGAAGCAAATGACATTAAACTGTAAACCTGAGATTAAACATGTACATGAAATGGAATATAACTTAAAACAACAAACAGTACACTTGCAAAACTGTAGAATAAAGAATCTTTATTTTTTATATTATGGGTAAGCAAAGGGCTTGCAAAAAATAAATTTACCTCATAGATGAGGTTGGTGGAGTTCTGGCAGTATGTTCCGGAGCTCCTTTGGTTTCGTACTCTCTCCTCCAAAGCTTCGGTGGTGGCTAAAGTTTTTTTAATATCAAGGGAGGCCAAAAAGCTCAAAGATGGATGGCTTAAGGCTCTGGCAAAAATTTAGTAGCATAAGGGTAGAGTGATTGAGGGATATGAAAGTGAGGGGCCTCCACCCCTTTTTATAAACTTGGATTAGGGTTTTAGGGCTTTTTTAGGGGTTTTTCCCTATTTTATTTTTTATTTTGAGTTTTATTCCCCATTATTTTGATTTTAACCCACTTTTGGGGTTTTTGGTATGTTTTTTGGGGGAATTTTGGGTATTTTGGGGTTTTGGAGGATAGGTTGGTAGGAAATTTGGTCAACAGAGGTGTGTGTCCAAAGGAATGAGCTGGTGAGCACTTTTTTGGTGTTAACAGATTGCCCCCTGATGTGTGAGGGTAGGAGCTCATCATATGGCCGATGGACATTATAAGTACTGTGGTTTTCCTAGGTGATAAGCATTAGGATGGAGGAGAGCATGAACTTGTTGGAGATCGGGACACGAGGTCTGCACTGACTGCCAAACACTAAAAATATATGTCTCACTGAGGAGTATCTTGACATATGGATGAGGCGGGCATACCAATGCTCGTTGTAAAAATATAATAATGAGGTCCAAAAACGAGGAGTTGAACAATACATGTAGGACTGTTGTCTACATCATAATGGTCCAGAGGGGACACAAAGCTGGGACATACTCATGGTCATACCATGCCTGATCTGAAGAACTGATACACTGGAAAAAACCTCTATCTCTCTGATTGTGGTACTAGAAAGATGGATAATATGCTGGGTCTGAAGGTGTCCAACAACTGTTTTTTCAAGGAAGCATGTATCTGGGGTGCTTCCAAATACTATCGCCAAGCGCAGCCCGGATATCCATAGGAATATATAACTGGTTGTTTCCTGAAGTAGACTCAAAAATGTGGTAGAGTCAGGTGACATCTGGGGTCTTCATCAAATAACTGAAAGGAGCGATACCCTATACGAGTCTCAATGATGTGATCAAGGTGTTGACATTGAGCATGTGAGAAACAATCATTCGGAGAGGCAATAAGGGTTCCTTTTAGAATGATACGTAGGCACTCATCGTTAATGGTGATGAGTCCAAGGCACATGGACCTCTAGGTCTATCCTTTGGAATATATTTTTTGGCATCGACAGAGGGAGACTTGCAACTATCAAGGCAATGCTATTTCCTTAATGGGAGCGTGAGGTGTACAACCAAAAGGTGATAGTACTGATAGTGGGGTTGAATTTGGGGGAATGAGGAGTAATTGGGGTCATAAAGTAGGTGAATCCAAACTTCCTTTGTTCAGAGCATGATGACATGGATGACCTGGCAACATATGAAACTGACTTTGGGTGTAGGGATCTATGAAGAACTTGCAATAATTAATTAATGAAAACACACGAAATAGCAGAAATAACATAACTCAGAATCACTTTTATATTGATCGCAGGCCACTTTGAGGGGGAAACCTCCTTTGAGCAAGCTCAATACAAATAAATTCATGGTACCTTCATTGGTCTCAACACGATCTTATATACTAAGTCTAGGCACCAATACCATAGGTCAATACCATGTGTTAATACAAACCATGGGCCAATACAAAATATGGATCAACAATTACTACGGGACGACTTACAAAGCATATGTGTCCAACAACAATAATACAAACTATGGATCAACAAATACCACGGGACGACTTACAAAGCATATGCATCCAACAACAATATACTAACAAAGTAAATAGAAGGGTTGACATGGGTTTATAACATCCCCTCTCCCTTAGAAAAAGCTTTGTCCTCAAGCTTTAGAGGTGGAAATTGATGCAGAATTTGAAGGAGTGGTTCCCCTCTAACATCCTCGGGTTGCATTCCGGCCCATTGACGCCTTTTGAGTTTCAGGGAGGATTGCATGGAAGGCTGTAGACAAAGAAGGACCATATCAGCTGCATGAAAAGTACACTAAGAACGGTGTTGATTAGCTTGTTGTTTCAGTCAAATTCTTGCCATGTGAAGATTGTCATGTAGAATGAGAAGAATCTGATTGCGGTTTCGAAGAGCCGAGTTAATTTCCTGAACTGGGGAGCTGTTGAGCGTGTATGGAAGAAGAACTAGCGGTTCATGTCCAGAAATTGCTTCATAGTGTGTCCTTTTAAATGTGGTATTGTACCACTGGAGCACTTCTAGGAAATCCATAGAAATAGCTGTCCACATCTGTGTAGGGATGGGCAAGGGTTCGAGCAGTCCCGAAAGGAGTGTCGTTTCACCCTTGTTGACCTGGCAAGTATCACACTCAGCCACCATCTAGTGAATTTTCATTTTCGGTCCCTGCCAAAAGAAGTTACATTGTTCCCGGTCATAGGCTTTGAGGAACCCCTTGCCGATGAAGAAGCATGGATTTTATAGAGGAGATAGCCCCGTTGAACAGATTGCAACCAATTTGGAACAAGCAGAGAAATAGCTGTAAGAGAAACTGGGTCATCAAATTGGCAAGAAGGAGCATCTTCCACCATATTATCCTTACCCTTCTTGTAAGTGATCGCATAGTCATAACCCATGAGTTGGATAACCCATTTTCGGTGTGCTGGTGAGGAGACTTGTTGTTTTAGAAAATGTTCCAGACTCTGGAGATCAGTCTTGATGCAGAAATAATTTCCTAATAGGGATGGCTGCCACTTCTGTATTGCATGCAAAATAACCATCATTTCCTGCTGAGATGTAGATGCGGCTAAATGCTTACCAGAAAGGTCTCTTGAAGGCGGCAATCCCACTGGTGCAACAAAGACACTTGCATATCTATCCAAGGAAGTAGTGGAGACTGTTGGTGGGTGCATCTGAATGGAATGGAGCTGAGCGATGACACCATGTGAATTCTTCTTAAGGATCTTTTCTAGGCGATGTGAACTAATGATGCAGAGAGACCCTGGTTGTAAGCCCATAAATTTGTTCAGCAAAATCCCATAAGATGGGGTCAAGTGTGTGTAACCATTGAATGCCCAAAACCACATCACATCCACCTAAGGACAAGGAAAACATGTCAGAGCACAGGTTATAATCTTCCATAGAGATACGCACATTGTGACACTTTCCCTTGCAAGGTAAGGTGCCCCCATTGGCAACCATGACTTCAAAGTTTGAGCAAGGATGGACAAAACAATCAACATGTTTGGCGATCTGAGGATCAATGAAGTTATGAGTGCTACCAGAATCAATAAGTATTGTAAGAGGAAGCTTCTTGAAGTAACCCCTGACCTGCATTGGTTGGGGGGTGGTGACGCTGGATAAAGCATGGAGAGATATCTTTTGGTGGTCTTCCTGAGATGGGAAGTCAATAGGCAGCTCTTGAACGTCAACCTGATCATACAGTGTATCTGGAGCTTCTTCACCAACTTCAGAGGCAGGCAGATAATCCACATCCAAGAGATAGAGCTTTTGTTGAACACATCTATGTCCCCGAGTGAATTTTTCATCACAATTATAACAAAGCCCTTTTTCTTTGCGTGTCTGCATCTCTGTTTCAGACAAATGCTTGATAGGAGTTGGTTGAGGAGTTGGCGGGATGGGAGGTCGTTGAGAACCCATATTTCGGAAGGGAACAAAATTGGGTTTGGAGCGTTGTTGGGATGTAATCTTGTCTTCTGCCAACTTAGCCAACCCGAGGGCTTCCATCATTGTGTTGGGACAAAACATTTTGACCTCTGGGCAGATTTCATCCTTAAGACCACTAATAAAACAACTCCTGTAGAAGTCATCAGACAATCCTTCTGTGTGGTTGGCTAGTTTCTCAAATTCTGTCTGATACTCTCTCACAGTGCCAATTTGACGAAGTTTAGTGAGTCTCCAATGAAGTCATCAAAAGGACTAGGACCAAATCATTGCAAAAGGAATTGGCAAAAATATGTCCATTTTGGCTCATTATGAGCCTTGATGTACCATTGGTACCATTGAAGGGCTTCCTATTCCAAATGAAAGGATGTAAGTGGAACTTTTTGTACATCAAAAGTATTATGTAGACTGAAATATTGTTTTGAGCGATAGATCCATCCGGTCGAATCAGTACCATTGAAGCGAGAAAATTCAAGCTTCGGACAAAGATTCTTGCTGTCGGTTATTGTTCATCATTGAATGTTAAAGATGGAGGTTGAGAAATTTTTCATCCAAATCGTGGAGTTTGGTTTGGATGGCTGCAAGTGCTTCCTCCATGGTTTTTGCTCCTGCGCCGGTGACAACCATAACTAGGATTTTTTTTTTTTTTGGGTGGGGGGGGGATTGGATAGAAAAACAAAAACAAAAGCTTATTTAGTAAAGGGAAATTTGGATTTGGGAAAAACTCTGATGGGTAATTGGGGTTTGACTAGGTTTTGGACACTATTGAAAGGACAGGAAAGCAGAAAAGGGGGATTTCAGAAGTAGGATAAAAGAATGAGAAAATTTGGCAAAGAGGGACAAAGAAGCAGAATTAGGAAAGGAACTCTGTGGTAAAATTTGAAGGCGATCGGGTGAAAATCGAAGAAGTTATGGCAAACCCTAAAAATAGACAAATGTGAGATTTCGGGTGTTGGGAAGTGGAATTTGGGATAGGGTCCTCAGGAATTAAATATGCAGAATAGTATTGCAGGGGTGTTAGAGAAGTTTCAAGGGAAACAGAGTTAAAACAAGGGAGATATGGCGGAAAAACAAAATTTTAGAAATGGATCTGCAATGGCGCGGAAGGGATCGGCAATGGTAACAGATGGATCTGAAACGACACCGAATGGATCGAAAAAGGTTGGATTTGAAACGATGGTTGAATCTGAAACGACAGCTGGATTTAGAATGACTTTCAGAATAGATCTGAAACGATTGGATCTAGAACGAATTTCATAATGGATCTGAAATGGCTCGGAATGGATCTGAAACGGCGCGGAAGTGATCGGCAACAATTTAGCTGAAAATAGATATGGACCCCAGGTATGTTCGGCTTCCTAACATAGCATATATGTAACTATGACCAAGTAAGAGGTTGTAATCAAGTTGTGCATTGATAACCTCTATGTCGATTAGGACTGTTTTTCCCTCCAGTTTTACGGGGACGTTGGCCAAAAGGCCTTGCGGTTGAGTTGCGCGGCCATCATAAGCTCTTAATGCAGTTGTTGATGGCTGGAGAGTGGGGGATCCGAGTTTTTTCCAAACAAACGTTGACATGATGCAAATGGAAGCACCTTCATCGATGATGCATCGATGGATGACAAGGTTCTGAACTGATACCGAAACTTGGAAAGCTAGTGTTGAGGGATAAATTGGTTCAGCTTGATCTAAGTTGAAAGCCATCAATCGTGAATCAGAGGGGTCTATGGCTCCAATGGAGTATAGTAATAATTTCCTCTATGTAGGACAGTTCTTTAGAACTTCCAAAGAAGACATAGAAATGAGGGACTGCGCTAGATCTTCTGCAATATTATAATTTGCTGCAGCATAAGCGTTAAGATTGTTGTTGATCCGCCGTAGTGGGAAGCGAGGGGCTTTGGGGTCCCCATCGCCCTGTGGCGGGGGTATGTGCAAGGGATGATCTGTGGGAGCAGCAGTATCAAGGGGGGGGGGTTTCAGGGTTGGGTCCGTATTGATTTTGATGCGTTTGGAGATTGACGTCGGTTGATGACATCATGAGGAGATGGTGGGTCCTAGAATCGGTTGAAGGGTTTGTTTGTGTAGCATATGTGATTTGTTGGGGTGTTTGTGCAGTTCCTTGAGGAGGAGGTAGTGGTTGAGTGTTTACTACTCCTTGCGTGGGCAAGGGATTTTGTAGCACCATGGGAGGTGGCTGGGGGTTGGGTTGTGCGGGGGGAGTGGCTTGTCCTTGGCGTTGGGCGTCGTCCGTCCAAAGTTGACGGGCACGATCTAAGTGCGAAAAATTATGTGTGTAGTGGTCGTAGACGCCACATATGGAACAAGGATGATTCGTTCGTAGATTGGGATTTTTACCCTGACGAGATGGTCTTTCAGGGTTCTGATCCAGTGGGGCGGCATTGTTATTATTGGGGGGATTTGGTTATTGACCACCTTGGTCCGGAGGTTGGTTATTTCTACGGTTCCGTCCTTTCGCCCTATTTTGTATACCTTGCTGGTTACGTTGAGTAGGCTCATTTTGCTGTGGGTGTTGTTGGGCATAAAATTTCCCATGGGGGTTGGGGGGATTCTATGGCTGGGCTGGTGGGGGGCGGATCTGCTGTGGATTGTAACCGGGATGTGTTTGAGGTTGACCCGGTGCTGGTGGGGTCAACGATGGATGATAGAATGGAGGGGCTTGTGGTTAAGAAAGTGGGGCCTGTGGAGGGTAATAAGCCGGCTAGACTTGGGCATGGGGATGTGCGGTTGGAGCCTGGTATTGATAAAAAGTAGGTTGTCATGCAGGAGGATTATAAGGTGGGGGTGCATGGCCATAATACTGCGATGGGAAGGATGGTCCATGGGTGTGTGGGGGTCTAAAGACCGGGGCGTATGATGTAGTTGCTCCTAAATGGGACATGGCGCATGAAAGATCGGGGCTACTAGGGGTGGGAATAGCCGTGTATGGTTGGGTGCAAGATGATACATGCCCGATGATGCCATCAGCAGAATGGGATGCCCCCGGTGCATCGTTACGGGAAGAATCGGCGTGAGGGGCGTCGGGTAGGATAGAGTATAAGTAGCCGGATTGGGCGTAAATAAGATCAAATTGTTGAGCTTTGAGGATAGCTTCTTCCTCAGACTGAGGTCGCTCGGATGCGACATCCTTTGCGATCATTGGTATGAGCGACTTCAGGAACTAATCTAAGAAGATACGGTCGCACAACTTGATCTTACATAAAGTGCGCCGTTTACGCCACTCATGGATGTGGTCCGTGATGTGGGTGGCCATATTTTTCCTACAAGATAGGAGGATCTCTACACCGGCATCGTAACGAATAGGTAGTTGGAAGAATTGCAGGAAAGTGGAAGCAAGGGATGTGAATGTAGGGTGGGTCCCATGAGGTTGGTCAATATACCACTTGGCTGCAACTCTGGTGAGGGTTCTTTGTAGTAGTCGAAGGTGAATAGAGTCATCCACGATGGAGTTTGAGGAACACCATAAGTGGAAAGACATGATATGATTTTGAGGGTCTTCTCCTCCCTTTCCGACGAATTTGGGTATGTCCAAGGGGAGTTTGGTGGGCATAGGAGGCCACATAGGATCATGTTTTATCGGATCATTAGTCAACTTAACCAAGTTGGGGAGATTCAGACTGGTCATGAATGGCAAACTGGCGGGAAGGTGCATCGGGGGTGGTGGGGGAAGTGTGTTTTCCATGGCGGTGGTGGTATGGCCACTGCCCTCGATGTGTGGGGCAATGGTGTGGGCCATATCGGCCATAGTGGGGGTGCTACCCCCAATGTGTGGGGCAATAATGTGGGACATGGTGGCAATGGTGGGGCCACTACCCCCAATGTGTGGGGAAATGGTATGGGCCATAGGGGCAATGGTGGGGCCACTGCCCCCAATGTGTGGGGCAACAGTGTGGGCCATAGCGGCAATGGTGGGGCAATTTCCCCCAAGGTGTGGGGAAATGGTGTGGGACATAGCGGAAATGGTGGGGTCGCTACCCCCAGGTATGCTACTAGTCACCAATGGGTTTGTGTTTGTAACCAATCCACTCCCTATACGAATGGATTTGGTGGTGGGGATGATAGGTGTAGGGCCTACAGATGACATGACGGGGATAGACGTTGTTGTAGTAGCTGGGTGAGTGGAGGGTCCTCCGTTGTCCATTCCACCGAAAAAGGCATTGGATCTCATACCAGCCAAGGGGTTAGATGGGGTGGTGTACATGTTGTATTATGGTTCTGAGTTGGATGTGGTATAAGGAGTTTCCGGGTCAGGTGACGAGGCTCTACCTCGATGGCGAGGAGAGCCAAGTAAACCATGTTGCGGTGGTTGGTCCTGTTGGCGCTGGGATTGTCTTTGGGACTCAATGATGATGATGAGGGTATTCTGAGTGGGGGTGTGGTGAGTATGAGGCTCGAAAATCCTAGTGCAACCATGTGTGCACTAAGAGAGCGTAAAAAAGGTGGCGCTTAGGCCAACAACAATGCTCAAAACGCTTGTTGCAACAACTATGCTACAACAAACGGAGCGGCAAAAAAAAGAAAAATGGTCGAAATACCAACAGGCAGGGCTTCCTACAAAAGTGAAAAAAGGTGTACTCACTAGACTCAGGGGAGGTAGGGGGGGATGCGAACCCCTAACTAAAATGGTATGCTGGTTCGAACTAGACGTATCCTCTGCAGGGTGATGAAATCCCAGTCAGACAATACGAAGAGAAGAACCAAAGGCCAATTGTATCCCCCTACCGAGAGGCACTCCGGGCAGACAATCCTAGAAGAAAGGCAACTAAGATACCCCGTTCATGACACGTCCAAAAAGGTGAATCCGCGACTCCATTCCTATCACCGTGTGGGCCTAAAAGGAATCACCACACGCGGACAACGAGTAGGTATCCTTTGGTGACTGAATGGATTATGGTATTCCACTCAGGCCTCCAGAACCAGTCTCACCACTTCGACCCTCCTAAGGGAGAGGCCTTTTCGACAAATTGGTCATAACCGTGTCAACAAGTACTATGGGATTTTGGCACCCTAGATGACAACCTCTATGTCTCAAGAACCTGCAATAATTAATTAATGAAAATACGAGATAGCAGAAATAACATAACTCAGAATCACCTTTATATTGATCGCAGACCACTTCCAGGGGTTAACCTCCTTTGAGCAAGCTCAATACAAATAACTTCACGGTACCTTAATTGGCCTCAACACACACTTATATACTAAGTCTATGCCCAATACTATGGGTCAAAACCATGGGACGTATAATACTACGGGACGAATTACAAAGCATATGCATCCAATACTATGGGTCAATACTATGGGCTAATATTAACTATGGATCAACAAATACTACGGTACGACTTACAAAGCATATGCGTCCAACAAAAATATACTAACAAAGTAAAGAGAAGGGTTGACACGGGTTCCTAACATCCTTTCTCCCTTAGAAAAAACTTTGTCCTCAAAGCTTTAGTGGCAGAAATTGATGCAGAATCTGAAGGAGTGGTTCCCCTGTAGCATCCTCGGGCTGCATTCCAGGCCACTGACGCCTTTGGAGTTTCAGGGAGGATTGCTTAGAAGGTTGTAGACAAATAAGAGCCATATCAGCTGCGTGAAAAGTGCGCTTAGAACGGTGCTGAGCGGCTAGTTGTTTCTGCCGAATTCTGTCCATGTGAAGATTGTCCTGCAGAATGAGAAGAATCTGATCGCGGTTTCAAAGAACCAAGTCAATTGCCTGAACTGTGGAGATGCTGAGGGTGTATGGAAGAAGAACTGGCGGTGTCTATCCATAGAATGCTTCATATGTTGTCCTTTTGGATGTGGTTTTGTACCACCAAAGCGCTTCTAGGAAATCCAAAGAAATAGTTGCCCAATTCTATGTAGTGATGGGCAGGGGTTCAAGCAGTCCTGAAAGGAGTGTCGTTTCACCCTCGTTGAATTGGCATTTTCAGTCCCTTCCAAAAGAAGTTACATTGTTCCCAGTCACACATTTTGAGCAACCCAGAGTGCCCTGCTGATGAAGAAGCATGGAGTTCATAGAAGAGAGAGCCCTGTTGAACAGATTGTAACCAATTTGGAACAAGAAGAGAAATAGCTGTAAGAGAAACTGGTTCATCAAATGTGTGAGAAGGAGCATCTGCCACCATATTGTCCTTGCCCTTCTTGTAAGTGATTGCATAGGAAGAACCCATGAGTTGGATAACACATTTCAGGTGTGCTGGGGAGGAGACCCATTGTTCTAGGAAATTTTCCAGACTCTTGAGATCAGTATTGATGTAGAAATAATTCCCTAATAGGTATGGCTGCCACTTCTGTACTGCATGCAAAATAGCCATCATTTCTTGCTGAGATGTAGATGCGGCTAAATGCGTACCAAAAAGGTCTCTTGAAGGCGGCAAGCCCACTGGTGCAACAAAGACACCTACATATCTATCCAAGGAAGTAGTGGAGACTGTTGGTGGGTGCATCTGAATGGAATGGATCTGAGCGATGACACCATGTGAATTATTCTTAAGGATATTTTCTAGGTGATGTGAACTGATGATGCAGAGAGACCCTGGTTGTAAGCCCATAAATTTGTGTTGTGTCCCATTGAATGAAAACTGCATCCAAAATTCAGCAAAATCCCATAAGATGGGGCCAAGTGTGTGTAACCATTGAACACCCAAAACCACATCATATCCGCCTAAGGACAAGGAAAACATGTCAGAGCGCAGGTTATAATCTTCTAGAGAGATACGCACATTGTGACACTTTCCCTTGCAAGGTAAGGTGCCCCCATTGGAAACCATGAATTCAAAGTTGGAGCAAGGATGGACAAAACGATCAGCATGTTTGGCGATATGAGGGTCAATGAAGTTATGAGTGCTACCAGAATCAATGAGTATTGTAAGAGGAAGCTTCTTGAAGTAACCCCTGACCCGCATTGTTTGGGGGGTGGTGACGCCGAATAAAGCATGGAGAGATATCTTTTGGTGGTCTTCCTGAGATGGGAAGTCAATAGGCAGCTCTTGAACGTCGACCTGATCATCCTGTGTATTTGGAGCTTCTTCACCAACTTCAGAGGCAGGCGGAGAATCCACATCCAAGAGATAGAGCTTTTGTTGAACACATCTATGTCCCCAAGTGAATTTTGTATCACAATTATAACAAATCCCTTTTTCTCTGCGTGCTTGCATCTCTGTTTTGGATAAATGCTTGATAGGAGTTGGTCGAGGAGATGGCGGGATGGGAGGTCGTTGAGAACGCATATTTAGGAAGGGAACAAAAGTGGGTTTGGAGCATTGTTGGGCTGTAATCTTGTCTTCTGCCAACTTAGCCAACCCGAGGGCTTCCATCATTGTGTTGGGACATAACATTTTGACCTCTGGGTGGATTTCATCTTGAAGACCACTGATAAAACAACTCCTGTAGAAGTCATCAGACAATCCTTCTGTGTGGTTGGCTAGTTTCTCAAATTCTGTCTGATACTCTCTCACAGTGCCGATTTGACGAAGTTTAGTGACTTCTCCAGTGAAGTCATCAAAAGAACTAGGACGAAATCGTTGCAAAAGGAGTTGGCAAAAATTTGTCCATTGTGGCTCGTCATGAGCCCTGATGTACCAATGGTACCATTGAAGGGCTTCCTGTTCCAAATTAAAGGACGCAAGTGGAACTTTTTGGACATCAAAAGTATCATGCAGATTGAAATACTGTTCTGTACGATAAATCCATCCAATTGGATTAGTGCCATTGAAGCGAGAAAAATCAAGCTTCGGACCACGGAAATTGTTGGAAGAAGAGAACCCATTATCTGATGAAGACTCAGACTGTCGTTTGTTGTTCATGGCTGAATGCTCAAGATGGAGGATGAGAATTTTTTCATCCAGATCCTAGAGTTTGGCTTGGATGGTTGCAAGTGCTTCCTCCATGGTTTTTGCTCCTGCGCGGGTGACAACCATAAACATGAGTGTTTTTTTTTTTTTTTGGGGGGGGGGGGTGGGATTGGATAGAAAAACACAAACAAAAGCTTATTTAGTAAAGGGAAATTTGGATTTGGGAAAAACTCTTATGGGTAATTGGGGTTTGACTAGGTTTTGGACATTGTCGAAAGGACGGGAAAGCAGAAAAGGGGGATTTCAAAAGCAGGGTGAAAGAATGAGAAAATTTGGAAAAGAGGGACAAAGAAGCAGAATTAGGAAAGGAACTCTGTGGTAAAATTTGAAGGCAATCGAGTGAAAATCGAAGAAGTTAAGGAAAACCCTAAAAATAGACAAATGTGAGATTTCGGGCATTGGGAAGTGGAATTTGGGATAGGGTCCTCAGGAATTAAATATGCAGAATATGATTGCAGGGGTGTCAGAGAAGTTTCAAGGGAAACGGAGTTAAAACAAAGGAGATATGGTGGAAAAACAAAATTTTAGAAATGGATCTACAACGGCGCAGAAGGGGTCGGCAACGGTAACAGATTGATCTGAAATGACACCGAATGGATCGAAAACGGCTGGATCTGAAACGGCGTGTTAGCACAGTATTTTTCCAATGCGAATGAAAGATTGCCAATCCAAAAAATTGGTTGTAATATCTCCTAAGTTCAGTGAGGAAGACACCAAGTCCCAAAAAAAATTGATCCATATGACCATTGGCCATGCCAAAGAAGAGCTAAAGAATTAAATAAAGTACCTTGTAATAGCATATAAAGTAATCACCGGTCATAATCAAGGCAGAAAAAGATCAAAGGCTGTGACTAGGAGCTAGTGGAAAAATTCTATATTTAGCAGAGCATATAAATGAATTGACAGGGCTTCTAAATTTGCCCAATATGGTAAATTAGGCGGATAAAGCATTGGTGAATCTCTAAAATAGTTAGTGAAGCTCTAAAATGGTGGAATGGATAAAAGATGGCGGATCTCCAAAATGCCCAATTCTTTGTTTAAAAATTTAAAAGTTCATAGTTATTAATATAAATATTTTATATTAATATTCAAACCCAATCACCAAAGTCTTGGCACGAATCTCAAAAAATGTCAAATTAAAACTTTGAAAAAGACAAAGTTTGGATAAGCTACCATTCATTTCGCTCACTCAACTAGCTCGGGGGTTAAAATGATGAGGGTGGTGCGGAATATTTACTGTGGTTTTTACTTTTACCACGTGTCACTAGCATATTATTCCGCTATTCAGAGAAGTGGTAAGGTAAACCACTGCCTAATGGTTGCGGAGAGAAAATAATACATTGCCCAAAAGTTTAAAACATATGTTATAACATTGGATTTTTGGGTAATTTATTTGGAAAGAAATCACGTAAAAATAGGAATGGAAATATTTAAGATGAAAATATTTTCCAAGATTTGAAAATCCAAAACCATGGGGATCAAACAAAACCATGGGGAAAAAACTAGTGGATTGTTTTCACAGGAAAATTGTTTATGAAATTTCATTTATTTCAGGAAATGATTGTTTTAGTCACCATTTTCTAGCAGCTGTTTCTGCCAAACCTGGAGTCATTTGAGGAAACCGAGAGAGGTTTTTATTCATCACAAGACATTCTCCAATAACCTCTCTTAGAATTTCCATAGGTGTTATGGGTTAAGATAATCGAAGTCATCTTTAGGGGGCAATTTTCCATAATTTCAGTTTACTATTTTAGTCATTAACTTCAAAGAGATGTTTCTTCTAAATGAAGAAGAATTTTCAGAAACTGAAAGAGGCTTTTCTTCAGCACATGCCCAATTACAAAAATTTCTCTCAAAATGTACACATCTATCTCCATCTGAGATATACAACTAGGGCTTTGAAGCCTATTTGTCAGCAAATTTACTTCCTGAAATAAAATAAAAAAAGTTGTAACTGTTTCTATTTTTAGAGTTTCAATTAGGTTTTGAATTCAAGATTAGGTATAGGCCATCTTTCTATATGTTGATATGTAAAAAACATGTAAAGGGGGATTTTCAGTAGGAAGGATCCCGTTCTAGGTTTTCAAAGTTGTTTCCAGAAATTAATAAAGATCTCAGAACTGAGCAGATTTTTTATCAAAGATTCATGTGTTGTTTCAAAATTACAGTCTGTACCTTTTCCCTTTCTCTACATGTGCATGTTTACTTTCTTTGTCATGCTTTTCATTATGTCATTTACTTCTATGCTTAGATGAACGTTCATATAGATTGAGATTCATGTTCTATGCCTCGATTTATCCACATCTGAGTATCCATTTATTTCTCCAAAATTAACAGTGGATTCATTTGAAAATTAATGCCCGTTGTTAGTGGACTGTCTTTATTTCTTTCCTTGTCACCTGCAAAATCTTATTGACTGTGATAAAATAGCTATCTTGCCTTTGTATGAAACATTTGTTTGGCTGCTGATCTATTATTTTTCTGTTTCTCAACTCCATTGCCCAATGGTATCCCTTTCCTATTTGTCTAACCACCTCATTAAAAATCCTTAAGTATTTATTTATTTTATACATTTGGCCATTGAGTTTATTGTCAAACTGTTGTCGTGGTGACATTGGATGGTAGATTTGCTGAGAGAGCCCTCTCTGGCTGAAGGAGGCCAACTTTCAGTCTAAATATTGGTTTGAGGTTACCTCGGGGTTTCCTTGATACAGCCCAAGGAAAATCTGAGTGCTAACATGGCGGCTGGATCTGGAACGACTTTCAGAATAGATCTGAAATGTCTGGATCTGGAACGACTTTCATAATGGATCTGAAACGGCTCGGAATGTGTCTGAAATGACACGGAAGTGACCCCGGGTATGGACCCCGATTATGTTCGACTGAAAATAGATATGGACCCCGGGTATGTTCGGTTTCCTAACAGTTCGGGGGTTTCACTCGTCCACCAATGTTGTCTGGCGGCTTGCGTATTGGGGCAGTACCCCTAACTCCACGGCTCAGGTAAAACTGATAATCGCTTTGCCACAAACAATAGCTCTTGGTTTACCTCATGGGTGAGAACTAGTCAATCAGGTAGGGGTTGTTGCCCTTTTCGCTGGCAGGTCCTCTCAGTGGGCCAGCTACTTTGGGGTTCCTATGGTACTCCTCACAATTAGTTTTAGGGCTTATGCCCAAGTACTTCCCATAGTTAAGTGGATAGGGATTATTCCCATATCCGAACTTGCAACAGATGCGAAAAAAAAAATTTGGTAGAAATTCCACCCAAAGAGCCCAAGAAAGTGCTTTGATACCAGATGTGAAGAACCTGCAATAATTAATTAATGAAAACACGAGATAACATAAATAACAGAACTCGGAATCACTTTTATATTGATCGCAGGCCACTTCGAGGGGGCAACCTCCTTTGAGCAATCCCAATACAAATAACTCCATGGTACCTTCATTGGACTCAACACACACTTATATACTAAGTCTATGCCCAATACTATGGGTCAAAACCATGGGACATATAATACTACGGGACAACTTACAAAGCATATGCGTCCAATACTATGGGTCAATACTATGGGCTAATATTAACTATGGATCAACAAATACTACGGGACGACTTACAAAACATATCCGTCCAACAACAATATACTAACAAAGTAAAGAGAAGGGTTAACATGGGTTCCTAACAGTGTTGTTTGGATACCTATCCCCCTTATCCTAGCTAGCTACAAAATTCTTCTGTGTTCCCCAAGTGGGGTTAAAAGTTGGTTGAGTTAAGTAGTTTTATTTTTTAGGGCTTGTTTGAGTTAGGTGTCAGAGTGTGTGCGATGATAATGTTGGCAGTTAACTAGCAAATAAAAATATGGCTTTTAAATGCTAGAAAAAATGGAAATATTGTTGGAAATTGAGTGCTGAACTAAAACTTGGAATTTTTTTTTTTTAAACAACTCAATATGATAAAAAAGTAGAATTCAGAACGTGGTTAAGGACCAGCTCAGTGCGGTGTGCAACGTGAATTTTGCGCTGAAAGCTGCGGTGTGCAGCGCAAGTTTCAGAAAGTTTGTCGCGGTGGAGCACAGGTATCGGTAGGAAACTCGCGGTTTATAGCGCGGTTATCAGCGAGAAAAAAGTGGATTGGAACGCACAAATTACGGAGGTTTTTTGCGAGCATGTGGGGTGGTGGCAGCTCGTAGGTCGCTAGGAAAGTTGCGTTTTGCAATGCAGTTCTCAGGAATGTTTCTGCGGTGGAAGGCGCACCGGTGGCAGGGTGGACTGGGGCCGCGTATGTGTCGGGGTAGTGAGCAACACCTCTCTGGTGACGAGACGGGGCTGCGGGCAGTGTTATGTGTGCCGTGGTATGGACCACAAGAGAAGACTGGGCTGCAGGCGGTATAGATCACGAGCAGGGGAGTGAGTTTATCGTGGTGCAGACCGCACTGCAGACGGCGCGAAAATGGAAAACAGCCGCAGTTGGGTCCACGAACAGGGAAGAAAAACCTGCGTTTTGGGTCGCAGCAAAAGGCTAAAGATCCGATGTGCAGACCGTGGGAAAATGGAGTACAACTGCGGTTGGGACCGCGAACAGGAAAGGATAAACCATGTTTCGAGTCGCAGCAAAAGGCTAAAGAGCCGATGTGCAGACCGTGCGAGAATGGAGAACAACCACGGTGTAGGCCATAGCTGTGTGGAAAAAAGACGTGATTTTTTGCACAGAAAATGATGCAAACTAGTTGCACCCGTGCAGAAAAAACTCGCAGGACAGTAACTTAAGCAAATAAGACAAAAGGCAGAACCTTTTAAACAAAAATAACATTAAAAACTAAACTATTAGAGAAGGGTTTAGATAGTGGATTCGTCGATCTGTAGCTGGGGTTTTCGCCACTGCTTGTGCAAATGAGCACCTGTTAAGGATTATGGAATCCTTAAAAGCAGTAAAGAAGTAAATAACAATAAACTAAGTATAAATGATTGAAGCAAATGACATTAAACTGTAAACCTGAGATTAAACATGTGCATGAAATGGAATATAACTTAAAACAACAAACGGTACACTTGCAAAACTGTAGAATAAAGAATCTTTAATTTTTTATATTATGGGCAAGCAAAGGGCTTGCAAAAAATAAATTTACCTCATAGATGAGGTTGGTGGATTTCTGGCAGTGTGTTCCGGAGCTCCTTTGGTTCCGTACTCTCTCCTCCAATGCTTCAGTGGTGGCTAAAGTTTTATTAATCTCAAGGGAGGCCAAAAATCTCAAAGATGGATGGCTTCAGGCTCTGGCAAAAATTTAGTAGCATAAGGGTAGAGTGATTGAGGGATATGAAAGTGAGGGGCCTCCACCCCTTTTTATAAACTTGGATTAGGGTTTTAGGGATTTTTTAGGGTTTTTTTCCCTACTTTTTTTTTCTTTTTTTTCTTTTGAGTTTTATTCCCCATTATTTTGATTTTAACCCACTTTTGGGGATTTTGGTATGTTTTTTGGGGGAATTTTGGGTATTTTGGGGTTTTGGAGGATAGGTTGGTAGGAAATTTGGTCAACAATGGTGTGTGTCCAAAGGGATGAGCTGGTGAGCACTTTTTTGGTGTTAACAGTTGGTAACTAAATATGGCAAATTCAATCCAATAGGAGCCATGATCATGAAACGACTGGCTCGTGATGAGACCTTCCTTGCCTTAGTTAACCTCTTTTGTTGTTAATATTTATTTACATAAAACAACATGATTAATTAGAAATTTGGTTTAAGACTACTGTCTTGGCATGGTAACCAAATATCGACAACGTCATTCATGAGAACTGTTAAAGATGAACAGGTCAGCTCGTGATGAGACCAACTGTCCCTTGATCTTATGACCAAGAGCCATCACCCTGGTGATCAGAAATGACGCCATCCTCAACAGGGCTGATGATCATGATAGGTCGGCTCTAAGGAGAGACCTCATATTCTTCAACCAAAGTTTTTATTTATTTATTTACAAATTCATTCTAATGGATGAGCACAATCATTCAAATTGCATGATTATGTGGATAGCCTAGTGATGGCCAATGCTATTGACTGTTATAAATTTTTGCAAGAACATTCTTCAAAAAGTGAGCTTACTATAAATTGGTCATCATTAAAAGGATAAAATTATAAGAATAATGCTTTATGGATTTAATAGGCTACTTATCTAAGTACGACAAAATGTTTCAAGGCTAGGAGTTGTTTGGCCATAAATAATGAAATCTGATAAGACAAGAAGATCACTCAAAATGCTTTCTTCAAAAGATGTTAGGTTTAATAAATAAGAAACATATTAATCCCAGGTAATGCATTGCCACGGTGTTATTTATATACATGGTCGGGCTTTAAATCAAACAAAATCAAACTAAATATAAAATAAAAAGGAAAATCAAACCTTATTTACATATGTACAAAAAGATCAAATGAAATAAAAATCAAGTGAAATCATATTTCCAATGTAACCAATCATATAAACTCAAAGCAATAAACACATGTACATCGCAAATCAAAAAGGAAAATGGAAAAGAATAGAAATCAAAATCAAAACTATCCAAATCTATCTCTAACATGTGCAAGATAAGAAAATTATTATTTACAGGACATCTCACATGAAATGATTCTTCTAACCAAAATTCTATTAGATCATGATATGAACAATGACTATAAACAGATTGTGATGGTTGTTCAGTTAAGGGATAATCATAAGTAAAATCATTCATTGTTACCATCCCTTCTTTTGACGTGATATTGATAAGGTATAACATATGAACATTCATGTGGAGATATTTGATCTTCTTTTCGTTCTTCATTGGAAATCTGATTTACAAAAACTGAGTTTGAAATTTGCTCTGATCCTTTTAATGTATGATGTGCAATATTTTCCTTATGAATATCCTCTTGTAAACAAATACATCTTTCCTATAGATCATCAAATTGAGACACAATTTTAGTTAATTCATCATCAAGAGTACTTGTTACATCTTCAAAATTGGAAGGAAAAGAACATTCAGGAAAAAATTGTTTTGTATAAAACTCTTGTGAGCAAATTGGGTAATTATAGAGATCTTCTAAATCAGAAGAGAAATTATTTCCCAAAAATCTCCCCTCACCATTGTCTAAACATTGTTTTATGGTGAGAATCTTATCGTTTTTTGATTTGTGTTCTTTTAAATCATGAAATTTTGATTCAACACAGACTTGAATTTTGAGAGTATGAGAAATTTCTGTTTGATATTCAAAATTAGTACGCAAGGTCTCAGTAGTAGATGATTATATGAAGTTATCTTTGCTCACACAATCATATAAAACAGAACTATCAATTTGGTCTGAAATTGAAGATTTAGGTGGAGAACAACTCAAAGATTGATTTGATACTAAAATGTTGCAATCAAATTTATCAATGGAATCTAGAGCTATCTCTATCCTAGATGTTGAAATTTCAATATCAACTTCAGACTCATAATTCGGATCAAAGGAAGATTTATGATCAAGAGAATCAGATTCAAAACAAGTTCCAACTCTAGTAAAAGATGAATCACGACATGAACTTGATTCCATTTCAAATTCAATATTATCTAGAGTAGGAAGATTAGATTGTAAATCAATTTCAGATTTGCTCCAAAGTTGATCAAAGTGATTAAATGATGTACTTGAATTATGATCTACTTCAAGGGATTCGGATGTGAATTCAAAACCATGAGAATTTGTCGTAAGGCATTCATTAGATTCAATTCCAGGCGGAGGAAAATGATAATCAAGATTTTGCAATGAATTTACAGCTAAGTTATGATCTTCTTGTAAACCTATTGATGGTATACACTTAGCTACAATTTTTTCTTCATTATGCATAATTGATTTATTTTTATGATTATGCAAAAACGTAATTTCATCATGCAAAATCTCAACTTGTTCATATAACCTAGGAATTTCAGATTTGTTATCTTCTTCACCTTTATCTTTATTATCATCATTATCGAAAAATAAAGAGGAAGAAAGGTCATGGGAATACCTCTTAAAATATTTCTCAAGAGCTTGTGTGTGCTCGCATGCTTGATCAAAATCAATTATACCCTTTTGTGCAACAAACGTAGCTATAGATTTGGGTAGGGAACACACATACCATTCATAAAGAATGTCACCTGAAGGTTTATGATTGTCTCTGAGTCGATGATACAACTGTCGAAATCGTGTGTTGAAATCAAGTATAGATTCACCTTCTCTGACCTATATTCGATCCAACTCAAGATATATATCAGTCGCATTATAAATATCATAAGCGCTTTGAAAAACTCTTTTAAAATCAGACCAACCATGAATAGTGTGAATGGGAAGAACATAGTACCAGTTTGATACCTTACCTTCAAAAGTAAAGGGGAAAAGCCTGCATACAACATCTTCATATTGAATATCAAGTAAACGTAATATAGACTCAAATTTTCTAACATGTTCGAGAGCTGTTATATTCCCTTCACCATCACACTTTGGCAAGAGAGCAATTTCCTTTCTAGGGAGCTCATGCAATGGCCCTTGCAAGCTCAATGCTGTGTTGGACTCCCATGCAGTGATTTGGGAATGAGCCATAATTAATAAAATATAATTTGAAACTGACTCATATTGATTATCTTACCATCTAACCAACCCTATGGTGCGTGTATGACAACATAGAAGAATAAGATATAATACAATGAAATATAAGAGCTGGAGGATAAATGGTTAATGAATAAATAATGAAAAGATAAAAAAAACCATTTGTTTTACCTCATGGCCCTCCTTTTAGCGTCATCTGTTGGCCGGATTTTCTGTCCTGAGGCCAACAAGGAGAGATAACCCACTCAGATTGCTTAAAGAAACTCCTTGAATGTTTACATTACCTACCTCTCATGGGAACAAAGGCCCTGCTACCTTATGAGTTTTCTCTCAAAAGAGAGTCTCTCAATCTAGTTACTTGAATTCGTAAAATGCAATTAGAACCTAGGATGCAATCTAACTTAATCTATGATAAAATTTTAAAATAGCTGAAAACATAAAATTTAGTAGCTCCTAAAAATCCTGTAGGTTTTAACTACGAAATAAAATCAAAACTTCTAATTAATCTATTTCCAAAAAGTACATATCCTGATCAGGAGCATAGATGAGAATATGATTTAAAGTCTGAAATAAGAGAACAATTAATACTTCAATATGGCAGAAAAATCCCAAAACATTAAAGTAAACTGTAATCTTTCTACCAAAGGTGAAAACTCTTGTAGAACGATTTTGAATATAAATCAAACTAAAAATCAATTTATGTAATTATGAATAAATGGCAATATATAATTATACCTTAGCTTGTATACAGAACACAACAGACATACAACTTAAGAATAACTGAGCATTAGTTTATACAAAATATGAAGTAACAAGAAGTAGTCTATTACTTTCAGTTTTGAATAAATTACTCATACCCAAAAATTAACATGTTAATTCAAATTCACGAAAGGATAACTTCACATATCATAACATAGTATACATATGTAAGTAAAAAGATAGAAAATAGAGAATGAACCAGAAAAAAGATATAGAATGTGTAATATATATATCAAAGACTTGATTAGGGCCTTCAACCTTCTGCAATAACTTGGATCTCCAGAATAAATTCAAAGAAAACTCAAACTGAATCAGAATATATTAAAAATACTATTTTAAAAATGTCTTCCTCTGTAAATCCAGAATTTGAACCAATAAGGGAAAATGAAAACGCTTCTTGGAAACAATTACCTTCATTCTTTTAGAGAGATCCCCCCCCTATAATACATTCAAATTGCAACTTCTTATTGTAGCTAGGGTTTTCATCCTAGCTTGTGCTAATGAGAACCTACTAAGGAGAAGGGACTCCTTAGTAGCAGTTCAGTAAAACAATAAATTTAAACAGCAAAACAGAAGGTAAACTAAGCTAACATGTGCATTTGACAGGAAATAGAAAGACAGTAAAATAAATGAATGTTTTCTTATGTATTGAAAATATGAGAAAAATTACATTTTACCTCAAATGTTGAGGTTGGTGGAGCTCTTGCAGTAGTCCAGGAGGGCTACTCCAGTGCTCCAATGGGTTCCTTCTCCTTCTCCAATGTGTTTGGATGATGGGCCAAAAGGGGATACTCAAATGTGAAAGTTAGCCCAAAGGGTAAGCTAGGGTTTCAAGAGTGATTTTGGCAGCGTGAGGATAGGATAGATTGTGGATATGAAATGGGGGGACCTCCATCACCTACTTATAGGTTTTTTAGTGGTGAAGTATTTGCTCATGGTTTTTGGCACCATATGGTTTAGGGTTTTTGCTTCCTTTTTCCCTCTTTTTCCTCTTTTTTGTATTTTTTATTCCCTTTTATTTGATTTTTGGGGAATTTAGGGCCTTTTTAAAGGTTTTTTACTATTTTTGAGGAATTTTAACTTATTTGAGGGGGGAAAAAGGGGGGGGTTTTGGCCTTTTGGTGGCCTTTTAATGGTTTTTTAAGGTTTTGGAGGAAAAAATAGTGGGAAAATAGACAAATGAGTCATATGGTGAGGGAAATAAGGTAGTGAGCACTTTTTAGGTGTTAACAGATTGCCCCCTGATGTGTGAGGGAAGGAGCTCATCGTATGGCCAATAAACATCATAATCCTTTTATGGTTTTCCTGGGTTTTGGAGAAGAGAAGAAACGGACTGGAGGCTGGAACAGCGGGCCCGAATCAACTGCAAAAACTGAAAATACATGCCCTCAATAATGAATGAAGAATAATCTCAATATAAGGAGGAGGCGGGCATTCCCAAGCTCGTATCAAGATACATAAAATAACAATGAGGCCCAAAAAGAGGGACCTGAACAATACATGGAGAACTGTTGTGTACATCGTAATGGTCCAGAGAGGACACAAATCTGGGACATACTTTAGTCTGACCATGTCTGAGCTGAAGAACTGATATACTGGAATAATAATAGTGTTGCTGAATGTGGTACCAGAGGAACTGATGAGCTGGTGGAGCATAATGACCATAAGGCATATCCTCAATGGTACACTAGACTATAGTTGTACTGGGTATTCGAGGAAGCATAAGAGTGGATGGCTTCCGAATACGATCACCAATGCAACCCGAATATCTTGAGGAACATAGACTTGGGTGTTCCGAAGTGACTCACCAATGTGCTAGAGTCGGGGGAAGTCCGGGGTCTTCGACAACTAACTGGAGGGATATATACCCTCCATGAATCTCAACGATGCGAATAAGGTGTTGCAGTCAGGCACGTGAGAAACAACCATTCGGAGAGGCACTGAGGACTCCACTCAAAATGGTCTGTAGGCACTCATCACAGATGGTGATGAGTCCAAGGCGCAGGGGCCTCTGGGTCCATCCTCTGGAATAGATTAGTTGGTGTCGACGACCTTGCAACTATCAAGGCAATGATGTGTCCTTGATAGGAGCGCGAGGTGTAAAACCAAGAGATGATGGTACTGAAAGTGGGACTGACATACTACTGGGGTAGGGAAATAATTGGGGTCGCAGAGTGGGGGGGGGACTCAAACTTCCTTTGTTTAGAGTATGACGACATGGCTAACCTGGAAACATATGAAACTGACTTGAGGGGGAAGGGATCATAGCGTTAAGCGACCAAGGGAGGTGTCTATAAGGGGAGAGACTTGGACGGACAAACTGAGGGATGATATCAGGGAACTTTAAGGGTGGCATATTGCAGAATAATCTGAACAAAGGCGACCATATTGGGGCTGCTGCCATAATGTGGGGATGAGATAGGATATGTCGTGGCGCCAAGAGGTACCATTGGGTCCTTCTTCGTGCTGTGAGGAACTCAAAGAAGGGATAAAATGGTACTATCATGTGGATTTATACGAGCCCAGGACAGTTCATGCTCGTGATTGCTTTCAATTTTAAGGAGTCTGAAAGCGATAAAAAGACTCTGAAATAATGGAATGGTACTGTCGTGTGGATTTATATGAGCCCAGGATAGTGCATGCTCATGGTTGTTTTCAATTTTAGAGAGTCTAAAAATAATAAGAAGACTCTAGGGGGTTCCTTTTTCGTGTGTTAGTCTCAAAAAGCATAAAAGGATGCAATAGAGAACTCTCCTATCCTGTGTGACTAGAGTATTCATTTTCCGTAATTAGTCTACCAGGTCTGGAAAAGGGTTAAACTTATACCAGATAGATGCCCTTTCAGGTACTTTAACGAGCATGAAAGGAAGCAAGATTGCTCGACGATCTTTTCATTGTTTTAGGAGTCAGAAAAGAGCTTAACAGAAACTCCCTAAGTGCCTTTTTCGTAAAGGACTCGTCCGGCCCGAAAAAGGGTTAAAATTATACCGAACAACAAGAATGGTTAAGCAAGGAGGAAGTGCTCATTCAAGGGACATCGATGAGAGTCAAGAATGGGGGTTGGGGGGGAACACTAGTGGGGCCTCCTTGCGGGATGATGAATGGTAGAAAAACAATGCCATAATTGCAGTATGGATGGAATGAAGGGCTCATGTATAAGTTGTGATGTAAATGTTTTGTAAATACCAACAGCTACCGATGTGGCACGGAAATCGAGGCAACAAGGTGAAATGGCACAATGTTGAAAAGGGTCCTGGTGAGAGCGAGAAATGAGCTTAGGCATCATCACGAGCATGTAAATATGAATCCAACGATATAAGGAATATCAAAAACGGATAATGACCGATGTGGCACGCAAATCGAGGCGATGGGGGGCGTTGTTGAAAAAAAAAATGCTCAAAAAATCTGAGAGTGAGAGCAAGAAATAATATCAAGCATCATCACGAGCGCAGAAAACTAAATCCGACGATATAAAGAATATCAAAACGAGCAACGGCCAATGTGGCACACAAACCGAGGCGACGAGGGGTGTCTATAAAATATGCTCAAAAAGCTGTTCGAAAAAAAACAAGAAATCGAGTCGACCATCCTAAAGGTCTCGTCGTTCTGATTCCAGTGGTGGAAGCGGTGTGGAGAAAGGACTCCGTATGGATTCAAAATGGCTGAATCAAGAAAAAGTCAACTGTCTATAAATAATAAGTGGACCCAACATGACAAGTGTCATTTGCATGGTTGACTTTGATAGGAGAGTGTAGTGGGACAGAGTGTATTTGGCATTTCTGGACGATCTGACCGGTCGATTGCAGTGCCGCGAGTTGCAGATATTTCATTGAACTCATACCTTTAATTTTTTCTCGGTTCGGGGGGGAGTGGGTTCCCAGGGGGGATGGTACGGTCCACGAGGGGCGTGGATCGCGGGTTTCCAGGCTGTGGACGCGATCCCAGATCGTGGGTTTCCAGGATATGGATGCGATCCTGGATCGCGGTTGTGGCCTCCACAGCCTCAGTTTGAGATCGCGACTCTGATCAGGAAATCCGTGATCTGCGACCACGACTATGGCCTTAATAGCCGTGATCTGCGATCACAACTGTGGCTCTCATAGCCGCGATCATAGATCGCGGCTATGGTATTGATAGTTGCGATCTGATAGTCACGATCTGGGATCGCGACATGGGGACCCATAGCTACGATCTGTATCGTGCTTGTGGGGTCATACCAGGGGGGGAATATGATAGGTTATTTGATGAGGTTCTAATGAGGTTTCTTTATGTGATTGACAGGATGCCGAGGGTATTGTGTCGAGAGCGGGAGATATCAGATGACATGATGGAGTACATATGGGATGATCAGCATGTCTGACCGACATTAGGGTTGTGCGAGCTACTGAAGTTCGCACAGGTTACGATCATGCGTTCAGTAGTATTACTGTTGAACAAGTTGGTGGGTTTTTGGGACCCTGAGATAGAGGCATTTATGGTGCAGGGAGAGAGGCTGGAGCTCACCCTGGCCGATGTGTATTTTCTGACGGGGTTACTGTGTTTGGGTAGAGTGGCAGATACTCAGCCATGGAGGTCCGTAGATGTGGACATGGAGGATATGTTGGAGCGATACTGCTTCCCAATGGCAGAAGTGCATAAGAATGCAATTCATATTTGTGACTTACAGGAGCCATCAGTGTGGGTGATCGCGACATGTGTGGTTCGAGTGTTGCGGTCACAGGCGCCCAACTGGGTGTTGGGGGGCCAGATGCAGTTGGTGGAGCGGGTGCTACAGGGGACGTTCGTTGCGTGGGGCCATATATTCCTCACCTGTGTTCAGCGGGAGTTGAGCAAGGTGAAGGTAGCTGGAAAGGGGTTCTGTTATGGCTCTTTTCTCTGTGCTTTCTTCATGGAGCGAGTTTCGACACTACGGCCGCGAGTGTCGATCCGGCCTGAGGGTTTGAGGGAGCCGCGGATGGTGCGGTGGGGACAGATGATGCATCGGTGGGGTGGTTGAGAGGTAGGGCGATATTTCACGCGAAAGCTCTACTTATAGTGGTTGCAGATGCCAATGGTGTTCGATGATTATCCATACAGGGATATGGACTACCGAGGAGATCTGGAGGCACTGCGACCTCTCGGGCAGGTTTGGGGTCCAGATGGTATGTATCTAGTTCTTGATTGTTTTATGTTAGATTTTTGTTTTTGTTAGGTTGGAGATATGCATATTCTGGTGTTGACTTTGTGTAATCTTGGATGTGATTTAGATGTGGGACTGAGGCCACCACAGGGGCATAGGGATTGCAGGGGGCATGTAGCGTTTCCAACCCTGCCAGACCGGGGGGAGGTATGTCGATGGGATGCAGAGGGGACTTTGGAGTCCTTATGAGTTGTGCTAGATCGGTTATTGGTTGGGGTTACTGACGAGGGGTGGAGGTATCTAGATCGGGAGGTAATCGAGGCCTGCCACGAGGCTCCACGGGACTGGTGGGCAATTTTGATTCGGGTGGCAGTACTGGCTGAAGAGAGGAGGGCTTAGGATCGATCAGGGGATGAGGAGGAGCCAGAGGAGGAGCGAGGAGAGGAGGAGTCATAGGAAGAGGCAACTGCTTTAGGTAGTGATGGGGGTTATGACTCTCATTAGGGAGTAGAGAGGAGTCCCCCCGATGTGTACGGGCATTCAGGATTTTTGTATAGACGGCATTTATTTTATGAGGCTCCTCTATGTATGTATATTTTTTGTATAACTGAGTGTTGGGGTACTCAGGACATTTGTATGACAATGGTGTATTTATATATATATGCACATGGATGCATTTTTTGCGGTGATTATTGTTGTATGCACATGGATGCAAAATGATGTGTTATGATAGGCACGTGGATGCCCCTTGTCTATAGATGCAAACTTTTTGGGAGTTTTATGTTTTTTGATATGTTTATATGTGATGTATGATAGATGGTCTACATGAGGTGATTGATATGCCAATCGAGAATATCGTTATCCATTTGATCTGCAACACTATTTTGAGCTCGTGGGACATGAGTGAATGTGATGGATTCAAACTGTCGGCTTAATTGTTTTGTGCACAGGAACTTTCGAAAGAGGCAAGGATCACGCACCTGGTAGCAGTTGTTGAGCTAGGAGACAAGAAGCTGGGAGTCAAGGAACACGCAAAGGTGACGTATACCTATCTGGAGTGTTGTAGTCAGGAGACCGGTCATAACATCATACTCGGCTTTATTATTGATAGCAGCACCTATACACAGTCCATCAATGTGGATCAACTCATGTGAAGGGGAATATAACACCCAAGCAACAGAGGCCAGGTTAGGAGACTAGCGACTTGCTCCATCGGCGAAGCCAACGTAATAAGGTGGAAGATGGTCCATCTATAATCATGTAGAAAAATGACAAATGTAAGGTTGTGGAAAAAAGTGGAAAACAAAAAAGAAATCAAACTGTACAACACGGACTGGCGGGTCCGCAGGATAGTCAAGGATAGAAGCGTTTAAGATACAACCCATTATGGGGGTTGTGCAAGGGGTGGCCTTCTGAGTCGGTGAGAATATATGCCCCATGTCCAAGGCAAGTGTGCACAATGTAAGGGCCTTTCCACACGGATTCAAACTTCCCTTTTCTTGTCTTATCGTGGGCTTGATCGTAAACGAGGACTAGGTCTCCTTCACGAAAAGCTCCTGGGTGGACATGTTTGTCATAACCAGCTTTAGTGCAGTTCTTAGAGGCCTCAATTGTTTGCAGGGCTGCACGACGGTCCTCGTCAGCTTGTTCTAATAATAGCAGATGTTGTTCGAGTGGGGAGGTGTCGGGGAGAAGTTCGATCGCGATGTGCAGGGCGGGTATCTGACACTCGATGGGGAGGATAGATTTGACACCGTGGACTAAGTGAAAAGGGGTAAAACTGGTGGCAGTCTTAGTTGATGTATAGTAAGCCCATAATGTGGGGAAAAACATGTGATGCCAATTAGACTTATGTCGATCAACAGTGCGTTGGAGGATGGTTTTCAAAATTTTGTTAGTGCCCTCAACTTGGCCGTTCTCTTGGGGGGTAGTAAGCAGAGGCATATTGATGTTTGAATTTAAGCAAAGTGGACAACTCGTGTCAAATGGCGTCTTCAAAATGGGAACCATGATCAGAGATGAGTTGTTTTGTGACCCCGAATCTTGTAATGACATGGTTAAAGAAGAAACAGGTAGCGGTGTCGGCTTTACAATTGAATGTAGGTATGGGTTCAGCTCATTTGGTGAAGTAGTCGACGATGAGAATGATGTATTTAGGGTCATTTGCAGATGAGGGTTTACACTCCATGAAGTCGATGGCCCATTTGAAAAAAGGACCAATGGTAACGACCGGATGGAGCGGGGCAGGTGGTGTTTGTGCCTTTGGGGCAAAGAGTTGGCAATTGTGGCAACGCTTGACTGCGGTGATGCAGTCAGTGAACAGTGTGGGCCAGAAGTATCCGGCGCAGACTACCTTCTGGGTAGTGGCTATACCAGAAAAATGCCCACCGCAAGCGCCACTATGACATTCGTTGAGGACTTGCTTAGCCTCCTCTCATGTGAGACAACGGCGGAGGATAGTGTCGACACCGCACCGATAGAGAACATCGCCCAAAAGGAGGTATCAGGAGGCATGGTGACGGATACGGCTGCGTCCATCACGATCAATATCGGGGCAAAACTTCTGTGTGCGAAGGTATATCAGAATGTCGCCATACCATGGGTCATCTAACAAGATTATGAACAAATGATTGTCCGGTAACTCAACGGGGATTGGCGGGGATGGAAAAAGGGATGGGAGGTCGGTTATGAGTTGGCTAAGCATAAGGGCTTTAGTACTCTTAGGAGTTGTGAATGTCAGGTCATATTCTTGTAGGATAATGACCCATTTAGTGACGCGGCCTTGTAGGAGGCGATGGTTCAAAAGGTAAATCATGGGGTTGGAGTCGGCGACAATGGTGGTATGACTCAAGAGGATTTAGTGTCGCAATTTCTGTACAGAAAAGACGACGGAAAGGGCCATCTTCTCCTCATATGGGTAACGTAGTGGTGGTCCAGACAAAGTTTAGCTAACGTAATAAATGACATTCTCCTGGCGAGCGGAGTCTTCTTGAATGAGGACCCCTGACACGGCGTGATCGAATGCCAAGACGTAAAGGATGAAGTCCTGAGAGAAATCCGAAGGGGAAATCAACAGGGCTTGCGTGAGAGCCTTTTTAAGGGCTTCGAACGTAGCTTGTGTGTGGTTGTCCCAAATAAAGGGTATGTGGGTACGAAGTAGATGTAATAAACCTTGAACTATGGTGGCATAATCAGGAAAGAAACAGCGGAGGAAATTAGATTTCCCCTGTAAGCTCTGTTGCTGTCGTAGCATGCGTGGTGCGAGAAGGTCTAATATAGCTTGAACTTTGAGGGGGTCGACAGCGATGCCTTTGTGGAAAATAATGAAACCTAACAACCGGCCTACCGGAATGCAAAAGACGCACTTGAGTGGATTCAAGCAGAAAAACTTGCCGGAGGTCATTAAGGTGGTCGGATCATTTCTTTGAGCGTGTTGTGAGATCGTCCAGATAGACTAATAGGATATGAACCAAGTCGTGAAAACAATAGGTCATGGCCCGCTGGAAGGTGGCACCGACATTTTTAAGGCCGAAAGGCATGACTCAATAGGAAAAGGTGCCCCATGGTGTAGTAAAGGCGGTTTTGTATTGGTCTTCCTTGCGTATCTCAATCTGGTTGTACCCAGAGAAACCGTCCATAAAGAATAGGACTTCATGACCGGCACACGCATCAATGAGTTGGTCAATGAATGGCATGGGGAAGTTGTCTTTAGGACATGCTTGGTTTAAGTCGTGAAAGTCAATACATACCTTGATGGTTCCTTGTTTTTTGTTAACAGGGACGGGGTTGGACACCCAGGTGGTGTATGCGATGGGGTAAATGAAACCCATTATGCGAAGCTTCTCGATTTCTACTTTGACGGTAGGGAGCTTTGATGGGTGAATGGGGCACTGTTTTTGGCGAACAAGGGGTACGTCAGGCCATGTGTCAATGTGGTGCTCTATCATAGCGGAGTCAAGACCAGGAATTTCGGTGTAGGACCAAGCAAACATATCTCGGAATTCTTGAAATTTTTTCTTGTATTCTCCAACCTCGTATTCAGTGTAGGAGGATCCTAAAGAAATGAATTCAAGGGTACTACCTGGGGTAGAGATATGAATTTGGATTGTGGGTGAGATGTTTTCCATGTTACATTCCTCAAAGGAATCGAGAGCGGGAATGGGCTCTTTAAACCGGTCAACTTTGGTGGGGAGGAAGTCTTTGGATTCAACTGAAAATTGGGTGGCTGAGGTGGGGGAGGACTCTTCCGGGAGAACATAGGAACGATGGTGCATATCCTCCCAGGGGTAATCGGGTGCTGTAAGAGCCTCTAGAATTTCCTCGTCATTGCGGAAATGGTTGGTTGTTAGATCAGTTGACGAGGGAACGCTAGCAGAATAAATCATATAAATGGTATTGATCTCTCCTGATGACGAAGATTCCGGGGGTGGATCTCTTCAATGGTGAGGGGAGATGTCTCAAGGTCTATGTTATTCATCTCATAAAGGTGGCTCTGTAATCTGGGAGATCAGGGCAATGATGTGAGTAATGGCCGTAAATACCGCATATTGTACAAGGGTGATTAGTATGCAGTGATTTATCGCAAGGCTTAGGTGTAAGGTCGAGTTGGACGACCAAGATGTTGGGGTCATCGTCAAGCATTTGCATGTGCTCCTATAATGCGGGTAATTGTGGAAATTGATGGGTAGCATGGCCGATGTCGTCGCACAAAGAGCACTTGGGGGGAGCACGAGGGGTTGGGGGATTTTTCACCACTTTTGGAGTTGGTAGGGGGGTGTAGTTTGGGGGTTCTGTGGTATAGGTTTGTGGGCCTCTGCCCCCAGTGTTGCGGAGTGGTGGAGGAATATAACTAGATGTTGATGCGGTGGTCACTGTTGGAGGCGATCGGTTGTGGACATTTGTGACACCGGGGGTGGATGGTTGGAGGTATTGATGGGTTGCACTGGTTGTAAGATGACATTGGGTATCGGGGGGGATGTGGTAGGTGTAAGATACCATACAGGTAATCCTAATGTCAACCCTGGTAGGTTGAGGGTGGCAATCACTGGGGCGCTTACTACTCCTGAAGGGGGGAATAGGAAGGGGATTGTATGGATAGGTGTGGCGCCGACATGGCTAGGTACCGACGGTGGTTGGGTTAGCAAGGGAGGTTGATAGTTGGGTGGTTGGGCATTGTGGGGAGTGTACATAAGTCAGATATTTCGGTTGTGGATGACGGAGGTGGAATGGAGTGAAATGTGGAAGTCATCGGCATATCTGAGGAAACCAACGAGGTAGATTCCCCATGAATAGGTTGTTCAACCATGGGGAGAACATTTTCGGGTGTAGCTGGGGCATTAGGATCATAATAGGTGAGCTGATCAATATTGACCACGCGTCCGTCATGGGGGAACATCATGGTGCGAAAAACGAATGAAGCAACGGCCCACATGGAATACATGTAACTACGGTCAAGTAAGAGGTTATAATCAAGTTGGGCGTTGATGACCTTTATGTCAATAAGCACTGTTTTACCAGCCAATTGGATGGGGACATTAGCTAAGAGACCTTGGGGTTGAGCCGAACAGCCATCGTAGGCTCGTAATGCAGTGGTGGATGGTTGGAGGGTAGGGGATCCCAACTTCTGCCAAACGAATGTGGACATGACGTATGTAGAGGCACCTTCATCGATGATGCACCGATGGACTACAAGATTCCGAATGGATACAGAAACTTGGAATTCCAACATGGAAGGCAGGCGTGGTTCGGACTTGTCTAAATCGAAGGTCATCATGCACGAGTCATTTGGGTCAATAGCACCAATGGCGGATAGCAGAGTCTTTTGCTGTGTAAGACCGTTTTTTAAGACCTCTAAGGCTGACATGGCCATGGGGGACTGAGCTAAGTCATCTACAATGTTGTAATTAGACGCAGCTCGAGCATTGGGGTTATTATTTATGCAGTGAAGTGGGAAGCGAGGGGCCTTTTGGGCTCCATCTAACGGGGCAGGGGGTAGATGTAACGGATGATCAGTGGGAAGAGCGTTAGTGTTCTTGTCGGTGGACGGGGCTTCAGGGGTGGAGCCATATTGGTTCCGGCGAGTTTGAAGGTTGACATAAGTGGATGACATCATTAACAAGTGATGGGTCCCTGAGTCTAAAGTGGGTGGCCCAGGTGCAGCGTAAGTGACTTGTTGTGGTGGTGGTGCGGTGCCTAGAGGGAGAGCTAATGGTTGGGATTTCACTATGCCTTGGGTTGGTAAGGGATTCTACAAGACCAATGGTTGGGCTTGAGATGGTGGGTTGGGTGGCGCCGGTGGTGCCACATGCCCTTGGCGATGGGCATCATCGGTCCAAAGTTGTCGTGCTCGCTCCAAATGTGGGCAAGTGTGTGTATAATGGCCATAAACCCCGCAGATAGAACAAGGATGGTTCGTTCGTAAGGTGGGGTTTTCAGCTTGTTTGGGTGGTCTATCCGGGTTTTGGTTGGTAGGAGCGGCATTGTTATTATTTGGGGGATTAGGGGGTTGGCCGCCTTGGTCTGGAGGAGGGTTGTTCCCACGGTTATGTCCTTTCCCACGGTTTTGCTGGCCTTGCTGGTTCCATTGGGTATTTTGGTTCTGCTGCGGATTTTGTTGCGCGTACACTTTCCCTTGGGCACCAGGTGGTTGTTGGGGTTGTGCTGGTGCGGGAGCAGGCTGTGGTGGATAATAAGTGGGTGGGGCTGGTGGTGGTGCAGGTGCAGGACCTTATGGGGGTTGCTGATACATCTGTGTGACTAGGGGTTGAACTGCTAAAGGTGCTGTCTGTGGTGGATAATAAGCCAGGGGGGCTTGAGAGGATACAGGCGCGTGCGCGGCCTGCGGGTGGTAATATGGTTGAGGTGCAATCGGGGGAACATAAGCAGGGGATGCATGGTGGAAGCAGTGAGGTGGACATGAGGGTCCATGGGAGTGGTGGTTATGTGCCATTGGAGCATACGAATTGGTTGCTCTAGAGTGGGATGTAGCCCGCGAAAGGTCGGGACCATTACTAGTACATGTTATGGAAAATGGTTGGTTACGTGATGCAACCTGGCCAATGATGCCATCGGCGGCATGGGATGCCCCCGACACATCGTTTTGGGAGGAATTGCTGCGGAGGGCATCGGGTATAATGGTATATAAGTAACCAAATTGGGCGTAGATAAGGTCAAATTGCTGGGATTTTAAGATGGCTTCTTCCTCGAACTGGGGTCGCTCGGATGCCACATCCTTAGAAATGATGAGAAATAGAGATTTAAGAAACAAATCTAGGAAGATACGGTCATCTAACTTAATTTTGCACAGGCTTCGGTGTCGATGCCACTAATGAATGTGGTCAATGATGTGGGTGGTCGTATTCTGTCTGCAAGAGAGTAGGATCTCAACTCCCGCATCATAGCGGACAGGTAACTGAAAGAACTGCAGGAAGGTAGAGGCGAGGGAATTAAAGGTGGCATGGGTCCCATGGGGCTGCTCAATATACCACATGGCTGTAGAGCCAGTGAGGGTGCGTTGTAACAGGCAGAGTCGGACGGAGTCATCCACGATGGAGTTAGAGAAACACCAGAGATGGAAGGACATAATGTGATTTTATGGGTCCTCTCCTGCCTTGCCCTCAAACTTGGGGATGTCTAATGGGAGTTTGGTAGGCATGTGAGGCCACGTGGGATCGTGTCTGATGGGATCATTGGTCAATCTGGCCAGGTCAGGAAGGTTGAGACTGGCCATGAATGGAAAACTAGTAGAAGGATGTGACGTACTAGTAGGGGCGGCCATGGTGGGACCGCTGCCTCCAAGTGTGAGAGATGGGTTCATGTTGGGGATGTTACCTCCAGACAGAGGAATGAAGGTAGTATGGGAGGGTCCTACACCACCCAGTGTAATGTGAGTTGCAGATGGGGTTGGGTTGGGTATGGTAACCACTAGACTTGGAATGGTAACAGGAATGGTAGGTGTGGGACCCATCGAGGGCATACCCAAGGTAGGTGTGGTGGTAACTAGTGTGGTAGGTGGGGTTGTTGTGGATGTTCCACCCATAGTTCCTACAAAGAAGAGGTTGGAGGTCATGCTAGCCATGGGGCTGGTTGGTGTTGTATAAGTAGTGTTCTCCAAATCTTCCTCGGAATCCGATGTGAAATAAGGAGCATCAGATTCAGGGGATGGAGCGCGATGGCGTTGAGGAATGGAGTCAAGTGATGAAGCTCTATGTCTATGACGAGTGATGTCAAGTGACCCGAGCTGCGGGGCCTCACCCCGGAGGCACCGAGAATGTATCGGGGACTCAATGGTGACAGATGGTGTCAAGTGTATGGGGGTTGTGTCAAGTGAGCAAAGGCTCAAAAACCCTAATGCAGCCGAGTGTGTAGAAGGAGAGTGCAAAAAATACGGCAGTCAGGCCAACAACCAACTCAAAATGCTTACTGTAACAGCTGTGCTACAATAAGCGGAGTATCAGAAGAAAAAAAAATGGTCAGAATACCAACAAGCAACCGGTTGCCTAAAAATAAAAATGGTGGACTCACTAGACCAAAGGGAGGTAAAGGAGCATGCAAACACCTAGCTAAATAGTATTATGATTCAACCAGACATATCCTCTGCAAGGTGATGAAATCCAAGTCAGACAATATGGACAGTAGAACCAAGTGGCTATGGATATCCCCCTACTGGGAGGGACACCGGGAAGACAATCCTAGAAGAAAGGCAACTAAGATATGCCGTTCATGACATGTCTAGAAAAAGTGAATCTGCAGGTCTTGTCCTATCACCATGTGGGCCTAAAAGGAACACCACACACTGACAGTGAGTAGGTAGCCTTCGGTTACTGAGTGGAGTGCGGTATTCCACCCAGGCCTCCGGAACTAGTTTGGCTACTTCAACCCTCCTAAGGGAGAGGTCCTCTGATAAATTGGTGGTGACCGTGCCAAAAAATACTAGGGGGTTTTGGTACCCTAAAGGACAACCACTATGTCTCAAATGTAAGCGACCGAGGGGTGTTATTTGGATGCCTATCCCCCCTATCCTACCTAACTACGATATTCTTATGTGTTCCCCAAGTGGGGTTAGAATGTTGGTTGTGTTAAGTAGTGTTTTAAGGCTCACTTGAATTAGGTGACAGAGTGTGTGCGTGTGAGGTGATGAACCCAATCAAAAGTGCCCGGGCTTGGGCAACTTTTTGACTAATAATAATGCAGAAATTAAACTTGCAATGCAAAATTTTCTTTTTCCAATATAAATGCTTAAACTCAAAAAATTCTATAAATGGAACAGAAAGCAAACTGCAGAAAAAAGCTATAGAGAACTGTCACTGCAGACAGGACAGGTGGTTGTTCAGGTGCAGAAAATATTGCAGAAAAATGTTGGGTTCAAAAAAGAGTAAAAAATGCAGAAAACAGATCGTGGGTCTGTGGCTAAAATACGCGGCTGGATCGCGGCTATAGGGGTATAACCTGCGGTCTGGATCGTGGGTCTGTGTCTAAAATGTACGGCCGGATCGCGGGAAGCAGGATGAGAGATGCGATCGGATCACGAGAAACAGGCAGAGGGCGGCGATCGGGTTGCGGGAAAAACGCAGAGGGCGGCGGGCAGATCGCGGGACACGAGCTAAAAGCTGTGATCAGATCGTGGGAAACAGGTTGAAAGCCGCAGGGAACAGCCTGAGGGCGGCAAGCAGATCGCGGCAAACAGACCGAATGGTTCGGGAAGATTTCGGGAAATAGACCGAAAGCGGCGGTCATATTGCAGGAAAAAGGGCAAAGGCAGCGGACAAGTCGCGGGAAACAAACCGAAGGCCGCGGGAAGATCGCAGGAAATAGCCCGGAAGCTGTGATCAGATCGCAGCTGTGAGAGAAAAATACGCGCTTTACGGCAGAAAACCCAACTACCAAAAACCACAGCCGAATAGGGGAAACAGAAAAATACTTGCAGAAAACAAAAACTTTTTAAAATTTTTTAACCAGAAATTCAAAACAGTTGAGTCACCAAAACTGTAGCTAGGGTTTTCACCCTAGCTTGTGCTAATTAGCACGTACTAAGTATAAGGGACTCCTTAGTAGCAGTTTAGTAAAACAGTAAATTTAAATAGCAAAACAGAAAGTAAACTAAGCTAACATGTGCATTTGACAAGAAATAGAAAGACAGTAAAATAAAGAAATGTTTTCTTTTGTATTGAAAATATGAGCAAAATTACATTTTACCTCAAATGTTGAGGTTGGTGGAGCTCTTGCAGTAGTCCAGGAGGGCTTCTCCAATGCTCCAATGGGTTCCTTCTCCTTCTCCAATGTGTTTGGATGATGGGCCAAAAGGGGATACTCAAATGTGAAAGCTAGCCCAAAGGGTGAGCTAGGGTTTCAAGAGTGATTTTGGCAGCATGAGGATAGGATAGATTGTGGATATGAAATGGGGGGACCTCCATCACCTATTTATAGGTTTTTCAGTGGTGAAGTATTTGCCCATGTTTTTTGGCACCATATGGTTTAGGGTTTTTGCTTCCTTTTTCCCTCTTTTACCTCTTTTTTGTATTTTTTATTCCCTTTTATTTTATTTTTTGGGAATTTAGGGCCTTTTTAAAGGTTTTTTGCTATTTTTGAGGAATTTTAACTTATTTGAGGGGGAAAAAGGGGGGTTTTGTCCTTTTAATGGTTTTTTAAGGTTTTGGAGCCAAAAATAGTGGGAAAATAAACAAATGAGTCATATGATGAGGGAAATAAGGTAGTGAGCACTTTTTAGGTGTTAACACTTATAAGAAATCTGAGAACTATTCTTAACAATAACTGAATGACAAAAATTCCTTCAAAGAGCTAAGGAACAGGTGCAACCGCTTCCGCATGTTGAGCAATCTAGTGATGATGCAAAAACTCACTCCTTTTGACCTTCCATCCGTTGAATTTAACTTTTACTCCTTTATCACTTTCAATAGTAGGCTAGCCGAGGTGGCTTCTCTTATGATCTATTTTCAAAACATATTTTGGAAAAAAAAGAAATCTCAATTTTGCTGAATTCATGGTAAATCCTCATGTCTAGCAAGATTATAACTAAGTGACTTTCACGCCAATTTTATTCATAGAAAATGACCTAGAGTGTTTAGCAGAAATATCTCAATTTTCTTTTACGATCTCGGATCTGGTAGCATTATGTGAACAACCGATGGATTAATCTCATTGATTCGGTGAGTTTGTATTGATTCCTTCGTTATCTTCCTACAATGAAAACCATACATTAGTAATCCCTTCAAATCATGAATCGGGACTTGTATAGGTAGAAATAATAAAAAATAGAGAACTGATGCAAAAGATAAAAATATTTAAAAATAAATAAAATGACCTCCCTCTTTCATGACTAAATTTTTCTGTAATCGAGTTCTGTGATTGAGATACTTTTACGATTGTCAAGAACACGTGAAATTTCTATCGGGCAGTAAATATATCCCCATGAAGGTAAATTTAAAAATTCTACACGAAGATGCTTCGAAGGAATAATGGACAGGTAGACCATTTTATGTAATCTGGTAATTTGTTCCTCATACAAATTAGAATCACTGCTTTTGATGCGAAAATAAAGACAATCTGTACACTTGTTATCTTTCAATTATCTTCTCTTTGTTAGGAATCCATGTCAACCCTTCTCTTTACTTTGTTAGTATATTGTTGTTGGATGCATATGCTTTGTAAGTCGTCCCGTAGTAATTGTTGATCCATAGTTTGTGTTATTGTTGTTGGGCGCATATGCTTTGTAAGCCGCTTGTAGTATTTGTTGATCCATAGTTTCTATTGGCCCATGGTTTTTACCCATAGTATTGGCGCCTAGATTTAGTATATAAGTGTGATTTGAGGCCAATGAAGGAACCGTGAAGTTATTTGTATTGAGCTTGCTCAAAAGAGGTTGCCCCCCTCCAAGTGGCTCGTGATCAATAAAAATATTCTGTGATCCAATATATTGTTCATTTTATCAATTAATTGTTCCAGGTACCTCTCATCTAGTATCAGAGCACTTTCATGGGCTCGTTGGGTGAAATTTCTGCCAAAATGTTTTTTTCGCATATGTTGCAGGTTCGGATTTGGGAATAATCCCTATCCGCTTAACTGTGGGAGGTACTTGGGCATAAGCCCTAAAAATCATTGTGAGGACTACCATAGGAACCCCGAAGTAGCTGGCCCATTGAGAGGACCTTCCAGTGAATAGGGAAACGACCCCTACCTGATGGACTATTTCCCACCCGTGAGGTAAACCAAGAGTTGTCGTTTGTAGAAAAGCAGTCATCATTTTTACCTGAGTCGTGGAGTGAGGGGTACTACTCCAATACACAAGTCGTCAGACAACATTGGTGACCGCGTGAATCCCCTGAACCTTCAGGAAGCCAAGCATACCTGGGGTCCATATCTGTTTTCAGCTGCAAAATCGCATATTTTCTCTATCCAGAACTGTTGCCGGTCAGTTTCGTGCCATTGCAGATCTATCTGTTGCCAATCACTTCAGTGTCATTGTAGATCCCTTTGTTTCCGATCCCTTCTGTGCCATTGCAGATCCATTTCTGAAAAATAAATAAATAAAAAATTTCACCATATCTCCCTTGTTTTAACTTTGTTTCCCTTGAACCTTCCCTGACACCCCTGTAATCCCATTCTGCACATTTCATTCCTGAGGACCCTATCGCAAATTCCACTTCCCAAAGCCAGAAATCCCACATTTGTCTATTTTTAGGGTTTGTCATAACTTCTTTGGCGTTCACCCAATCACCTTCAAATTTTACCATAGAGTTCCTTTCCTAATTTTGCTTCTTTGTCCCTCTACGCCAAATTTTCTCATTCTTTCACCCCACTTCTAAAATCCTCATTTTTTGCTTCCCTGTCCATTCAACAATGTCCAAAACCTAGTCAAACCCAAATTACCCATCATATTTTCTCCCAAATCTCGATTTTCCCTCACAGAAAAAGTTTCTATTTTTGTTTTTCTACCCACTCAAAGAAAAAGAAAAAAAAACTCCTGGTTATGGTTGTCACCCGTGCTGGAGCAAAAACCATGGAAGAAACACTTGAAGCCATCCAAGGAAAACCCTAGGATCTAGATGAAAAATTTCTCACCCTACATCTTGAGCATTCAACCATGAACAACAAACGACGGTCTGAGTCTTCATTAGACAATGGGTTCTCTTCTTCCAACAATTTCCGTGGTCCAAAGCTTGATTTTCCTTGCTTTAGTGGTACTGATCGGACTGGATGGATCTATTGTGCAGAACAATATTTTAGTTTGCATAATACTTTTGATGTCAACAAAGTTCCACTTGCATCCTTTCATTTGGAACAAGAAGCTCTTCAATGGTACCATTGGTACATCAAGGCTGATGAAGAGCCAAAATGGCCATATTTTTGTCAGCTCCTTTTGCAACGATTTGGTCCTAGTGCTTTTGATGACTTCACAGGAGCCCTCACTAAACTTTGCCAAATTGGCACTGTGAGAGAGTATCAAATCGAATTTGAGAAACTAGCCCACCACACCGAAATATTTCCTGATGACTTATACCAAAGTTATTTATCAGTGGTATAAAGGATGCAATCCGCTCTGAGGTCAAAATGTTATGTCCTAACACAATGATGGAAGCCCTGGGGTTGGATAAGTTAGCAGAAGAAAATATTGCAACCCAACAACGCTCCAAATCCCCTTTTGTTCCCTTCAGAAATATGGGTTCTCAATGACCTCCCATCCCGCCAGCTCCTCGACCAACTCCTATCAAGCGTTTGTCTGAAACAGAGATGCAGGCACGTAGACAAAAAGGGATTTGTTATAATTGTGATGAGAAATTCACTCAGGGACATAGATGTGTTCAATAAAAGCTCTATCTCTTGGATGTGGATTCTTAGCCTGCCTCTGAAATTGGTGAATAAGCTCCAGATATAATGGATGCTTCAGTCGACATTCAGGAGCCGCCTATTGACCCTTTGTCTCAGGACGACCAGCCAGAGATATCTCTCCATGCTTTAGATGGAATCACCACCCCCCAAACCATGCGGGTCCGGGGTTACTTCAAGAAGCTTCCTCTTACAGTACTCATTGATTTCGGTAGCACTCATAATTTCATTGACCCTCAGATCGCCAAACAAGCTAATTGTTTTATCCATCCTTGCTCCAACTTTGAAGTCATGGTTGCAAATGGGGGCACCTTACCTTGCAAAGGGAAGTGTCATAATGTGCATATCTCTATGGGAGATTATAACCTATGCTCTAACATGTTTAACTTGACCTTAGGTGGATGTGATGTGGTTTTAGGAACTCAATGGCTATGCACACTTGAACCCATCTTATGGGATTTTGCTGAACTTTGGATGGAGTTCTCCCCCAATGGACAAAAGCACACATTGACAGGCTTACAACTAGAGTCTCTCAGCATCATCAGTTCACATTGCATGGAAAAAATGCTTAAGAATAATTCACATGGTGTCATCACATAGATCCATTCCATTCAGATGCAACCATCAGCGGTCTCCACTACTCCTTTGGATATACAACCAATTATGGATCGATATATAGGTCTCTTTGCTGCACCAATGGGATTGCTACCTTCAAGGCCAAAGGACCATCGTATTCAGCTCCTTCCTAGAAGCGTTCCTCCCAACATTAGGCCCTATCGCTACCCATTTCACCAAAAAATAGAGATTGAAATGCTCGTTTGGGACTTACTGAAGCAAGGTATTATTCGCCCAAGCACTAGTTCCTTTTCTTCAGCAGTTCTTCTTGTCCGCAAAAAATATGGGTCATGGCACCTCTGCATTGACTTTCGAGCACTTAATCACCTCACCATCAAGGATAAGTTTCCAATTCCTGTTGTTGATGAGCTTCTTCATGAGCTTCATGGTGCTCAATTTTTCTCCAAGTTGGATCTTCGTTCTAGGTATCATCAAATTCAGGTTCATGAGGATGATATCCCTAAAACAACATTCCACTATGAGTTTTTGATCATGCCTTTGGACTCACTAATGCTCCTTCCACATTCCAGGCCTTGATGAATAAAATATTCCATCCCTACTCGCGAAAATTCATTATGGTATTCTTTGATGATATCGTCATCTACAGTAAAACATGGGTTGAACATCTCCAACATCTGTAACTTTTAATGCAACTTTTCTCTGACCATCATCTCCACGCCAAACAGTCTAAATGTGTTTTTGGATAGAAGGAAGTTGAGTGTCTCAGGCACATTATCTCAGCACAAGGGGTTCGCGTGGATCCTGCCAAAATTGCTGCCATGAACAATTGGCTGCCTCCTAAGACACTCAAGAGCCTTCGTGGTTTTTTGGGGTTGACTAGCTACTACCGCAATTTTGTTAAGGATTATGGGAAGATTGCAGCTCCATTAACTGCTCTATTGAAAAATGATTCTTTTACATGGACACATGCTACTGAGTGTGCATTTGACAAACTAAAACAAGCTATGTGTACTACACCTGTTCTAGCTATGCCTGATTTTTCCAAGCCCTTCACTATTGAGAATGATTCTTACGGCAATGGACTTGGTGTTGTTCTCCTTCGATATGAACACCCCATTGCATTCACCAGCAAATCCCTTTCCGGTAAGAATTTAGCTTCTTCTACATGTGAGAAGGAAATGATGGCTATTTTGCTTGCAGTACAGAAGTGACGACCCTACCTATTAGGGAATCATTTCTGCATCAAGACTGATCACTAGAGTCTGAAATATTTCTTGGAACAACGTGTATCATCCCCAGCACAACAAAAATGGGTTAGCAAACTCATGGGTTATGACTATGAGATCACTTACAAGAAGGGCAAGGACAATATTGTGGTGGATGCTCTTTCTCGCACATTTGATGACCAAGGTTCGCTTTCAACTATTTCTATGCTTGTTCCAAATTGGTTGCAATCTATTCAACAAGGCTATGTCAATGACTCTTCATTATCTCAAATCATCCAACGCTTGGACAACAACCATTCTGTTGTACCACATTACTCTTGGGATGGTGCTTCCCTGAGATACAAGGGTCGTCTGGTGCTTCCCTAGAGCACGGATATTCAACAGGCTGTCTTCTATGAACTCCATGCTTCTCCATTAGTAGGGCACTCTAGGTTCCTCAAAACATATGAACGGGCACGGCGTAACTTCTTTTGGACGGCCATGAAAAGGAAAATTCAACAGATGGTGGCTGAATGTGATACCTGTTAGTGCAATAAGGGTGAAACGACACTCCTTTCAGGATTGCTCGAATCCTTGCCCATACCTACCCGGATTTGGACAGATATTTCTATGGATTTCATTGAAGGGCTCCCTAAATCTGGAGGGAAGATAGTGATTTTGGTTGTGGTTGGTCGCCTCTCCAAATATAGTAATTTTTGTTCTCTCAGCCATCCCTATACAACCTCCTTACTCGCACAAATTTTCCTAGGCCAAATATTTCGTCTTCATGGAATCCCTTCTTCCATTGTCTCGGATCATGATGTGACCTTCACTAGTCATTTTTGGACAGAACTATTTTGCCACACTGGTACCAAACTGAAGATGAGTTCAAGATATCACCCACAAACATATGGTCAGACTGAAATTACCAATAAATGCTTGGAAATTTATCTTCGTTGCTTTACCTCTGAACAACAACGTCAATGGGAAAAGTGGCTCCCTCTCGCTGAATGGTGGTACAATGCCTCTTAACACACTCCCTCTAAAATGACTCCATATGAAGTAGTTTATGGTCAGGAACAGCTAGTTCTTCTTCCGAACACCCCCAGCAGTTCTCCAATTTAGGAAGTTGACACAATCCTTCGAAAACACGATCAGATTCTTCGCATTTTGCGGGAAAATATTCACATGGAAAGAAATCGCATGAAGCAACAAACCGATCAGCACCGTTCTGAGCGCACGTTTGAAGCAGGCGATATGGTTTTTCTTCGTCTCTATCCTTACAAGCAGTCCTTCCTGAAACTCAAGGCCATCATAAGCTCGCTCCAAAGTTCTATGGGCCATATAGGATTCTTCAGAAGATTGGGTCCGTTGCTTATAAATTGGAACTTCCTCCTTCCCGCATTCATCCAGTATTTCATGTCTCTTGTATGAAGAAATTTCTTGGCACCAACATCAGAGGACAAACTATTTTACCAGAACTGGATAATGAAGGATCCATCCTTTCGGAGCTGGAGGCCGTCCTCAATAAGCGCACTTGTCAGCTTCACTCTCGCCTATCACTGAGGTCTTAATTCAGTGGCACGGAATGCAACCATAGGATGCTACATGAGAACCACTCCTTCAGATTCAGAGACAATTTCCACATCCAAAGCTTTGAGGACAAAGCTTTTTCTAAGGGGGAGGGGATGTTGCGAACCCATGTCAACCCTTCTCTTTACTTTGTTATTATATTGTTGTTGGATGCATATGCTTTGTAAGTCGTCCAGTAGTAATTGTTGATCCATAGTTTGTGTTATTGTTGTTGGGCGCATATGCTTTGTAAGCCTCCTGTAGTATTTGTTGATCCATAGTTTGTATTGGCCCATGGTTTTGACCCATAGTATTGGTGCCTAGATTTAGTATATAAATGTGTTTTGAGGCCAATAAAGGCACCGTGAATTTATTTGTATTGAGCTTGCTCAAAGGAGGTTTCCCCCTCGAAGTGGCCCGTGATCAATAAAAATATTATGTGATCCAATATATTGTGCATTTTATCAATTAATTGTTGCAGGTACCTCTCACTCTTCCACGCATAGATACATATTCATATGAGTTGGAGTTCTGGAAAAGTTCAAATAAATACCTGCAGCATGTGTTATTAGTTCTTCCACAATTTATTGAAACGACGTAGAGTAAATTTATGTGTAAATAACTCATTCTATCGTTGTTGGAGACATTGCTCATTGGAAGTGCACCAAATTCTTCCAAAAAAGCATCTAATGGTGTTTATTGCATGAACATCTCATTAATAAGTTCGAGCCAATCCAAAACTTGACAATTATGCCAACAATGGTGATCTCATAATTCAGTTACAATTTGCTTGGATAAAAATCATGACCAGATTTATGTCTTCAAGCTGGCATTCACGTAGTCTCTTCTTGATGCAAACTTCCCTTTGCAATAAAAAACGAATGGTTCAATAACAAAAGAGATATTTGCAAAACACGCTCCTTAATAAAAATGGATATAATGCCATCATTCCAAAAGGAAAACAAACATTAATACCAAATTAATAATTTTATGTCTTTTTCATAAATATAACTATAAAGCTCTTTTTTTAATAAAAAAGACATCATGTTAAAATATTTCTATAAAAATGCTTTGTTTACGTTAACCATTCATTCATTTGGGTAGATACCATTGAAACTCTATAATCCATGCACTCATATTCAAGTCTTTCATAAAATAATAATATAAAAAATAAAAGGGCCGTGAGCTCTAATATACCTCAACGTGAATGTAAAGGTTTCAAATGTGGAAATCCGCAATATTAAGGTATAGAATATAATATTATTTTAGTATGCCACATATTAAATTTGTAACCAATCTCAAGCTCTTTTTAGATAATGATAAAGTTCTATTGGTCATTTTAATGTGATTTGATAAAATCACCTTTTAATAAATATGTAAATAAACGTATAGGTTTAATGATAATAAATGAACTTGGGAAAAACAATTTAAAATTTAAAAGCATTTATATCCCAATTTTTTTTTATAAATTTGGTTTTGTATTCATATTAATATAATTATGGATTTAAAATATTAAAACCTATAGTTTATTTATATTCAAATAAAGTGTAAATAAATTTATTTTCTCAATTATAAAGATAATCAAAGTCGTACCAAAGCATATATTTAACTCAGAAAATCCCAAATAAGAACTTGTGATCATCGTTTGTCCATCGAGAAGTAAAAAAATGTCAAACGACCACCATATCATCTTTCATGCAAACAATGTCAAAGAAAAGGGAGCATAGAACATCAATGATCTGAAAGGAGATAATCAAAAGAAGTAGCTAAATCAAGCAGGAGAAGACCAAAAGCTAATTATTTACAAAATTTACATGGGGGATCCTTTATTTAGCACAAATCAAAGGAAGTTGTTGGGGTACCAATAAGACCCTATTGAGGTCAATCCCAAAATTAAAAGGAAAAACTCAGGAAAAGTGCGCGGGTATTATATCAGACAACTCGCGGTTGATGCGCGGGTCTGCAAGCAGATAACTCGCATCTAGGGCCAAAAATGCGCTACTGTAACTAGTAGGGAGTTGCGCACAGGTTTCAAAAGACCTAAAAAAAGAAGAAAGGACACCAAAACAGTGGCTGAATCAAAATGAAGAAAACACAAAGGACTTCCACAAGGATATAACAAGACTCAGAAAGACACAGGGGTGTCTAATCAACAGCCAGAAGAGCAAAGCAAAGACCAAAGGTAGAGCCAACAACCAAAGACCAAACCTTATTGTAAAAGGTTCAATCCTACAGGAATGTATGCAGCTATATGTACAGGAGACAAGCCAACAAATGCGCGCCTGTATGTACAGGAGACATGCGCACGAGGACTAATAGGAATAGAAAAGCTTTGCAAATTTGAAAACTGAACTGAATCAAAGAAAAGGAAAACAACTAGGCAACCTTCGAAAACCTTACAGAAAGTCAGAAAGCAATAAAGACTGAAGAAAAACTAAAGAAGACCCCCAGAGTAGAAATGAAAAGTTGCTCCCCAACGAAGTCGCCAGTTATGTTGTTAAGGATTATACCCTATAGTACGGGATGGATGTTAATCAATGTACATGGGGCTGACGGATATATATATTAGGGTTTTACACTAATTACTGTAAGCAAATGAGATTTAGGGTTCAAGAACGAGTTCCTTATTTATGGCGGTTGGTCATAGCTTTCTCCCGATCTCTACAGCAATACACCTGCAAAACCAATCAACCTTCCTCAAAATGATTTGACTACAAACAGATAATGATATTGACAAGGCAATATAACATTAATTATAATCAAACATCCAATGAAATTAACATTTAATTGGGACGGGAAGGATATCTCGATATTAAATTGTCAAAGATATGCAACAAAATACAACTGATATACTTGATCTTGTTCCAAGTACTTCTGCAACCAAGTTCTGGGCTTCTGCTCCTCTCTTAACTAGAAATTCCTTCAGCATAACAATAGCTTTTTCTTTAGATTGGCCTCTTCCTCATGGCTTCCCCTTGTATTTATGGCCAAGGAAGGAAGTTAGATTCGTGATGTTATATAAAAAGATATATATAAACATATTAATAATATATCTTAACATTAACAATTATATTAATAATATTAATATTAATATTAATATTAATATATAATTAACAATTAATAATTAATAATTATCAAAGAGACGTGACTTTACGTTGGAAAGTCACGAAGGGACTTAGGGACATATATAAGTCCGACAATTGTAAATGTAAATCATCATCTATTATTCATCAATTATCAAGTATGTAGCTTTTCAAGAATTCGTAGGAATTATAGAATTATTTGTGGGTTTCAGAAGTTTATATCACTTCATTGGTATCAGAGCTTCGTGCTTGATTCTAGCCTTTGGCTTTCCTTTGGTTTTTAACCATAAGATTTGAGGTTCCCTAAAAATAGGACCTTGTCCTAAAAACAAAAGAAAAAGTAAAAATAAAAAGAAAAGAAAAAAAGTAAAAGTAAAGTTTTTCTAAAAAAGAAAAAAAAAAGAAAGTGAGAAGAAGTAAAAAAGAAAAAATAAAATAAAAGTAAAGTTTTGCTAAAAAAATAGGACCTTGTCCTAAGAAAAAGAAAAGAAAAAAGAAAAGAAGTGAAATAGCACGTGGTTTCTTAATAAGTGGTTTTGGTTTTATTCTCCAACAACAAACAAAAAGTGAGATTTGAACCTAGGTGGGGAAGGTAACAATCATTCTTCCCAACCACCTAATCTACACACAATCCACAAAGAAATTAATCGAAAGCAAAATGTTAACCAACGTGGAGATTAATTGATATTATTCCATGATTGTAAAATATTACAATTATTTGGAAAATATATAATATTAAAATAATATTAAATTATTACATTTCAATAATAATAATTATTATAAGGGAAGAGCAATTATTGTCGAAAATTTTGAAGATCGGTTATCATCAAAGAAATCAAGTAGAAGGAAATTAGCTATCATCGAAGAAGTCAGGAATTATGGCGAATTCTAAATCAGAATTGCAGTCCCAACTACAAGTAGCATTGGACAAAGCATTTGACATGACGAAGCTGGATATGTCTAAGAGATTAATAGAGCAGGAGAATCATTATCTAAAAAGCCGTATTGAGAGATTATCTACTCAAATTGAGGAATTAATGAGTAAAAAATATACCAATCAGAATCTACAAAACCAAAAAAATCATGAAAAATGAAGTTGAGAATAAAGAATAAATAAAACGATTAAACAAAATCATCAAGGACAAAGATGACAAAATCATGCAAATTCAGACAAAAGTAAGATGCCAAGAAGCAGAGAATTGTCGCCTTCAGCAACACATTGAGGAACTTCAGCAGAAAGACGATGACTAAAAAAAAACGCACTAGTTGGAAATTACGAAAGTCAATAACACATTAACAATCAATACCGAAGAACTATTTCGACTAAGAATTCATAACAAGACAATACTTACGAAAATCAAGAAGTTGAAACATAGTCGGAAGATAGAACATTCAAATGAAGACCTTGAAGGAAGAATACTAGAAAAGCAAGAGGAAAACAAACACCTCATAAAGTTTAATCAAGAACTAGAGGAACAAGTCAAGAAGTTAAAACAGGATAAAAAGTCGCAAGATGAAAGGTTAAAAAAAATTCAGAGTAATAACAATCTACTGGAGAACAAAGTAGCACAAATCCAGAAGGAAGCATCTGAACTCTCCAGAAAACAAACTCAAGTTGAAGAAGAAGAATTAAATACAAATTCAATCCTCGTCACAGTTAAAAAAGGAGTCAACCCAACAGAAAAACAAACAACAAGAACTCCCTATCGACACCCCAACCATATAAATCGATATCTTAAAAAGTGGGAATTGTTGAAAGATAATGGTACTAATATGATCAAAGATCCTGATAACGAATCAGTAGGGAATCCCAACAATCAACAACAAATCAATTTGGGATGGATTGATCCATCAACATATCAGAAGTTATGTTCTACACTTAGAAGTTCGTATCGACATGTTTCGTCAGCTACGACGTCACAAGGAACAGTGCGACAACATTATAAGGCTTTGAGGACAAAGCCTTTCTAACAGAGAGGCAATGTTATATAATATATATATATATATATAAACATATTAATAATATATCTTAACATTAATATTAATATATAATTAACAATTAATATTAATATATAATTAACAATTAATATTAATATTAATATTAATATATAATTAACAATTAATATAATATTAATATATAATTAACAATTAATAATTAATAATTATCAAAGAGTCGTGACTTTACGTTGGAAAGTCACAAAGGGACTTATATAAGTCTGACCATTGTAAATGTAAATCAGCATCTATTATTCATCAATTATCAAATATGTAGCTTTTCAAGAATTCGTAGGAGTTATAGAATTATTTGTGGGTTCCAGAAGTTTATATCACTTCACGTGAAGCAGTTGAATTGGGAAGTTGGGGGAGTTATAATACCAAACTTAACTAATCCCAATTCGTATTCTTAATAAATTTTTCCATTTCATCTTAAGATGTGCGCGAGTATTATACTAGAAAACCTGCGCATGTGCGCAGCTAGTGCTCTTAATGACTAGTGCATACAACTTTTAGGATATGTGTGCGGGTTGTCCATAGTGGAACCGGTGCATGATGCGCTAGATGCCAGTTATGAGAGTGGCACATTTCCAATGAAATATGTAGAAAAAATATAGCTTCCAGCTGAAGATGTAGGATCTCAAAACCAAATCATCTAAGGTTAATCTAGTTCTTCCATCCATAATGTCCTTTTGTGTGATCGCAGGGCAATGTGATGACGGACGGAGAAGTGTTGATTTAAATTATAACAGAGACCTAGAGAAATTTTCTTTTGAAAAAATATTTCCTCTGCTAGCAATGCACTTGTGGCCCTCCTTCTAGCTCCAAAACTATTGATTCCTAGAAAATCCTTGCATCGGCAGTAGAGATTCTCCCCAATGAATAATCCCATTAGATTATTCACTGTTTGGTATGGGGAATCCATCAGGTTAACGATCCGACTAGCGTAGGTCTATTTGTTTAATTTATGTATCGGTTGTGGCCTGGATCACCATTTATATTTTATGTTTAAATTATGATTATGCAAGTGCTTCTAATCTAACTAATGCATTTAACCTATAATTGACAGGAAGAAGCCTCACAAGTGATGCATAGGTTCTTACCTCCCATCTTATCACTTCTACCTAATCAATTATCTAACCCTTCCCTAAACTAACTAAACTATCCTTGCAAGGAGCGAGTTTAATAAGAGTAATAATATGATAATTCTTATACAAATCTAACAGATAGCTATTAAGATAAAGTATGCACACTCACAGCAGAAAATTACATAGATAACTTTGATTACAATTAAGACAATCTATTACTCTAACATCACATAGACATTTGCATAGATATGTAAAATTATTCATCACCATTGATATAATTAAACAAATTTAGAAATATCTCACATCATGAGAATGAATAGAAGAATAAATCATTCTAATCTGTTAGTTACAACATTCCGCGCAAAAAATATGTGCAAGCTTTTCCAAGCAAATAGGTCCTTCTCATTGTGATAATATGTAGTAGGATCTAACAGCTATAACAAACCTCACACAAAACTCACTCAAGAAGTGCAGAGAAGAATAGAAGAATGTAGTCAATAATCACTGATGAACACAGAAAATGGAGAATAGCGTATCATACATCAGCTGTGAGATGGAACTGTGAAAATAATGAATACAATACAATAATTGTCAATAGAATTCGAATTAACTAAGGAGGTCATTCGAATCATGCTCAAAGTGTGGCTTGGACAACATTGGAGACATCATCCAATCAGTAGTATTAGCCATAAATGGTCAAAGGTAAGTCAAATGATTCTAACTGAGTCTAACATAACCATCTAGGCATGAATCAAGGGATGGAGACTCCAAGGAGGGCACGAGGCTGTCAGAAGGTCAAGTGGCACTCCAGAACTAGCTAACTAGGAGCTATAGGAAGTTAGGATGAGCAATCCATGGAAGAACTACTCAATCAATGCTCTAACTAACTCTGAGACTCCTGGTAGGTGAGATAAGGTGCTCTAACTGAATGATAACTCCTGGTAGGTGAGAAAAGGCGCACATGTCATACAGGTGAGTCAAAAAGAGTACATCAGGTAGGTAGGAGGGCTAGTGGGGGCTGAAGACAGGCTCTAGGGTTTTGAAATTAGGCTCTAGGTGCTGGGGAGACCACCAAAATGATGACTGGATGGATTTAGTTGCATGCAAATGCATCCATGATGACTGGATGCATGCAGGCATGCAAATATGAAAAATGATGGTGAGAATATTCCAACACTCCTCTATAAGTTATACTATGAGGTAATAACTGAAAAACTGAAAAATAGGGCTCTGGTGACTGAGACCAAAGGTTACCCCATACAACAATCTAAATAATAAATGAGGAAAGAGGGAAAACCAAGTGGGAAGAAAGCCGTCCCTCAAAAGTAGCATGTCATCACTCACCCCAGAAGGAGGCAAGTGTTCTTCTTTTATGAAGAAGGATCGATCCATCTGAAATGGATCAGTAATGTGAGAAGGATAAAACCTTCCATTCTGAAAATATGATCTGGTTCTTCTCTGATCAACTGGATCAACAACCAAATAACTGACAGATCGGAGTGTAATGGCTGCCCATCAAGGAAGTGGAGGATCGTCAGGTTCTTGTGGAACTAGATCTCCCATTCACTCATCTTCATCATTAGCTACTAGACCTTCAAGTTCTTGTGGATCTGGGTCTAGCATTCACTCTTCATCATCTGCATCTCCAAATTCTGAATCTGAACTGTCATGTGATGAAGGTTCTCTCTCTTGGATCTCATCAAGCAGTGATGATGGTATCTTCCTCTTGGGAAGAAGTGGATCATGCTCCAAAAACATAATACGAAGATCATTATGGAGGATGTGATTCAAACCAATTGAGGTAGAATAAAAACCATGAATGTGTAGATAGTTCTTTGATATCTCGTTTGAACCAACATAGGTGAGATCATGACCAAAGGAACTATGACATGATGATGGTATCTTGGACTTCAAATCAGATCCAAGAATTGGAAGATGGTTTCTCATGATCTCCTTTGAACCAACAGGAGTGAGATCAAAACCAAAATCACAAAAATGTGCATGAGTCATGAACCCAAGCGAATGATAGAGTCTTCCATCTTCGGTGAAACTCTGAAAACATGTGCCAATGACCAATTGGCAGTCCAAAGAAGGCACTGATCAAGGAGGGCGAATGCATTGCCTCCCAAATCTGATTTTACCTCCAAAATACTCAGTAGGTCATCATCTTGCACATCAGTAGGCTCGAGAAGTAGAGATTGTGAAGTTCTATTCAACTTCTACAGTAGTAACTGGCATCTTTTGCTCAGAATTCGAATCAGAAGATGGATCAACTGAAACCATGTGTTGTATTTCGACTTTATCTTGAACAAATTCATCATGGGAGATGATGGAGGCCGAATCATGAATAGAGAGAGAACTTGAGGCAGTACTGTTGGGCTTGCTCTCCAAATGGACCTCATCCTCTTCCTTCCTTCCAAATAAACTGTTCAATCTTGTCCAGTTATCACTTGGATGTTCTCTAAGATCAATGAGGTATTCCATATTGGAAAACATAGCAGTAAGTATTGTTGTTGAGGCTCTTTCACAATCATCAAGCCATTTTTCTTCCTCTTCATAGGAAGCAAAATCTCTCTTAACACAAGTACACATATCCAAGAGACCATATCTCTTCAGGTATGCTATCATATTGGGTTTCCATTATTCATAGTTGTATGAAGAGAGAGAAGGAACAATTTTCAGATCCATGGAAGATGTTGTTCAATTCGAATCTACCAATGTGTTTCTCAGAAAGCACTAGTGCAGAAGTGCAGACTCAATAGTGTAGAATCACCAGTGCAGAATCACTAGTGCAGAATCATCAGTGCAGAATCACTAGTGAAGAATCACCAGTGAAGAATCACCAGTGCAGAATCACTAGTGCAGAATCATCAGTGCAGAATCACTAGTGCAGAATCACCAATGCAGAATCACTAGTGCAAAATCACCAGTGCAGAATCACTAGTGAAGAATATTTTGAAACTACTGCAACTGCAGGAAACAACTACAACTGCAGGAAACAACTACAACTACATAACACTTTGAATAACCTGCAAAAACAATGGAGATCCATAATAGCTGCTGAATTCGAATTTGTTGAAGAGGGATTTGAATGGATGAATAAACCTGCAAAACAAGAAGAGTTTTGTTGATGGATATTTGCTACACTTCGAATGAACACTCCCTTAGGTCACTGAGCACATATTCCTAAGTCCTTCACACCTGGATAGACCTTACTGGATTGCTCCAGTGAATTCAAGGTAATAGCATTAGGATCTGCTGTGGAAACTCAGAGGCTTCTGGTGCTCAATTAAAGACAGCTACTCAATGAAATGCTGCAACTACTGCAATTCGAATAGCTGCTGCAAGATCTGATACCATGTGATAATATGCAGTAGGATCTAATAGCTGTAACAAACCTCACACAAAACTCACTCAAGAAGTGCAGAGAAGAAGAGAAGAATGTAGTCAATAATCACTCATGAACACAGAAAATGGAGAATAGCAGTATTAGACATCAGCTATGAGCTGGAACTGTGAAAATAATGAATACAATACAATAATTGTCAATAGAATTCGAATTAACCAATTAGATCATCCTAATCATGCTCAAAGTGTAGCTTGGACAACATTGGAGACATCATCCAATCAATAGTATCAGTCATAAATGGTCAAAGGTCAGTCAAATAAGTCTAACTGAGTCTAACATAATCATCTAGGCATGATTTAGGGGATGGAGACTCCAAGGAGGGAACATGATGCTGTCAGAAGTTCAAGTGGAACTCCAGAACTGGCTAACTAGGAGCTACAAGTAGTTAGGATGGGCAATCAATGGAAGAACTACTCAATCAATGCCCTAACTGACTTTCAGACTCCTGGTAGGTGAGATAAGGCGCTCTAACTCAATGATAACTCCTGGTAGGTGAGAAAAGGCACACATGTCATGCAGGTGATTCAAACAGGGCGCATCAGGTAGGTAGGAGGGCTACTGGGGGTTGAAGACAGGCTCGAGGGAGCTGAAATTAGGCTCTAGGTGTTGGGGAGACCACCAAAATGATGACTGGATGAATGCAGTTTCATGCAAATGCATGCATACATGCAAATATGAAAAATGATGGTGAGAATATTCCAACACTCATTAGCAGAAAAATAGTTCTCTTACAAAATGTCTTCAATCTCTATTTCACTAGCAAAAGTCCCCATTTCTAGTACCATTCCCCTTCTATTTATATTACAAGAGAATTTGTATTTACATGACTAATCACTTCACGTGCCCCTGACCTTTGCATTGCCACAATTTGTCTTTTTTATTTGCACACCAAAAATAGACAATTAATTACAAATTAAATTAACTTTCCGGTGGGACCTCTAGGATGAAAATATAATTGTCCCGCAAGTCCGTCTCATGAAATATTATATTACATTGTATAGGTTCTAATAATTATAAAGATACTTCATGAACAAATAATTCATTTTCCACACTTATCACTCCTTCAGTAGCTTCTTTATAGCTCTCTTCCAGGAAATGAGCATTTATAGATGCTTTCCCAATGTGCTTCTTGAGGTATTCTTCATTTAGCGCATCTATTTTCCTTATCTATTCTAAGTCATCTTTTAGGCCATTTCTTAATTCCATTAGGCATTTATCCTTGGAGGGAAACTCGACATATCTGGAATCATGGCGATATGACATTTCTCATGTATTTGATAAATTCTTTTGTAAAATTCCTCATATTTCGTGATGGATTTTGGTAATTCTAAATATATCTTCCTGGAAGCTCTCCTGCAACTTTCTATAAGTTCTATATCCAACTTGAGTTCTGTAGCCGTTTTTTTTGGCAAGTGACCAGGGAAATTTGGATTTCCTTCCTTCCAGATCATCAACCTTTTCATATTTTTAAAACTGTTAATTAATTTTTGTCTTGTAGATAAAGCACCGGCATAAATCTCTTTCATTCTAGTTATCATCTGTTTCATTTTATAAAAAAATTGAATAAAAATTTCTTCTGAGTGGAAAATTTGTTCTTGTATTTTGTAGGCCTGCTCATGGAATGGGGTCATATCTAGATTTTTATTTCGATCCATGTCTACCTGTTCCAAGAGACTTTCCTTATCTCTAACCAACTCAATCACTTGAGACTGCAAAGCTTCCCTTTTGATTATCATCTCGTCTAGGTGTGCTTGTAGAGATTCCTTTTCACTAATAAAATCTCCCACCTATTGGTTTGACCTCATTTCCTTTTCCTCCAACTCATTGATGCGAGATTCGAAGTCACTTTGCTCCCCTTCCATAATGACAATTTGTCCATTCAAAGCATCTTTTTAATTTTCTAAGTTCTGGTAGTCCAACAGTAACTTATTCTTTTTAGCTATTACTGCATCATGTTTCTTCTATAACACAATCCCTTCACCTCTTGCTTTTACTAAGTTATCCTTCAACTTCAACAATTTTCCTTTGTTGAGTTCCAGATCGTTCATTAGTTTATCAACATTGTTGGTTTTTGCTTGAGCGGCTGCTATGTTGACTGATGCAGTGAACTTGGGATCTTTGTGGGTGCCTTCCATTATGGTGCTTTCCTGAATAGTTACTACATCTGGTTGTGCACCCATTTTCATCATTTTCTCCGTTCTCCTTGAAATACACTTCCTTTTTGGGTCAAAGACTATTGTATCCAATTTTTCTATTGAATGTTTCTTTGAAGGGATAAAAGGAGTGAGCCCAAGCTCAACAAATGGACTGTGGCCTCCCGTAAGTGGAATTACGGAGATGTCAGGGAGATCTATATCCATGACTTGAATACTATAGTCTCTTTCTTCTTCTTCTTTGTCGTCCACAACTTTCTTGAGCTTATCTTCTTCTTTCCTTTGTCTCTCCAGTTCTGCTCCTCTATCTCCTGCTTCTTGTCTTTCCTTACTAAGCCTCTCTTGTTTCACTTCTTCCTCTTTCTTCTTTTGTTCTTCTTCCCTCTTTTTTTTTGCTTCTTCTTCTTTTCTTCTATCTTCCTCTTCCATTTTTTGTCTTTCTGCTTATGCTACTGCCACAGCTTCTTCTATAGAATTTTGTAATTCTCCTTCTTTAGCAGTATCCATAGTATGACTAGAACCTACACCACTTTTCCAACCAAATAATTTATTCAAATCTGTCATGTTATTTTCCCTCTGATATAATTCCTCATCCTTAAGGAATTGATTCATGTATTCAAAGTGGATTTTGCATGATGCACAATGTTGAGCAACCTTTTGTAGTTGGTCATTTTTGACAAAATTATTCTCTCCAAAACAAAATGAATCTAAGTATTTTACAAAAACCTCTACTCCTTTCACCTTAGGGAATTTATACGCCCCAATGACAAAGGGAAGTGGTGGATAGGAAGACTTCTTATGTTCATTTAAAAAATTTCCTACTCCATTGATGAATACTTGCCTTACTGCCTCTTTGTGTACCACATAATCTGTTGCGTACCTTGGCATTAGTGATGAGGATTTGGTACCCCCATACAAAAATTTCCTACTCCATTGATGAATACTTGCATTACCGCCTCTTTGTGTACCACATAATCTATTGCGTACCTTGGCATTAGTGATGAGGATTTGGTACCCCCATACATCTTGATATACGTTCCTTCCGGGGTAAAAGAGAAATCTACATATTCAAATATTACGGCCATTGCATTGTCCGACAAGCAATTGGTTTCTTCATTAAATATTAGCCAATACAGAGGAATTATGAATTCCTCACAGATAAGCTTGTAGAAGCTTGCATACTTGTGTGCCCACATTATTTGGTAAGTTACATATAGTGGGGTCTCAGCCGGGATCTAATAGCATCCCAAATTGTGGAATGGGTGTCTAATCAAGATGCAATCAATAAGGTAGGAAGACATATAGAACTCATCTTTCTTTTGGGTCATCCCTCCTTGAGCTGTTGCTATTGTTGATTCCATACTCTCTAAGACATTGTCCGCCCAATTGAAGATGATACCATGGGAGGCAATGTGATACATGAGAGGAACCCAACTAAGCTTATAGATGTTCCCATCCGCCTTGCCAAATATTATGCTCAACATTAAAGCTATGATTCTGAATGGTGTTTTCAAATTCTAGGAATCATATTCCCCACTTTATCTTTGACTTAGCTTCTTTCCAGGGATCAGCATTTTCTTAGCATACTCAAAGTGATCTATGTTGAATCCCCTTATCCAGTTATCGGTCATCATAAATTTAAGAGAGGGTAACTTGTATGCTGCGCTAATATGAGCGGGTTGAAACAAAGCGAATCCTTCTCCATTCGCCCCAGCTAGGATCCATGTGCTGACATCCACATGAGGTAAAATCCAACCAATAAATTTTGAGAATGGGAAAATATCTAGTCGGGTGGTAGCTTTATGGAGACCAGATCTTTTAATATTTTTATATACCATCATGTCTTCAATGGATGCATCTGGCATGTTCTGATCTCGGATGAGGTAATATAGTTCACCCCGTTTAAATTCAAGGACGCTCCCGGTCACCACTCTAGTATCCTCAAACATGGTTTCCATTATGGTTTCTAGAACAACCTCAATGTCAGAACCTAATTCTGCTACCTTGGGCTTACATTTAGCATCTCTTCTTTGCATCTTCGAGTCCTGAAGTGAGCATAAATCAAATGTAAATATATAAGAATAATAGATGTTAAATAAAATACTTTTAAGCAAAATGATAATGAACATAATATACATTGCAGATGTATGATTTGTTAATATTTTTACAAAACAGAAGATTCATACTTTTATCACATCAATTGTGTTTGGTTCTGAATGATTTGTTGTGAGGATCCCCTAATGCACCGTCACATCGATTTCTTCGTTCTTTCACTAGACTTGGTAGTCGAAATCTTAGTCAAAAATTAAAATTTTATCTCACTTAGGGCTAGATATGTGCGGATTATCGAGATTTGAAATGCAACTATTATCGTTACTCTTGGCACCACACTGTCAATCAATTTGTTCTTATTCCCTGAAAATCCTTCATATGCCATATTAACTATCCATTTAAACATTCCAGTCCATTCTTTAAGCAGAGTATCTGATTGAATTGTGGTCTCAATAAAATATTTCTAATAAGGAAAAGTAAAAGATCAAACAAACTTCCAATGGCGAGGGTAACCCTAAAAACAAACAAATTCATTTAATCCACGTTCTTATGAAGCAATCCACTTTTTGATACTTTCTCGCATTATTGATCAAAGTTTTTTATATATGTCCGGGCTTGGTGGCCATCGTTGCTCATTCTAAAGGAACTGAAACATTGTAAGGGAAGATTCAAATGAACTACCGTATCCTCCGATAATAATGGTAGGAGATTCCAAAAGTTTCAAACCCTTATTAATTAGTAAGCAAGCTCAAACATAAGGGCTCCAATGACTCAAAAATATCCCACGGAAAACGTGTTCATCAGGTAAGGGTTTCCAAGTTAGCGCTTCACCACAGACATAGTCTGATATTCTACACTAAAGCATCAAATATGTGACTGCTACTATCTAAGCCACATACCCATGCGAGTATTCCATACCTTCATGGGTTTTTTTTTAACCTAAGTGTCCACATAGAAAGTATAAGTATAAGCAATCACGTTAACCTATGACACCCAGGGTTAAATGCCCTTCCCTCCCTAGAATATTTTCCCTAACTGATACTTAGCAATAAAAAGTAGGGCAATCTATGAGCATGGATACTAGCCAGCCAATGGTTGACCGGTCTTCAATTGCTTGAAAACTGTTGGCCACGAGCTCTCTTTAATTTAATATATATATATATATAGGCTCAAAGTCATTTTTGAAACTAGGGAAAAAGAATAAGGAATACAAAACTAAATAACTTCATAATATGGATAGAAGAATCAAAACAGAAAACACCTACCTGGCAGTGTGCGAGGGGCCAAACATAAAATCCAACAGGGTTCTGTAGCATCTAGTGAGTGTTCTGCAAATGTTGTTATAAACAATGTTTGTGAAAACAGGGTTAAAAACCTTATATATACACCGACCCAAACCTATCATTTAATGTGTCTCGACACACACGTGAAATGGGGTCCACTTACCATTTCATACGTGTTTATTGTTTTATACCGATAGCCTATTAAAAAATTGTGTTGGTGGACTTTTCATTTGGCAGCAAAACTGTGTCGGCGAACTTTTCATTTGGCAGCGAAACTGTGTCTGTGGCTTTTCATTTTAATCCGACTCTTTCGGCGTTCTTTCTATCTTAATCCAACATTTTTCAGCTTGCTTTTACATTTTGCACTGATCCTTTTCGACGTCATTTTCATTTTGCACTAATCCTTTTCAGTGTCATTTTCACTTCACTTCGCTCCGATCCTTTTCGGTGTCATTTTCACTTTGCAAAGATCCTTTTCAACATCGATTCTGTTTCGGTGGAGATCTGGTAAAGCGTTGATTCTTTTTTCTTCATAAAAAAATTGCAAAAACATAATAATTTTCCGATCGTTTCGGCGTAAAATGGATAACTCCTCCGATTGTTTCGACGTAAAATGGCTAACCCCTCCGTTCAGGCTCTTTTCCTTTGTCCTTTGACTGTTTTGAAGAAACATTCAATGTTGTTCTGAAACACAATTCCCTTCAAAATTTTAAGTGTTTTCGGCATTAAAATTGCAACCTCTCTGACCGTTTCGGCGGAAATTGGATTATGCTCTGATCGTTTTGGTGGAAATTTGATAACTACTCCGACCGTTTTGATGGAAAATCGAAAACTCTCTCGATCCTGAAAAAACTGAAATTTCTTTTGATTTCAAGAAAAATTCTAAGTGTCAAACACTGTAAGAAGATAAAAATATGAAACAAACTCAGAGTAAATTCAAAATAAAGGAGGGGGCCTACAATTTTATAAAAAATATTGGGGATCAGGTTGCAGCTACAACAGGAGGGAAAACACTATCCATAAATAACATCACCTCTAAAACATAATCCATACATAGCACCATAGATGAAACACTATCCAGGCCAAACAATGGCATAGCTAAAACATTATCCATATATAGCACAACATATGAAACACTATCCAGGTCAAACAATGACAATAAGGAATCCATAAATTCTAAGTATAGATTCCATTGGTGCAAATGGAGCTAGCATTTGACAAAGAAAAAGCAGGACTCACAATATTCAAAACAGGGTACATCAACGGGAACTTTGTAGGAGAACAAGAAGTAAAATACTATCCATATATATCACCACATATGAAACACTATATAGATCAAGCAATGCCATTAAGGCACCCATAAATTCTAAGTATATATTCCACTGGCACAAATGGAGCTAGCATTTTAAAAAGACAAAACACGACTAGCAATATTAAAAACATGGCACATCAATAGTTTCCATAATCTATGAAGCAGGATATCGACACTTAGTACAAGTTAAAAAAAGGGGAGGACAATCAATCTCTATGAGAAATTGAGCAAGCAGATTGATCCACTACAAGCAAAGACACCAACCAACAAACTCTAAGTATAAATTCCATTGTTACATATGGAAGCAAAACACTATCCATAAATAACATCACAGCTAAAACACTAACCATATATAGCATCATAGACGAAACACTATCCAAGTCAAACAATGCCACAACAAAAACACTATCCATATATAGCATCACAGATGAAACAATATCTAGGTCAAGGAATGCCAATAAGGAACTATTGATGCCTCGAAAATCATAGCATCAATAAGCAAGGGATTCTCCCCGATAAGCAAGCCCAATTAGATCACTCGCCATTTGGTGTGGGGAATCCGTCTGGTTAATGGCCCAGCTACCGTGTAAGATTTAAAGATTTGCTTTCTTTTGCACCAGTTATGGCATGATCCATCGTTTATGTATTTTATTTTAAAGATGAGATGCAAGTGCTGTAATCTAAATGCAAACTGTAAACAAATCTAATCTAAAACTATTTTAAGAAAATTTAATATATCCTTGTAAGGAGAAAATTTAAAAGATGAGTAATGACTGGAAATGAAACCAAGAACTTCATAGATAGCTATTAAATTGAATAGAAGCATTTACAGCAGAAATTAAAAGATTATCAAAGATAGCCTTGATAGAGGAAAACATTCTATTACTCATTTTACACAGAAATTTTGCATGAGAGATTGAAAGCATTCAAAGCAAAGAAGTAATTCAAATGGTTAAGAACGATCTCACAGCAAATGTGTGAATAATGCAGAAGTAATTCGGCTAGTCATTCAAACATTCCCATAAAAGAACTCCATGCAGGCTTGCATTAGGAAAAATCGAATTTTCTTTATTGATGTAGTAAAATAGTTCAAGTACAACATAATTCTATCCTTTCACCTGCCAAAAGTCCTTTCTATCTCTTATATTCCTATATTTATAGATTTTACAAAACTTGTCTCTTCTCAAAACCTAACCCTAGGGGGAAACAAAAGTTTGTCATCTAGTGCCTAAAGAGACAAAAGCATTTCCAGCTGTCTTTTAACATATTTATACAATAAACAAATTTCCAGTTGTCATTTTCTCAAAATTATAACTAAACAAATTAAATTCCAGATGGCCCTGCTGCTTCATTTCGTTTCTCTTTCTCTGCTGACTTGTTCTCTTCAATAGGCTCGCCTAATTTTGATCATTTTTCCACCTCTTGAATATAACTGGCCCACTGGCTAATTTCTCTCAGGATGGTCTTCCCCCACGCAGAGATTGTCACTTTCAGCGCAATTTCATGTTTGTGCAAATCTGATTTGACACTTGTTGTTGCTACTACAGCCTCCTGAGAAATCTCTTCCAGGAAATGGGCGTGGACAGTGGTCTGACCAATGAATTGATGGAGGTCCTCCAAGGTTATCACCTCTATCTTCTTAAGATATTCTAATTCTGCATTCAAGTTATCTTGCAATTCTGTTAGCCGCTGCTCTCTCTCAGGAAACTCATAAATGGTCTGAGGTAAAGCCACGTGACACTTATCGTGGGATTCCCATATTTTGGAGTAGAAAGTGTGGAATTTTTTGATGGTTTTCCGGATCTCCAGGATTAACTTGGCACCACAATCTTCGCAAAACTAGAGGACTCCTATATCTATGTCCAATTCCTTAGCGGTTGTAGCACGCAGGTTATAGGGAAATTTGGATGTCTCTTTCCTCCATTCAAACTGATCCTTTATTTCTACTACATGCAGTGCATACTTATTCTTCATGTTTAGCGCCCCAACCTCAATGGTTGTCATTCTTGTTATCATTTCCTTCATCCTGCAGACCTCTTAAGAAATCAACACTAGCAATTGATGAGTCTTTTCTTGCATGTCGCAGGCTTGTTTGTAAAATGTAGACATATCCTGCTTCTTTTCAGTTACCTCCTTGAGTTGTTCTAATAGTTCTTCCTTTTCTTGTATCAGTCTTTCAAACCGAGGCCTGAAGAAATCAATTTGTTGAATACTGTTGGCCTCATGATTTTCCAATTCTGTTATGCGAACCTTTAAGTCCTTTTTCTCATCTTCTGAGATTGCCAGCTGCATTTCTAGTGTATTCTTTTCATTCTCTAGTTGTCTGATTCTCAGAGTTGTTTCTTTCTTCTCTTCCTCAAGCTCTTTGTACTTCAACTTTAATTCACTCCTCTCTAACACCTCTTTCTTCCTGTCCGCTTTTATCTTTAAACATATCTCCCCGTATTTCTTAACATCTCTAACCAGACGATCGACATGGTCCTTACTTTCCTGGGATGAAGCCACAGAGCATGACGCTGTGACCACAAGGTCGACGTCAGTCCCTTGGACAAGTGTGGTTTTTGATACTCTGAGTTCATCCAATCTCCATTTTAGTTACTAATCTGTCAATAATAACCTTCTTCCTTTAATAAAAATAAATGGAATCCAGGTTGGCCACTTGGTGGTGCTTTTTGGGGTTGTATGGGGTAAGTGCTAACTCTTCGGTGGTGACAACCCCTTCATTAGCTATCCCTGGTCGGTTAACTATTTCCAGATCCATGTCCATGGCCCGTGGGATGGACATGCCTTGTTCCACGGATTTATCAACTTCCTCTCTTGCTTGCCTCTCTTACATCTCTGATAGCTCCGCTTGTAACCTTTCGGCCTCTTCCTACCACAATTTGGAAGCTTGGTCTTGTAGGATTCTCTCTTCTTCCTCTCTTAGATCTTTTGTTTCTTTCTCCTGATGAATCAACCCAACAGGTTTAGGGCCGGAGCTTGTTCCGATTTTATGGCGGTAGCGTTTCCCCAATTTAGTTAAGTTCCTGGCACTTCAGAAAAATGCTTCTTCTCTATCCCAAATATGTGTGTACTCATAAGAAGTTTTGACATCAAGACAATGCTTAGCAACCCTGCCATTAGGATCATGTCTCCTAAAAGGCCTTGTGCCGAAATGAAAAACGTCTAAGCCCTGGGCAAATTTTTCACAATCTTTTTCCCTCGGGAGACTATATGCACCGATGGTGAAGAGTATCAGCGGATAAATACCTTTCTTTCTCTCCGTGAGGATCTTGCTAACCCCACCAATGTCGAAGAGTTGTCTCAGATCTTCCTTGTGTATACAAAACCTATGACATATCGAGGCAAAAGAAAGGAAGGTTGAGATCCTCCACTCATTCGGATATAGGTGCCCTCGGTGGAGAAGTAATAATCCCCAAACTCTTCGATGATGGGCATGGCATTTTCAGACAGGCGGTTCAGCTCCTCTATAAAAATGAGCTGATGTATAGGCATGATGAGTTTCTCATAGATCTGCTTGTAATAATTCGCGTATTTTCATTCCCATGTAGGTCGGTAGGCTACAAAGAGAGGAGACTCTTTTCTACTCCATATGCAACCCAAATCCGGGAAGGGGTGCTTACTTACCAAGCAATCCATCAAATAAGAAGACATGAACAAGTCAGCCTTCTTCTGGGTCAGGCCTCCTTGAGAAACGGTTAATTGCAAGACCATACTGTCTGAAATTATGTCAGCCCAAATGAAGATTGTACCGGACATGGCTACATGGGCCATTACTGGCACCTAGCCAAGCTTGAAAACATTCCCATTCGGCATGCCAAAAATCCGACTCAACATTAAGATAATGAGTCTATAAGGAGTCCTTAGCAGAGCACTTTCATATTCATTAGTGTTTCTTTTCCTGATTTTTCATTTAACTACCATCATCTTTCTGCAGAGTCCAAAGGGTCTATAGTTTTCTTGGCTATCCAATCATCGTCTAGCCAAGTCCTTTCCTGGGGAAACTTGTAAGTAGCCATGATGTGTTCAGGTGCAAAAGACGCCAGGTTCATTCCGTTCTTGTCATTAATAAAACTTGTATCAGTCCTCACATGAGGAATTATCCAGCCGATGACCTCCGAGCATGTTAATAGCTCGGGATGAGTCGCTTCCTTGTGAAGGCCGGATTTCTTGATGTTCAAGTAAACCATGGTTTCTTCTAGGGATGCTTCAGGTTACTGTTGATCTCTGATAAACCTGTATAAGTCACCCCATTGAAGTTCTTGGGTAGAGCTTCTTGGGGCTACCCCGGTGATAGCTTGTGTGTCTCTAAACATGGTTTCGAGCGATGTGTCTAACAAGATTTCCACATCCGAAACTGATTCTGCAAGCTTAGCCTTTTTCCTAGCAAACCTCCTATGCATGTCAAACCTACAATGGTGAGGGTACCACAAATGAGGAGTTTGACGAATTCTCGGGCACCCATTGCTAGCAAAAACACATCTTATGATTTATAGCGTCAAGCAGAAATTGAGCATGCAATAGTGTTGGCTTTCAAATTAAAATAACCTTTCAAATACAAGGGTGACAAGGAAGAACTTCTAAACAAAAAACACCCACGCAATAGCTCAAAATGCAATTTACACAAAAACAAATGCTGCTAGCCAACTCTTGACCATATTTCATGATAAAAAAAACAATTATTTTACTGGCATCGACTTTTTTGACAAATACACAGTTATGCAAGGTGCTATTAGTGTGGGACATAAGGAGCATTCCTGAAACTTCTGTGACTTTATGGCTTTAACGCAGGGCGTTATCATTGGGAGAATGACTTATTACCCACAACGGTGAGTGCAGTACGGCATTTCCCGGCATTAGCAAATGTGTGCTACAAACTAGAATGTGTGCTATAGAGATAATAGCGCTATCCGTGGCCTTAAATCTGTGATAAGGATTTTCCTAGGATTAGCCCTTATCAATAGAACAAATGCGGGGGGAAACCTTTCCTAAAAAACTGAGAAAACAAAAGTCGACAGTCTGAAATGTATATGCGCCGAAGGAGGCTTTTATGGGTCATGGTCTTGACGGGAGAAAAACCAAAAAATTTATGCTCTTATCGGCCTTAAGGGAGGTTTTCCCATTTTGCGAAGGAGTTCCCTTACATCACACAAAAATAACGGGCAATCTGAGTGCTATAAAGCTTTAAAAGGGAAAAAACAAGCTTCAGGTGGAGTTTCCTTTCGGATAAAAGCAAAGGGGGGAGTGTTGTGGCCACAACAGATCCCATCTTTCAGCCGAGCATGGGAGCCCCATTTTGAAAATAAACACAAAGGTATTTGGGTAAGTGTTCTTGTGGACATGAAGCTTTGAACTCTGTTTCTATGATCTTGATGCCTGTACCTTTGATTGCTTTGATTGTCATTTTTCTCTCGATTTTTCACTAAGTGATTTTGGTTTGCTGGAAGCTTTAATTTTTGAGTAATTTGTTATATGTTTTCGATAAACCAAAACCCAAAAATCCAATAATCTGAAACCCGAAACCCGCAAGTGCGGATTTCGGGATTTCATTTTTCAGTTTTTGGTTATGGCCAACCCGCAACCTGATAGGTGCAAGTTGTGGGCTTTCTTTGTTAATAATTTTTGGAAATCTTCATCCCGAAACCCGAAACCCGCAATCGTGGTTTTCAGATTTCAGAAATTAGTTTTACCATTTAGTCACGTTGTGTGTTCCCGAAACTCGCAACCCAAAATTTCGGGTTGTAGGATGCGGGAAAAGATTTTTTGTTTTTAAGTTTGTTTCCTTTCGTGAAACTCGTAACTCGCAAGTTTCAGATTGCGGCTTTCGGGAGTCATGAATAACTTTTGTAAATAAGCACCTATGATCCGCATCCCGCATCAGCTGATCTAGGCCATCCATTTCCTGGATCCCACGCTTTCAATTCATTCGTCGCTTACACGCTTGATTTCCTTGTTCTTCGTTGTTTTGGTGACCTGTTTCGACTGTAATTCTCACCTCATGATCATTTCTGAAGGTATGATTGGATTGATTGCTTTTGATGATTGTTATTATTGCATGATTCGATTGGCTTGTGATGACAGGTTTTGTACGCAATTCCAAATCGTGCGTGATTCTGTTAAAACTGTACTTTATAGTGATCCGATTTGGATTAACACATGCTACAATTTCGCTTCATTACAGTTTAGATGATTTCAGTTCTCAATTCATATTATTTTAATCATAGGAGCTCTTATTAAATCATTATGATTTCTTTTATCCTTTCTTAAATATGGCGATAAGTGTGAAGTACTTAGTTCAACGTCTGTATTGGTTAGAAGAATTTTTGTGTTTTATTTTGAGAGGTTTCCTTCTAACAATCTGGTGTGAGCAATATGCTGGAAGGTTATGAATCCCTTGATGAATGTTTCATGCAAGAAGAATTTAGTCCCTTTCTATTTCAAGATTCTATGTCGCTACCCTTTGACGCAGATGTTCCTGACACCAGCAATGATAGAGAAGAAGAAACTTCTGAAATTCTATTTGTTTGCATATCACTCCTTTAGAAGAACAAAGAGAAAGTCGAGGAACAACCCAGTGATCGAGATGAATCCATTATCCATGATTTTATAATCAATGAGGAACCTATTGCCCCACTTGCTCCCACGAAACAAGGCTCGTTGTCCGATTTTTCTGTTTTTGAGAAAGTTGTGGATCAACAGGAAAATTCTGAAGCTGTTCATTTGGAGGATTTCGTGGATCGTTTGTTGCCTGTTATTGACAACCAATAGTCTGTTGCTGAATTCCACAATTTTGTTACGGGATTTCTCCCAAAGTCAGAAAATGATCCATATTTCGAACTTGATCGTAGGCTTGGAGGGAAACAATTGAGCTAAAATTGTGCAGATAATTGGCAAGATTTTCTGGATCAATAGCTTGACCCAAATTTTGTAGCATTTATCTTTTGGGAATTTCTATTTGTACTCTGTTGTAATTTCTATTTAAAGAGGAATGCCTCTCTTTGTTAGGGGTTGATATTTTTGGAGTTAGAAATCAGCAGGAGACGACTGGAGATACTCTGTCTTAGCAGAGCTTTGTAATTTTGTTTACAGACTTCATTAATACAGTAAAGTAATCTCTTTGAATCATCTCTTGTTTATTGCTCGATTTTCTTTGATAGTACATGATTTCTGGTTTTGATTTATCATCTACAGTGTGTGATCCTTTTGCATATATGAATTTATGCACAGATCTTTTGTACTGATTTCTCTTTATGACTGATCTATGTATGAGAATGTCTTGTTAAATTTCTTTAATTAAGATATTTTCTTTATCGATTTATGCAAATGATCCACAACAGTTTTAATCATTGTTAATTCTTCAATTAACGAAGTGATTCCAGGTTGATCTTGAACAGGTTTAAATACTTAAATTATTGTCTTTTAATTTTCATTAATTGATTATGATCTAAGTGGAAGGGTGAACGCATCTTTTAACATTGCTATTGAAGTTGACAAACACATTTATCCTTCTCACATCAAGATTGATTTGCACAACAACAAAGCTTTTCCTTAGGGTAGATCTAACCTAGAGTAGATCCCTTTCTTAGATAGGATAAGTTAGAATAGACTTAGTTTTGTACCTTTGTTTTCCTTAAGTGGATAACCGATCTATCGATCGAAACATCAACTCATGGAGTGCCAGCGGAGGCTGAATATCCATGGGAGATTTCCATACCAAACAGGTTGGGGATAGAACTGCCCTTACGTAGGGTCTTTTGAATCCTTTCAGTATGGGTTTTCCCCCTCTATTGGGAGCCTTGGAACCCATTCCAACACCTTGCACTTACCCTGCACACCCAAGGCCTCAACAGGGAGCAAAAGAACCTACCTATCAATCTTGGAATGGCTCTCAGTGGTTGACGCACATACCTAGATGAGTGACAGTCTGAAAACTCCTCAATGGCGAATGGCGAGCTCTTCTTCTCTTCGACGAAAGTGGAATAGGCAAAAAATGGAATAGGTGAAAACCCCGTTCTATGTATATATATAGGATGAACAATAAAACCGCATGGGGTGGCCAGTTGGAGTATTAATGAGCACGGGGCTCAATGCAATGGGTGATTAATGAGAACGGGGTGGAAATAAAACTCCACCAACTTACTTTTCGCACATACCTAAAATATGGGTTGCGCTGCGGTGGCGACCGAGATGACAATTCATGCACAACCGACAGCACCTTTAGGGCTAACTCCTGTGACCAAGAGCTACGCCCCTGGAATGAAATGCAGGTCGAAAATTTTAAGGTTAAAAATAGCACAACCAGTGGCGACTTTAGCCATAGACCCCGCGACCAAAAGCTGTGATGAAGAGGGAAAGGCACATAAAAAGGAGGAAATTTTAAGGCCAAATATTGCACAGCGGGCGGGTCTTTTAACTCTAAAATATGCGCCAAACGGCACGAAGTTAAAGTTTTGAAACCGATGCGAAGGCGGCTGAGTTAGTGTTAAAAACTGCGCAAAGGCGGGCATTTTAGAGTTAAACGATGCGCTGAACTTGGGAGGAAAGACAAAAGACTGCTTTTGATCGACAAAGTTAAGGCTAAATAATGCGCCATAGTTGGCCATAATAAGGCTAAAAACTTGCGCGAATGTCACAACTTTTATTTTTTAGAAATGCGGAACTGTCGGACAAAGAACCAATAAAAACTGCGACCACACTTGAATAGATCAAATTTTCCATAGTAGAAAAAAACAAAAAATCTTGGGAGGAGAAAAGAAGAAAACTCGCAAAGTTTGAACAAACAAGCTTCAAAAATCAAAGGGCTTCTTCAAAAATAAAAGGAGGGGCCCCAATATTTATAAAAAAATTTGGGGCGGATGTTGCAGCAACAACAATTGGCGATTCGCTGGTGAACACAGATCACTTAAACAAACCCTTCCTATGATCAAAAACTTATAAAATGCTAGCTCCAAGTGTGACAATATGTCCTCATAGTTGAACTTCTATGAATGCGGTGATCCTTTATCATAATGGTCATTTGGCAAAGGGGAACTTTGACTCAGACTTCCTTATAACTCTCTCAAGGACAGAGTGTGGAGTTCATTTTGAAGATCTATCTTTCAGGTGTTTAACTAAGAGAGGACTCCACAGGATCGTAACAAAATCTAGCAGGAATATTTGTTTGTTCCTCATTCCCACACTATCTGCATCCTTTTGGATGTTTCTTTAATTGACGACTTTTTGTCGTTTGAGCCTTCCAGAAATAAATTTCTTCAATTTCAATACTTTGATTTGGGTTCTTCAATCCATAATGTCCTTTTGTGTGAGCAAGAGATTTTATTTGATCATCAAGCCTCACGGATGGAGAAGAACCTTGCTGAGTTGAATTATTTAATCAACTTTTCTCGATTGAACACTTTTTCTCCTCTCAGCCATGCTTTAATTGAGGCGAGAATTTCTGGAAAATAGACTCTCTGATGTAAGCTCTTTGGGATTTTATTTATAGCATGGGATCATTTTAAATACCATACGCCTGCGAGACATGCTTCCTTTTGTAAAATTAGTCACAACAGATCTAATGAACAAGTAAATCAATCACAATAGATGAACATAGAAAATATGGTGTAAAACTGTGCAAAACATGCAGCAGTGCTCAATATCCCAATAAGGGTGAATAATTACAATACAATCTGACTATGTGAGTGAGCAATTCGAATTGACTAAGTAGGCCATTTGAATCACTGAATGGAGTAGCTTGACTCCAACTAGGAGTCCTCATCATCAATCAGTAGTGGTCATCAATGCACAAGAACCAGTCATCCAGGTGTCAATCTGAGTCTAACTGAGTGTAACAAGTGTAACTGAAGTGTGTAGCACTGATTAAGGGAAGGAGGCTCAGTGGGGGGCGCATGGGAGACTAACTGAAGTCAGAACAAGTCATCTAGTCAAACTGGAGGTCCAACGGAAGTGAAACAGTCAGTCGGGAGTGAAACTAGCCTCAAATCAGGGAGAATCGGAGCTAATTGAATGTAACTGAAGTGGAATTGTAGTGGTAGGTGAACAAGTATGCCCTTCTCTGGCAGTAGGTGAGAAGTGGGCGCCTTTCAGGCTAGGAGGGCTAAAACTCTGAAGTAAGTGGCTCCCGGGTGCTAGAATAAGGTGGATAAGGTGCTGGAGGCATCAAACTGGTGACTGGGATGCATGCAAGTGCATGCAGGTGCATGCAAACCCTAGAATTTGCATGCAAACCCTAATTGCATGCAAGATCCTGAAAAAGATGATGTGGATATCCGAACACCCCCCCTCAAGCTAGACTATGATGTGCAAAAAATAATGTGGGGCCCTGGTAACTAAGACCAAAGGTCACCCCAATATAATAATCCAAAAAATGCTAAAAATAAACTAAGTGAGGAAAGAGGGAAAACCCAGTGGGAAGAAAGCCCCCCCTCAAGCTATAGCATAATAATGAATCAATCTGTCTCCACCATGATGGAACTCACCCCCAATAGTGAACGGAGGTAGCAGAACTTCTTCTCAGTGAAGCTCTTGGTGAAGATGTCTGCAATTTGCTCATCAGTAGGGCAATATTGCAGAATGATGGTGCGGTCATGCACCAACTGTCGAATGTAATGCATATGAATCTCAATGTGTTTGGTCCTCTGCCTCTGAACTGGATCTGTGGAGATCTTGATAGCACTTTGATTGTCACAAAATAGGACAGTCGAAGTAGTGCCACCAAAACCAAACTCGGAAAGAATACCCTGCAACCAAACTGCCTGAATGCAGGCATTGACTGCCCCTCGATACTCTGCCTCTGCTGAAGAAAGTGCGATGGCTGCTTGTTTTTTGCTGGACCAGCAAATAGAACCATGAACAATCATGAAAACATAACTGGAAGTGGACTTCCGATCAATGCTATCACCTGCCCAATCTGAATCAGTAAAACCAATGAAATCTAGCTCAGAATCTGTAGCATAATGTATGCCAAACTGTCTCGTACCTTGCACATACTGCAAGATCCGCTTGGCTGCTCGCCAATGAAGCTCATGTGGCTGTTGCATATATCTTGACACGGCACTCACGGCATATGAGATATCAGGCCGTGAGTGTGTCAAATAAAGTAGTGAACCAATCAACTGTCGATACATACTGCAATCTGCAAGCGGTGTAGAATCTCCCTCCTCAAGACTGATTCCTGAGAGGAATGGGAATGGGGCTGCCTTACATTCAGCCATATTAAACTTCAATAACAGGTCGGAGGAATATTTTTTCTGATATATAGTGATCCCATCAAAATTTTGAGCTATCTCCAAGCCCAAAAAGTGACTCAGCAAGCCCAAATCGCTCATGTCAAAAGCTAGATTTAAGGCAGATTTTAGCTTGTTTATTGAAGTAAGTGTGCTACCAGTAATGAGAAGATCATCAACATAAAGTACAATAACCAACAAATTACCTTTAACTCACTAAAGATACACATTCGGATCAGATTTGCATCTTTGGAAATTCTGAGAAAGAAGGAAGGAGTCCATCTTTGCGTACCAAGCTCTTGGGGCCTGTTTTAACCCGTACAAAGATTTCTTCAATCTACAAACCAATGATGGATTTGATGTATAAACTTCTAGCTGCTGCATATATACCTCTTCAGCAAGGTCTCCATGTAAGAATGCACTCTTCACATCCATGTGGTGCACTTCCCAGTGCTTGGATGCGGCAATAGCTAAAACAAGGCGGATGGAATCCATCTTTGCAACTGGTGCAAAGGTCTCAGTGTAGTCCACTCCTTGGACTTGGGAAAAACATTTTGCCACCAACCTTGCTTTATATTTGCTGATAGTGCCATCAGCAGCAACTTTAGTACGGTAGACCCATTTACACTTCACTAATTTTCTTCCAGGTGGAAGAGAAACTAGCTCCCATGTGTTGTTCTTTTGAAGAGAACTGTACTCTTCGTCCATGGCACTTTTCCATCTCGGATCTCGATGAGCAGAATAGTATGATGTAGGATATGAACCAGCCATCAAATAAAAAATCTTAGGAAGAAATGGATCAGCAATAGAAAGATCCATACCTGCTCTTTGAAAGTCTCCTCTTGTTCGTCTCGGATCAGCAGGATTTCCAAGATTCGAACCAGCAGATTGTAGAGTGTTTTGGGCCCACTTTGGTAACTGAGGAGGATCATAATGGTCGAATTCCGAACCTGATATGTCATGATCATCATATGCTGCTACAATATCATAAATATCAGAACTCATACCTTCATTATCGCTGCACGGATCTTCTTCTGGCTAAGGCGGTGAATCGGCAGTCTTCTCCTCGACTAGTTGCAATTCTTGAAGCGGTTCTTCAAATTGCACACTGCGCTCTATGAATATCTTTTTAGATCTGATATCCATGAGTTTATATGATTTTGATTCTTCCCCATATCATATCAGTATGCACTCGATACTTTGTGGATCCAAAGCTCGTCTCTTCTCAAAAGGAATTCTAGCCCATGCAGTAGAGCCAAAAACTCTCAAATTTAACACATCTGGTTTGTGACCAAAGAATGCTTCGAAAGGAGTCATACCTTTCACGGATGAATGTGGAACATGGTTCTGTATATATGCAGCAACATTGATTGCTTCATCCCAAAGATTTGCAGCCAAACCTTTTGATTCAATCATGCATGTAGCCATCTCTTTCAGTGACCGATTTTTCCTTTCCGCTACACCATTCTGCTGGGGTGTGTAGGGAATTGTATGTTGGATATTAATTCCGCTTTGGGAACAAAGTTGCAGCAACTCGGACTTGATATATTACCCACCATTATCAGATCTAAGAGCTTTGATCTTGCTCTCAGTGGCGGTCTCAACAGAAGCCTTAAAATCCTTGAATTTTCCAAGCACTTCTGACTTGTTTTTGAGAAAGAATACCCATGTAAAGCGGGAAAAATCGTCAATAAATGTCAAAACATACCTTGAACCATTTAATGACATATGGGGCAGCGGACCACTGATATCAGAATGGATCAATCCCAAAATAGTAGATGCTCTGCTAGCTTTGCCGCGGTCGAATCTGTGCTCGGGGTGCTTCCCAATAATGCAACCAGTGCATATTCCCTTCGAGGAACGAAGTTGTGGAAGCCCATATACCATGGATTTATTTGATAGCAGCAGAAAATATTTATAATTAAGATGTCCAAATATTTCATTCCAAAGCCTACTAACCTCATTACCATGTGTGCGAAGAGCAGTGGGCTTTGCAAGCGGAATAAAGTGTGAAAACTCATATCATTTTGCAGTGTGATTTGCCTTTCCGACTGCAACTAGTCTTCCACTTTTGATATCAGAAATTTCAGCTGTATTAGGGCTGAATGTAACTTGCTTTGGTTCACCAGTGTGTGTCATTTGATACACAGAAAGGAGATTTGAAGCCAAGGAAGGCACATAGAGAACATTCTGAAAGCTTCCATGTTCTACATGAATCGTACCTTTGCCCTTTGAACAAATTTTTGAGTCATCTCCCAAATGGATGGGGATGGAGCTGTTTGGATCGAATGAGGAAAAAGAATCAATATTTGTAGCCATATGATTTGATGCACCCGAATCTATCAAGAGAGTAGTGGGCTTCGAAACTGTTTCCATGAGTGCTTGTCCTCTTTCATGATCATCATTCCTATCCTTCTTCCTTGCACCGTCAGGAAGGGTTATGTTGTTCTTTTCCAAAAGGAGGGCCATTTGATCTATAGTCTTCTTCATACATGAAATTTCGGGATGAAAGCCACGGTTACAATAAGTACATTTAGATTTTTGGTTACCTTCTTTGCCCTTTTGCTTGGATTTCGAACTGGATGGTGCATCCGTTTGTTTTCCTTTCTCCTTTTGCTTGTGAGGCTCGAATTTGGGCTTCTCCTTCTTCTGCTTTCCTTTACCATTCGTGATCTTGGGTCCTTGAACATATAGGGTTGAATCTTTGGATCTTATGGACCCCATTTGAACCAACTTGTCATGCTCTTTTGTGACGGACTCAATGAAGGCATTCAAGATAGGCATCTTCCAATTCGGGGTAGTTAGCCGACCGGAATTGAAAGTAGAGACAAATACCGAATAATCTTTACCAAGCTTGCTGAGAATGGAGAGGATCAATTGTTTATCCTCTTTGATAACTCCACTGTTCTTCAACTGCATGTTCAAGTTCTTTAATTTTGTGAAGAATTCATTAATGGTCTCGAAATTCTCAGGACTAAGGCCAATCAAATCATTCTCTAATTGAAAAGCCCTAAGCTCGTCCTGCTTGCCAAATAGTGTTTCAAGTTGCTCCCATATAGCTTTTGGGGTCTTCAATACACTGAGATGGAAGTGAAGATATTTGGAGATGGAGAGACAAAGAAGACCATAAGCTTCATCAAGCTTGTTGTAGTGTTTGGTTCGATCTGACACATTGTTTGGCTCCAATTCAAGACCAAGAGTGACTCGGTAGTAACCTTTTGAACGTAATATGATCTCCATATCATCTTTCCAATCAAAATAATTGAATGGGGTGAGGATAGGCTTTGAAGAAGAGTATTCCATTGCTAGGAGCGAGTCAAAATGATGTAGATGAGCTTGCATGCAAAGTGTAGCGAATGCAAAAGAGGAGTTTGCATGCACAGTGTAGCGAATGCAAAGGAGGAGCTTGATAACCTGCAAATCACAATCAAACCAAGAACCGTAAGGTCGAACAATCCACCCTTTTAGAGTTGCATCACACCTGGGATTGGAGATCAAACAATGTTGAATGGGTCCAATGTATCAGATCCAGGAATTATGTGGAAACTCAAGCTTCTGGAGTGGTATTGGAATTATTTTCAAGCTTTGCATGCACAGGAGCGAATGCCCTTGAGATATCTCATGCCAAAACTTTTTGCAATTTGAGCAATTCAGTCAAATCTTCTTGTACAAACACCTGCAGAAAAGAGATCTTGTCCCTGCAATGGCTCTGATACCATGTAAAATTAGTCATAGCAGATCTAATGAACAAGTAAATCAATCACAACAGATGAACATAGAAAATATGGTGTAAAACTGTGCAAAACATGCAGCAGTGCTCAATATCCCAATAAGGCTGAATAATTACAATACAATCTGACTATGTGAGTGAGCAATTCGAATTGACTAAGTAGGCCATTCGAATCACTGAATGGAGTAGCTTGACTCCAACTAGGAGTCCTCATCATCAATCAGTAGTGGTCATCAATGCACAAGAACCAGTCATCCAGGTGTCAATCTGAGTCTAACTGAGTGTAACAAGTGTAACTGAAGTGTGTAGCACTGATTAAGGGAAGGAGGCTGAGTGGGGGGCGCATGGGAGACTAACTGAAGTCAGAACAAGTCATCTAGTCAAACTGGAGGTCCAACGGAAGTGAAACAGTCAGTCGGGAGTGAAACTAGCCTCAAATCAGGGAGAATCGGAGCTAACTGAATGTAACTGAAGTGGAACTGCAGTGGTAGGTGAACAAGTGTGCCCTTCTCTGGTAGTAGGTGAGAAGTGGGTGCCTTTCAAGCTAGGAGGGCTAAAACTCTGAAGTAAGTGGCTCCCAGGTGCTAGAATAAGGTGGATAAGGTGTTGGAGGCATCAAACTGGTGACTGGGATGCATGCAAGTGCATGCAGGTGCATGCAAACCCTAGAATTTGCATGCAAACCCTAATTGCATGCAAGATCCTGAAAAAGATGATGTGGATATCCGAACACCTTTCGATGGGTCTATCATAGAAAAATCCCTAGGATAGGCATTAATGTTAAATTGAATGGAGCCTTGACATAGTGAGAAGGAAATGTTGAATCTCAATCATTTAATCGGGGTTACTTTGAACAAATAGAAAAGGATCTCTTCATTCTTAAAGGCTACTCAGTGAAAGAAAAGTCACGGAGAGAATTTCTTTATAAGTGGAAGATTGCCTTTCAGGATTTTTTAGATTTGCTCGGAGCCTTTTCTCACCACGAAGCCGAGAGTTGTGCTAGGCTTTATTAAAGAAAGAAATAAAGAAAACTTGAGCAGAGGGCAAGGTAAAAAATCAAACCAAACTACTTAAATTGTACACAAAAACAAAACAAGAAAATAAGAGACAACAATGTTTATTTATGTACAAAAGACTCCACGAGACTACGCAAAAGTACTGCTTTAAAGCGAGGCCATTGAGAGGGAGAATTACTTCCTCTCCTTGTAGGTATTTCAGCTTGTAGGTGGATGAGCCAATCTTTCTAGAAATTTGATAAGGGCCAACCCATAGATGTTGAAACTTTGTGTGCATTCCCTTACCATCATGTGGATGGTCCCATTTTAAAACTAAGTCACCTGCTTTGAAATCCCTTTTTCCAGACTTTCGCTTATCAAACCACCTTTGACTATGTCTTGGTGTTGGTGCAACTGGTATTTGGCTTTAAGCTTAGATTCCTCAAGTTTCAGCACGGTATCAATTCTTGATTGTAGGACTTGACTGCTAAACTCTCGAGGGGCTTGGGCCAATTGCAAGGATGGGAGTAAAATATTCGAAGGGAGAATGGCTTCCTGACCGTAGACCAGAGTGAACGGGGAGAATCCTAAAATATTCTTTGCGGTGACTTTGTCTTCCCATAGAGCATTCGGGAGGGCTGTATGCCAAATTCTTTGATTTTCAATTATAGTTTTCTTAAGAATTCGAATGAGGTTCTTATTGGTAGACTTAGATAAACCATTTCCTTGGGGATAATAATTGGATGAATAATGTATTTTAAGTCCTTTCTCACAAGCAAATTCATTTATCTTCAAAGACGAAAAATAAGTTGCATTTTCAAAGACTAGGGAAATTGGAACCCCAAACCTGGTTATGATGTTTTCTTCCAGGAATCCAATAACTGCAGCTTCGTTTATTTTGTGTAGCGAAATAGATTCTGGCCATCTTTTAAAATAGTCTGTAGCTGTCAAGATATACCGATGCTGCAATGATTAATTTGGGTTTATTTCATCGATAGCATCTATGCCCCACTGCTCGAATGGTTCAGATATGATGACTGGTTGCAGGGGTCCTACTACTTTCGGCAATTCCCCAGCACTTCTTTGGCATACATCACAATTCCGGGCATAGGCATGAGCATATCTGAATAAGGTTGGCCAATAATACCCATATATGAGAATTTTATGTGCTGTGGTATATCCAAAATAATGTCCCCCGGCAGGGCCATCGTGCAATTCCTTAACTACACTATCAGCATCTTCCTTCTCTAGACATCTAAGGAAAATCCCATCATAATTTCTTCTAAAGAGAATCCCATCAATAATTTGATAGGATACTAATTTTAGACTTAGTGCTCTTCTTTGCTTAGAATTCCAGTGTTCAAGAAAATATCCTTGCTGCAAATAATGCACTAGGTCCCTATACCAAGATTCAAGAGCTGTAAAAATAGGACATAGTTCAGCCATATTTAGATCCGCTTCATTTTCCCAGTCCAGCTCTTCATCAACTGGATGCTCAGTGAGTAACTTACATACCCCTTGACCCTTGATAATGGTGGCAGGTTTGAATTCTAAATCGTATTCTTGAAGAGCTGTAACCCAATTCCCTCTCCATTCTCCCAATTCTTTCTGAACGAACAGAGATCTGGTAGTGGGGTGAGGAACTATGACTTTAGTCTTGTTCTTTAAAATATATGGCCTGAACTGCTTTACCGCTATGAATATGGCATATGCTTTCTTGTCTACAATAGGATAATTCAATTCAACGCCCTGCAGACCAATGCTCATAAAAGAGATTGGGTATTCGTCCCCTGATTCCACCTTTTGTGTGAGCACAGCTGCGAGAGAGTCATCCGAAGCAAAGGTGTACATAATGAAATCTTTATCAAAATCTGGACTTCTTAAAGAAGGTGCATTAGCTATGGCCGCTTTGATTTTCTTAAATGCCACTTTCTCCAAGTCAGTCCACTTGAACTGTACACTATGCTTTATCATTTGTTGCAAAGGCTTAACGGTCTGAGCAAAATCAGGAACGAACCTTCGAACGAAATTGATAACGCCCATAAATGATTGCATAGATTTCTTGCTGTGAGGCATGGGAATCTAATTGATAGCCTAGACCCTCTCTTGATTTGTTGAGATTCATTTTTCTTAAATGATGTGACCCAAGAATTTACCTTTGAGAACGGCAAAAACACTTTTCTTGGGATTTTGTAATGTCTCAATTTTGACCCCCTTTGCATTAAATCGTAAATGATGTAAATATTGTTATTTAATCATGGTGAGGAGCTCAAGGCCAAGGCCCCACCATTGATTTAGCATTTTATGTATCGGCAATTAAACATAGATTCCTATGGCTCTTGTGTTGGACATGCACAATGTAAATTAAGACATCATGTAAATACGAATTTTAATGAAATACCCACAACTAACTATGCAATGCAACAAAGAGATGGGGGCATGATTCTACAAAGAATATGGAGGGAAATTATTCAAACCCTTGAGCCAATGGTGAAAACCCAAATGTCAATGAATGAACCCCAACTACCCATTCTGACTTATGCACCCAATCATTTAATTCTTCCAGGAGTTGGTTGAGGCAGTTAATGCCTTGGGAATGAAGAGGTATGGCATCCAATTTCGTGCATGGGAAAGCCATCAACCTGGAGAAAACGTATTTTTGCTTCTGGGGCAAGAAAACACCCATGAAATTGTGCCCAAAGCCATTCTTCACCCATTGTCTTTCCTCTCTCACGCAGTCTGAGCTAGTGGAGTCTGTCTCCTTCACGTTTTCTACCATTTTCCTGCATTTTACATAGCTGGGAGCTCGTTTTTGTATTGCACAGTGGCTGGGGAAAAGGGGGTCACATTTTGGGATTTTATAGAGGTTTTTTTGCCCCTGGAATGCAGATAAATGTTTTCTGAAAATGAATTTGCTCGTCCAGGGTGGATTCCCGATCTAATAGTTCGTTTTTGGTTGCCCACATTTTTTAGCACTTGTTTTTTTGTTGTTGGGTGCATCCCTGTGTTGGTTTGAAATTGTGAGAAAGAGTTAGGAGTGGAAGTGGACCAGAATTGGCTTGATAAACCTAGTGAGGAGGTAACCTCTCAAGAAGCTCAAAAAGGCTGGTTTCTCTTCTATGCACACCTTGAAGAACACTAGAATGGAAGGTATGGCCTGAGGGATTGTGTAGTAGTGAAGGGAATACTTCCTTGTGCCAGGTGTGTAGGTATTGTGGGGAGCAAGCTAGATAGATCTTGTATAGGGTGTCCACATCTCTGTTTTTGAGCTCACTGGCTTAGCAATTCTTCCTTTCCATTTCCTTAGCATCCTGATAAACCCAACTGTAGATTGGTTTGGCTAATTTTGGTGCATATTGGGCTATGTGTGAGTCTTTTGTTCCCTTTTTCCTTGTAGATCTCAGGCCCAGCTCGGGGGTGGCAGTTGTAATGAGAGATTGATGATCATAGCTGGCCTATGGTTGGGTGGAACGTTGCAGTTGCATAGCCAGTTGCTCAGGACTACTTTGTTATAAGATAAGTACTCTCTTGTGTTAAATCTGCAATGTATTTCTTTGATGTTATCATGAATATCTTGAATGTATGATAGATGTGTAATTGAGTTTACTTCTGCTGTCTTACATTTATACATATGCATATGTCTCTTTATATTATGTGAATGTTTATTTAGTAATTATAGGGCCAAATGCCCAGTTCTAGCATCATGTTCTCTCCATCGCCTTGGTAGGATGGGAGGGACATTACAGATTTAAAGAAATACCATATGTCTTGCAGCAATAAAAAATCTGCTTCAGGTGAAAAACAAGATTTTCTCTCTTCTTTGAGAAAACCATCACATCGTCTAGATAAACCACAACACACTGACTGCCCAATCCTCGAAAGGCAATGTCCATTGCTCGCTGAAAAGTGGCTCTTGCGTTTATCAAACCAAATGGCATTCTGTGATAAGCAAAGGTTCCCCTCTTTGTACGAAAAGTGGTTTTGTGTCGGTCTTCTTCTGCAACTAGCACTTGATTGTAACCAGAAAACCCGTCGAGTAGAGAGAAGAGCTCTGAGCCTAAAACCATCTGTAATATTTGCTCCATTGGGGGCACAGGATAGTTGTCTTTATCGGAAGCCTTTTTCAAGTTCTGGAAAGCCACACACAATTTGATTTCTCCAGATTTCTTCCGCATGGGAACTAGATTAGCAACCCATTCTGAATTCCGGACTTTAAAAATAATCTTTGCATCCAACAATTTCTTCAACTCCTTTTGTATTAAAGGCTCAAGAGTCGGATGCATTCTTCTATGTTGCTACTGAAAAGATTTAACACCAGTCCTCATTGGTATTATGTGCTAAATAATGTGAGTATCACATGTTTTCAGATCCTTAGAAGTCCATGCAAAGACATCTCTATATTGTCGAAACAGTTTGATGAACTTATCTCTTTCGCCCGACGAACATCATTTACCAAGATTAACATATTTCGGTTCAGCCTCTGTACCTAGATTTACTAATTCATGCTGCATGGTGGAGCTGTGAGTTTTACCATTTACTAGCCTTTTGAACTTATTCTGCAGATCAAATAAACCTTCAAGAGATCGTACTCCCTTGGGCATGAAATCTCCTTTGAAAACATCTTTAGTTTGCAGATCTAAATTGTGCTTCTCTTCATGTATTATGGATTCCTGGAACACATCTTCGTTTGTCAAGAAGCTGATGATCTGATCATCATCATCAAACACTCTAAGATTTGTAATGTTATCCGGAACAGATGGCCTGAAAATTAATTCAATAGAACAGTTGTTATTAATAGACACTAGTCTAGAAGCAGATGTAGCTGGCAAATCAGTTGTGACATTTCTCAATATGGGAATGCAATTAATATTAAAAGCATCAACACATGAAATTAAATTCCAAACCTCGGACTGATAACCTTGTAAGTGTGGTGAAAGGCAGTGAATTTTATCCCTTACCTTCCTAACAACTATCTCTGAATCACCAAAGACTTTCAAATATTTGACATTTAAACTAATAGCCTTCTTCAAACTGTGAACCAGGGCTTCATACTCAGCTGTATTATTGTTAAGTTTAGCCTAATCTCACAAGCAAGATCACTGCAAGAAACACAATCACAAGATAGACACAGATTTACCTTGGGAAACCCTCATGGGGTAGAAAACCCAGCAAAGCTTTCGATTCCTTCGTCGCTTACAGGCGGTTCGGCTCCTCTATAAAAATGAGTTGATGTAGGGGCATGATGAGTTTCTCACAGATCCGCTTGTAATAATTCGCGTATTTTCATTCCCATGCAGGTTGGTAGGATACAAAGAGAGGAGACTCTTTTCTACTCCATATGCAACCCAAATCCGGGAAGCAGTGCTTACTTAGCAAGCAATCCATCAAATAAGAAGACATGAACAAGTCAGCCTTCTTCTGGGTCAGGCCTCCTTAAGAAACGGTTAATTGCGAGACCATACTGTCTGAAATTCTGTTATCCCAAATGAAGATTATGCCGGACATGGCTACATGGGCCATTACTGGCACCCAGCCAAGCTTGAAAACATTCCCATTCGGCATGCCAAAAATCCAACTCAACATTAAGATAATGAGTCTATAAGGAGTCCTTAGCAAAGCACTTTCATATTCATTAGTATTTCTTTCCCTGATTTGTCATTCAACTACCATCATCTTTTTGGCAAACTCCAGAGGGTCTATAGTTTTCTTGGCTATCCAATCATCGTCCAGCCAAGTCCTTGCCTGGGGAAACTTGTAAGTAGCCATGATGTGTTCAGGTGCAAGAGACGCCAGGTTCATTCCGTTCTTGTCATTAATAAACCTTGTATCAATCCTCACATGAGGAATTATCCAGCCGATGACCTCCGAGCATGTTAATAGATCGGGATGAGTCGCTTCCTTGTGAAGGTTGGATTTCTTGATGTTCAAGTAAACCATGGTTTCTTCTAGGGATGCTTCAGGTTACTGTTGATCTCTGATAAACCTGTATAAGTCACCCCATTGAAATTCTTAGGAAGAGCTTCCTGGGGATACCCCAGTGACAGCTTGTGTGTCACTAAACATGGTTTCGAGCGATGTGTCCAACAAGATTTCCATGTCCGAAACTGATTCTGCAAGCTTAGCCTTTTTCCTGGAATACCTCCTATGCATGTCAAACCTGCGATGGTGAGGGTAGCACAAATGAGGAGTTTGACTAATTCTCAAGCACCCATTGCTAGCAAAAACACATCTTATGATTTATAGCGTTAAGCAGAAATTGAGCATGCAATAGTGTTGACTTTCAAATTAAAATGACCTTTCAAAGACAAGGGTGACAAGGAAGAACTTCTAAACAATAAACACCCATGCAATAGCTCAAAATGCAATTTACAAAAAAACGAATGCTACTAGCCAGCTCTTGACCATATTTCATGATAAAAAAAACAATTATTTTACTGGCATCAACTTTTTTTACAAATACACAGTTATGCAAAGTGCTATTAGTGCGGGACATAAGGAGCATTCCTGAAACTTCTGTAACTTTATGGCTTTAACGTAGGGCTTTATCATTGGGAGCATGACTTATTACCCACAACGGTGAGTGCAGTATGGCATTTCCCAGTATTAGCAAATGTGTGCTACAAACTAGAATGTGTGCTATAGAGCTAATAGCACTATCCGTGGCCTTAAATCTGTGATAAGGATTTTCCTAGGATTAGCCATTATCAATAGAACAAATGTGGGGGGGAAACCTTTCCTAAAAAACTAAGAAAACAAAAGTCGACAGTCTGAAATGTATATGCGCGGAAGGAGGCTTTTATGGGTCATGGTCTCGATGGGAGAAAAACCAAAAACTTTGTGCTCTTATCGGCCTTAAGGGAGGTTTTCCCATTTTGCGAAGGAGTTACCTTACATCACACAAAAATAACGGGCAATCTGAGTGCTAAAAATATTTAAAAGGGAAAAAACGAGCTTTAGGCGGAGTTTCCTTTCGGATAAAAGCAAAGGGGGGAGTGTTGTGGCCACAACAGATCCCATCTTTCATCCAAGCATGGGATCCCCATTTTGAAAATAAGCACAAAGGTATTTGGGTAAGTGTTCTTGTGGACATGAAGTTTTGAACTCTGTTTCTATGATCTTGATGCCTATACTTTTGATTGCTTTGATTGTCATTTTTCTCTCGATTTTTCACTAAGTGTTTTTGGTTTGCTGGAAGCTTTGATTTTTTAGTAATTTGTTATCTGTTTTCGCTAAACAAAAACCCGAAAATCCAATAATCTGAAACCCGAAACCCGCAAGTGTGGATTTTGGGATTTCGTTTTTCAGTTTTTGGTTATGGCCAACCCGCAACCTGACAGGTGCAAGTTGTGGGCTTTCTTTGTTAATAATTTTTGGAAATCTTCATCCTGAAATCCAAAACCCGCAATCGTGGTTTTCGGATTTCCAAAATTGGTTTTACTGTTTAGTCGCGTTGTGTGTTCCCAAAACTCGCAACCCGAAATTTCGGGTTGCAGGATGCAGGAAAATATTTTTTGTTTTTAAGTTTGTTTCCTTTCGCGAAACTCGTAACTCGTAAGTTTCGGATTGTGGCTTTCGGGAGTCATGAATAATTTTTGTAAATAAGCATCTATGATCCGCATCCCGCATCGGCTGATCTAGGCCATCCATTCCCTGGATCCCATGCTTTCGATTCCTTCGTCGCTTACGCACTTGATTTCCTAATTCTTCGTTGTTTTGGCGACCTGTTTCGACTATAATTCTCACCTCATGATCGTTTCTGAAGGTATGATTGGATTGATTGCTTTTGATGATTGGTATGATTGCATGATTCGATTGGCTTGTGATGACAGGTTTTGTACGCAATTCCAAATCGTGCGTGATTCTGTTAAAACTGTACTTTATTATGATCCGATTTGGATTAACACATGCTACGATGTCACTTCATTACAGTTCAGATGATTGCAGTTCTCAATTCATATGATTTTAATCATAGGAGCTCATCATATCCAATCATTATGATTTCTTTTATCCTTCCTTAAATATGGCGATAAGTGTGAAGTACTTAGTTCGTCGTCTGTATTGGTTAGAAGAAGTTTTGTGTTTTATTTTGAGAGGTTTCCTTCTAACAATCTGGTGTGAGCAATATGCTGACAGGTTATGAATCCCTTGATGAATGTTACATGCAAGAAGAATTTTAGCCCTTGCTATTTCAATATTCTATGTCACTACCCTTTGACGCAGGTGTTCCTGACACCAGCAATGATAGAGAAGAAGAAACTTCTGAAATTCTATTTGTTTGCATATCACTCCTTCAAAAGATCGAAGAGAAAGTCGAGGAACAACCCATTGATCGATATGACTCTGTAACGTACCCTTCCATCATCGAATGCAGGGAAGGAAACATTAACAACACACCGGGCTTTTAGCAGGCTTAGCCCCAATATTTAGACCCGTAAATAGGTAACAATTAAAACTTCTCTATACAGATGCAAACTTCAATAAAACACAGCAGAATTTAAACATAACAACACATATAAGCATAGATTCGCATCAGCATATTTATCTCAAGCAATCAATAGGCAGAGAATTGAATCCCCTACTTAAGCTACATCATATCGATTTCAACCTCATGAATACATAACATTCAGATTTAGCACATTGCAGAACACAGATTGTATATAAGGTAAACCACAGAGAGTACTTATATTGCAACGCAAATGTCCAACGACTGGCTACGTGAGAGCAATGTTCCACCCAACCATAGATCTCTGTCCAGCCTGTATTCTTTCAGCTGAGAGATCACCCCCAAGCTGGGCTGTGTATCCACTAAGGAGGAACTAGATGGCTCACTCACAGTCAGGGTTTCACTCAAACGGCCATGCTAAGCCAACACACAGTTGGGTTTTTCAAGCATGCAATAGGAGATGGAGGAGGATGCTAGTCCACTGAGCTCAATCCCAGAGGCACATACACTTCAAGCTGGACTCAGCAATCCCATCCTCTGTTCATACATCCACTCCTGGATTTCTCACAACTCTGTCACAAATAACCCCAAATCCGTCACTGATTTTCTGGGCAGTTAAAACTGGGTTTTCCCATGGATTTTGGGGTAGCTATTGCTCCCAAATTCGCCCCAAGGCTCATACCAACGGATCCCCCATTGGATTTCACTGTCTATTACCCATTCTGGGCGTTTCTGGCTTCCCAAAACGTGGGTTCTCTCACAGTCGCGATTTCTGGTTTCCTCACTGCTGGCACTTGTTTTTGGATGGGGAATGATGCTAGGTACTTTCACAATGGAATGGGGGTGAGAATGAAGCAACCTCCCATGAGGTTGAATGACTTCTTGTACAAGAAAACAAAGCCCATACCTACCCATACGAATTTCAGGGCTGCCCATGCTCCATTGAAGCCATGGGCTGAAATCTCAACCACTTCCTTACAACAGGCATTAATGTCACCTAGGGAAGTCAATGGGTTCTCATAATGACAAATGGCAGCCTAGGGTTTAGTCCCATAGCCCCCTCACCACTCCCTAGTGGATACACGTGGCCCCTTCTCATTCGTTGCCTCCATAGCCAGTTTTGGTATTTTATTTCAATATTAAATATTTACATCAATTTACAATATCCCATGGCTTAATAGCACGTGGGTAACAAAATATCAAGCATGTCTAATTTAAAATAAAATCTGAGCATAAACTAGTGGGGCCTTGGCCTTGAGCTCCACGCTAGGGAAACATACATCGTGTGTATACAATATTTACATTAGATGCTAATACATCCTAAGAGTCAGAATGGGGGTATTACAGACTCCATTATCCATGATTTCATAATCAATGAGGAACCTGTTGCCCCACTTGCTCCCACGAAACAAGGCCCATTGTCCGATTTTTCTGTTTTTGAGAAAGTTGTGGATCAACAAGAAGATTTTGAAGCTGTTCATTTGGAGGATTTCGTGGATCGTTTGTTGCTTGTTATTGACAGCCAATAGTCCATTGCTGAATTCCACAATTTTGTTACGAGATTTCTCCCAAAATGAGAAAATGATCCATATTTCGAACTTGATCGTAGGCTTGGAGGGAAACAATTGAGCTAAAATTGTGCAGATAATTGGCAGGATTTTCTGGATCAATAGCTTGACCCAAATTTTGTAGTCTTTATCTTTTGGGAATTTCCATTTGTACTTTGTTGTAATTTCTATTTAAAAAGGAATGCCTCTCTTTGTTAGGGGTTGATATTTTTGGAGTTAGAAATCAGCAGGAGACGACTGGAGATACTCTGTCTTAGCAGAGCTTTGTAATTTTGTTTACATACTTCATTAATACAGTAAAGTAATCTCTTTGAATCATCTCTTGTTTATTGCTCAAGTTTCTTTGGCAGTACATGATTTCTGGTTTTGATTTATCATCTACAGTGTGTGATCCTTTTGCATATATGAAGTTATGCACAGATCTTTTGTATTGATTTCTCTTTATGACTGATCTATGTATGAGAATGTCTTGTTAAATTTCTTTAATTAAGATATTTTTCTTTATTGATTTCTGCAAAAGATCCACAACAGTTTTAATCATTGTTAATTTTTCAATTAACGAAGTGATTATAGTTTGATCTTGAACAGGTTTAAACACTTAAATTATTGTCTTTTAATTTTCATTAATTGATTATGATCTAAGTGGATGGGTGAACGCATCTTTTAACATTTCTGTTGAAGTTGACAAACACATTTATCCTTCTCACATCAAGATTGATCTGTACAACAACAAATCCTTTCCTTAGGGTAGATCTAACCTAGAGTAGATCCCTTTCTTAGATAGGATAAGTTAGAACGGACTTAGTTTTGTACCTTTGTTTTCCTTAAGTGGAGAACCGATCTATCGATCGAAACATCAACTCATAGAGTGCCAGCGGAGGCTGAATATCCGTGGGAGATTTCCATACCAAACAGGCTGGGGATAGAACTTCCCTTGCGTAGGGTCTTTCGAAGCCTTTCAGTATGCCGGTTTTCCCCCTCTGTTGGGAGCCTTGGAACCCATTCCAACACCTTGCACTTACCCTACACACCCGAGGCCTCAACAGGGAGAAAAAGCACCTACCTATCAATCTTGGAATGGCTCTCCGTGGTTGACGCGCGTACCTAGATGAGTGACAGTACGAAAAATACTCAATGGTGAATGGCGAGCTCTTCTTCTCTTCGGAGAAAGTGGAATAGGAAAAAAATGGAATAGGCGAAAACCCCGTTCTACGTATATATATAGGATGAGCAATAAAACTGCACAAGGTGGCCAGTTGGAGTATTAATGAGCACGGGGCTCAATGCAACGGGTGATTAATGAGCACGGGGTGGCAATAAAACTCCACCAACTTACCTTTTGCGCATACCTAAAATATGGGTTGCGCTACGGTGGCGACCGAGATGACAATTCATGCACAACCGATAGCACCTTTAGGGATAACTCCTGTGACCAAAAGCTGCGCCTCTAGATTGAAACGCAAGTCAGCAATTTTAAGGTTTAAAATGGCGCAACCAGTGGCGACTTTAGCCATAGACCCCGCGACTAAAAGCTGCGACGAAGAGGGCGAGGCACACAAAAAGAAGGGAATTTTAAGGCCATACATTGCGCTGCGGGCGGGCGTTTTAACTCTAAAATCTGCCCCAAACAGCACGAAGTTAAAGTTTTGAAACCAGTGCAAAAGCAGCTAAGTTAGTGTTAAAAAATGCGTAAAGGTGGGCATTTTAGAGTTAAACAATGCGCTGAACTCGGGAGGAAAGATAAAAGACTGCTTTTGATCGACAAAGTTAAGGCTAAATAATACGCCACAGTCGGCCATAATAAGGCTAAAAACTTGCGCGAATGTCACAACTTTTATTTTTTAGAAATGCGCAACTGTCGGACAAAAAACCAATTAAAACTGCGACCACAGTTGAATGGATCAAATTTGCCTTAGCAGAAAAAACAAAAAATCTTGGGAGAAGAGAAAAGAAGAAAACTCGCAAAGTTTGAACAAACGAGCTTCAAAAATCAAAGGGCTTCTTCAAAAATAAAAGGAGGGGCCCCAATATTTATAAAAAAATTTGTGTTGGATGTTGCAGCAACAAAAATTGGCAATTCGCTGGTGAACATAGATCTCTTAAACAAACCCTTCTTATGATAAAAAACTTATAAACTGCTAGCTCCAAGTATGACAATATGTCCTCATAGTTCAACTTCTATGAATGTGGAAATCCCTTTATCATAATGGACATTTGGGAAAGGGGAACTTTGACTCAGACTTCCTTATAACTCTCTCAAGGCCAGAGTGCGGAGTTCATTTTGAAGATCTATCTTTCAGGTGTTTCACTAGGAGAGGACTCCACAGGATCGTAATAAAATCTCACAGGCATATTCGTTTGTTCCTCATTCCCATGCTATCTGCATCCTTTTGGATGTTTCTTTAATTGACGACTTTTTGTTGTTTGAGCCTTCCAGAAATAAATTTCTTCAATTTTCAATACTTTGATTTGGGTTCTTCAAACCATAATGTCCTTTTGTGTGAGAAAGAGATTTTATTTGATCATCAAGCCTCACGGATGGAGAAGAACCTTGCTAAGCTGAATTATTTAATCAACTTTTCTCGATTGAACACTTTTTCTCCTCTCAGCCATGCTTTAATTGAGGTGAGAATTTCTGTAAAATAGACTCTCTTATGTAAGCTCTTTGGAATTTTATTTGTAGCATGGGATCATTTTAAATACCATACACCTGCGAGACATGCTTCCTTTCCATGGGTCTATCATAGAAAAATCCCTAGGACAGGAATCAATGTTAAAGTGAAGGGAGCCTCGAGATAGTGAGAAGGAAATGCTGAATCTCAGTCATTTAACTGGGGTTACTTTGACCAAATAGAAAAGGATCTCTTCATTCTTAAAGGCTACTCAGTGAAAGAAAAGTCACGGAGAGAATTTCTTTATAAGTGGAAGATTGCCTTTCAGGGTTTTTTAGATTTGATCAGAGCCTTGTCTCACCGCGAAGCCGAGAGTTGTGCTAGGCTTTATTAAAGAAAGAAATAAAGAAAACTTGAGCAGAGGGCAAGGTAAAAAATCAAACCAAACTACTTAAACTGTACACAAAAGCAAAACAAGAAAATAAGAGACAACAATGTTTTTTTATGTACAAAAGACTCCACGAGACTACGCAAAAGTACTTCTTTAAAGCGAGGCAATTGAGAGGGATAATTACTTCCTCTCCTTGTAGGTCTTTCACCTTATAGGTGGATGAGCCAATCTTTCCAGAAATTTGATAAGGGCCAACCCATAGATGTTGAAACTGTGTGTGCATTCCCTTACCATCATGTGGATGGTCCCATTTTAAAACTAAGTCACCTGCTTTGAAATCCCTTTTTCCAGACTTTCTCTTATCAAACCACCTCTTGACTATGTCTTGGTGCTGGTGCAACCGGTCTTTGGATTTAAGCCAAGATTCCTCAAGTTTCAGTAGGGTATCAATTCTTGATTGTAGGACTTGATTGCTAGACTCTCGAGAGGCTTGGGCCAATTGCAAGGATGGGAGTAAAATATTCATAGGGAGAATGCCTTCCTTACCGTAGACCAGAGTGAACGGGGAGACTCCTAAGGTATTCTTTGGGGTGACTCTGTCTGCCCATAGAGCATTCGGGAGGGCTGTATGCCAAATTCTTTGATTTTCAATTATAGTTTTCTTAAGAATTCGAATGAGGTTCTTATTGGTAGACTTAGCTAAACCATTTCCTTGGGGATAATAATTGGCTGAATAATGTAGTTTAAGTCCTTTCTCACAAGAAAATTCATTTATCTTCAAAGACGAAAAATAAGTTGCATTTTAAAAGTCTAGGGAAATTGGAACCCCAAACCTGGTTATGATGTTTTCTTCCAGGAATCCAATAACTGCATCTTCATTTATTTTGTGTAGCGGAATAGCTTCTAGCCATCTTTTAAAACAGTCTGTAGCTGTCAAGATATACCGATGCTGCAATGATGAATCTGGGTTTATTTCACCGATAGCATCTATGCCCCACTGCTCGAATGGTTCATATATGATGACTGGTTGTAGGGGTCCTGCTACTTTCGGCAATTCCCCAGCACTTCTTTGGCATACATCACAATTCCAGGCATAGGCATGAGCCTCTCTGAGTAAGGTTGGCCAATAATACCCAGATATGAGAATTTTATGTGCTGTGGTATATCAAGAATAATGTCCCCCGTCAGGGCCATCGTGCAATTCCTTAACTACACTATCAGCAGCTTCCTTCTCTAGACATCTAAGGAAAATCCCATCATAATTTCTTCTAAAGAGTATCCCATCAATAATTTGATAGGCTATTGATTTTAGACTTAGTGCTCTACTTTGCTTATAATTACAGTGTTCGGGAAAATATCCTTGCTGCAAATAATGTACTAGGTCCCTATACCAAGATTCAGGAGCTATAAAAATAGGACATACTTCAGCCATATTCAGATCCGCTTCATTTTCCTAGTCCATCTCTTCATCAACTGGATGCTCAGTGAGTAACTTACATACCCCTTGACCCTTGATAATGGTGGCAGGTTTGAATTCTAAATCATATTCTTGAAGAGTTGTAACCCAATTCCCTCTCCATTCTCCCAATTCCTTTTGAACGAACAGAAATCTGATAGTGGGGTGAGGGACTATGACTTTAGTCTTGTTCTTTAAAATATATGGCCTGAACTGCTTTACCGCTTTGAATACGGCATACGCTTGCTTTTCTACAATAGGATAATTCAGTTCAGCGCCCTGCAGACCAGTGTTCATAAAAGAGATTGGGTATTCGTCTCCTGATTCCACCTTTTGCGTGAGCACAGCTGCGAGAGAGTCATCCGAAGCAAAGGTGTACATAATGAAATCTTTATCAAAATCTGGACTTCTTAAAGAAGGTGCATTAGCTATGGCCGCTTTTATTTTCTTAAACGTCACTTTCTCCAAGTCAGTCCACTTGAACTGTACACCATACTTTATCATTTGCTGCAAAGGCTTAACGGCCTGAGCAAAATCGGGAACAAACCTTTAAAGGAAATTGATAGTGCCCATAAACGATTGCATAGATTTCTTGTTGTGAGGCATGGGAATCTGACTGATAGCCTGGACCCTCTCTTGATCTATTGAGATTCATTTTTTTGAAATGATGTGACCCAAGAGTTTACCTTTGAGAACGGCAAAAACACTTTTCTTGGGATTTTGTAATGTCCCCATTTTGACCTCCTTTGCATTAAATCGTAAATGATGTAAATATTGTTATTTAATCATGGTGAGGAGCTCAAGGCCAAGGCCCCACCATTGATTTAGATTTTTATGTATCGGCAATTAAAAATAGATGCCTATGGTTCTTGTGTTGGACATGCACAATGTAAATTAAGACATCATGTAAATATGAATTTTAATGAAATACCCACAACTAGCTATGCAATGCAACAAAGAGATGGGGACATGATTCCACAAGGAATATGGAGGGAAATTATTCAAACCCTTGAGCCAATGGTGAAAACCCAAATGTCAATGAATGAACCCCAACTACCCATTTTGACTTATGCACCCAATCATTTAATTCTTCTAGGAGTTGGTTGAGGCAGTTAATGCCTTGGGAATGAAGAGATATGGCAGCCAATTTTGTGCATGGGAAGGCCATCAACTTGGAAAAAACATACTTTTGCTTCTGGGGCAAGAAAACACCCACAAAATTGTGCCCAAAGCCATTCTTCACCCATTGTCTTTTCTCTCTCACGCAGTCTGAGCTAGTGGAGTCTGTCTCCTTCATGTTTTCTACCATTTTCCTACATTTTTCATAGCTAGGAGCTTGTTTTTGTATTGCATAGTGGCTGGGGAAAAGGGGGTCACATTTTGGGAGTTTATAGAGGTCGTTTTTTTCCCCTGGAATGAAGATAAACGTTTTCTAAAAACGAATTTGCTCTCCCTGGGTGGATTCCCCATCTAACAGTTTGTTTTTGGTTGCCCATGTTTTTCAGCACTTGTGTTTTTGTTGTTGGGTGCATCCCTGTGTTAGTTTGAAATTGTGAGCAAGAGTTAGGAGTGGAAGTGGACCAGAATTGGCTTGATAAACCTAGTGAGGAGGTAACCTCTCAAGAAGCTCAAAAAGGCTGGTTGCTCTTCTATGTACAACTTGAAGAACACTAGAATGGTAGGTATGGCCTGAGGGACTATGTAGTAGTGAAGGGAATACTTCCTTGTGCCAGGTGTGTAGGTATTATGGGGACCAAGCTAGATAGATCTTGTAGAGGGTGTCCACATATCTATTTTTTAGCTCACTAGCTTAGCAATTCTTCCTTTCCATTGCCTTAGCAGTCTGATAAACCCAACTGTAGATTGGTTCGGTTAATTTTGGTGCATATTGGGCTATGTGTGAGTCTGTTGTTCCCTTTTTCCTTGTAGAGATCATGCCCAGCTCGGGGGGTGGCAGTTGTAATGAGAGATTGATGATCACAGCTAGCCTATGGTTGGGTGGAACGTTGCAGTTGCATAGCCAGTTGCTCGGGACTACTTTGTTATAAGATAAGTACTCTCTTCTGTTAACTCTGCAATGTATTTCTTTGATGTTATCATGAATATCTTGAATGTAAGATAGATGTGTAATTGAGTTTACTTCCGTTGTCTTACATTGATACATCTGCATATGTCTCTTTATATTATGTGAATGTTTATTTAGTAATTATGGGGCCAAATGCCCAGTTCTAGCATCATGTTCTCTCCATCGCCTTGGTAGGATGGGAGGGACATTACAGATTTAAAGAAATACCATATGTCCTGCAACTGTCAAAAATCTGCTTCAGGTGAAAAACAAGATTTTCTCTCTTCTTTGAGAAAACCGTCACATCGTCTAGATATACTACAACACACTGACCGCCCAATTCTCGAAAGGCAATGTCCATTGCCCGCTGAAAAGTGGCTCTTGCGTTTATCAAACCAAATGGCATTCTATGATAAGCAAAGTTTCCCCGCTTTGTACGAAAAGTGGTTTTGAGCCAGTCTTCTTCTGCAACTAGCACTTGGTTGTAACCAGAAAACCCGTCGAGTAGAGAGAAGAGCTCTGCGCCTGAAACCATCTGTAAGATTTTCTCCATTGGGGGCACAGGATAGTTGTCTTTATCGGAAGCCTTATTCACGTTCCGGAAAGCCACACATAATCTGATTTCTCCAGATTTCTTCCGCATGGGAACTAGATTAGCAACCCATTCTGAATGCCGGACTTTAAAAATAATCTTTGCATCCAACAATTTCTTCAACTCCTTTTGTATTAAAGGCTCAAGAGTCGGATGCATTCTTCTCAATTGCTACTGAAAAGATTTAACACTAGTCCTCATTGGTATTATGTGCTGAATAATGTGAGTATCACATGTTTTTAGATCCTTAGAAGTCCATGCAAAGACATCTCTATATTGTCGAAACAGTTTGATGAACTTATCTCTTTCGCCCGGCGAAGATCATTTACCAAGATTAACATATTTCGGTTCAGCCTCTGTACCCAGATTTACTAATTCATGTTGCATGGTGGAGCTGTGAGTTTTACCATTTACTTGCCTTTTGAACTTATTCTGTAGATCAAATAAACCTTCAAGAGATCTTACTCCCTTGGGCATTAAATCTCCTTTGACAACATCTTTAGTTTGCAGATCTAAATCGTGCTTCTCTTCATCTATTATGGCTTCCTGGAACACATCTTCATTTGTCAAGAAGCTGATGATCTGATCATCATCATCAAACACTCTAAGATTTGTAATGTTATCCGGAACAGATGGCCTGAAAATTAATTCAATAGAACAGTTGTTATTAATAGGCACTAGTCTAGAAGCAGATGTAGCTAGCAAATCAGCTGCGACATTTCTCAATATGGGAATGGAATTAATATTAAAAGCATCAACACATGAAATTAAATTCCAAAACTCGGACCGATAACCTTTTAAGTGTGGTGAAAGGCAGTGTATTTTATCCCTTACCTTCCTGACAACTATCTCTGAATCACCAAAGACTTTCAAATATTTGACATTTAAACTAATAACCTTCTTCAAACCGTGAACCAGGGCTTCATACTCAGCTGTATTATTGTTAAGTTTAGCCTTATCTCACAAGCAAGATCACTGAAAGAAACACAATCACAAGATAGACACAAATTTACCCTGGGAAACCCTCATGGGGTAGAAAACCCAACAAAGCTTTCCTCAATATAGATAATCAACCAATACAAGATGTAGTACCCAAACAAGAGCTCCTTCTCTTCCTACGCAGACCTCTCTCTCTCGTATGTGCAATACACAAGTGAGTGAATGAGTGAGATTTACCCTAATGGGGCCAACCTCTCCTAAGAGAGTCTAATAACCCCCAAATAATAAACTCAGGACCGACCTCACATGGGAGATCTAATAAACCTAGTTACCACAATCTCTCAGAGGAATAAACAACTCTGGATATACAATAGGGTCACCACAAAGGAATGTACCATCTCCGGAATAATAAAATACAAATATAATATTCTTTGAAGTTACAATATTTCAACACTCCCCCTTAACAAGAAGGATATTATAACAACATCTGCAAGAGCAAGGAGTCATCAACTACATAGTACATGATACATCTATAAATCATTGGAAGCTTTCTTCATACATCATCATCAGTAACTCAAATAGTTACTAGAACATAATCAATACTGGAACATCATCATCTTCAGTACTGAGTCTTCATCTTCTGCAGCACTCGATTAGCTACAACATCATCACCATCTCGATCTACAGCATCTGGATCATCTCGATCTATAGATCTGAATCATCTCGATCTACAGTATCTGGATCATCTCGATCTATAGCATCTGGATCGTCTCGATCTACATCATCTGGATCATCTCGATCTACGGCATCTGGATCATCTTGATCTACGGCATCTGGATTATCTCGATCTACAACATCTGGATCATCTCGATCTACAGCATCTGGATCATTTCGATCTACAGTATATGGATCATCTCGATCTATAGAATCTGGATCATCTGGATCTGCAGCATCTAGATCATCTCGATCTACAGCATCTGGATCATCTCGGCATACTCTGCAATACACAAGATCCTATTACGGGATGATCAATCCCTCTCACTTTAGGACATAGGTCCATGGATGATACAATCCAGATCAAATTCCAGGATGATCAATCCTTATCAATTTTAGACAAGTCTCATGTCTATGGACGATGCAATCCAGATCTACTTCCAGGATGATCAATCCTTATCAATTTTAGACAAGTCTCATGTCTATGGATGATGCAATCCAGTCACGTACCTTTTGAACCAAATGTTCAGGGATGATGCAATCCTCTCACATACCTTTTGAACCAAGTGTTTAGGGATGATGCAGTCCTCTCACGTACCTTTTGAACCAAATGTTCAACGACTATGTAGTCCTCTCACGTACCTTTTGAACCAAATTTTCAGGGATGATACGGTCCTCTCACGTACCTTTTGAACCAAATGTTCAAGGACGATGCAGTCCTCTCATGTACCTTTTGAACCGAATGTTCAGGGATGATGCAGTCCTCTCACGTACCTTTTGAACCAAATGTTCAGGGACAATGCAATCCTCTCACGTACCTTTTGAACCAAATGTTCAGGGATGATGCAGTCCTCTCACGTACCTTTTAAACCAAGGGTCCAGGGACGATGCAGTCCTATCACGTACATTTTGAACCAAGGGTCCAGGGACGATGCAGTCCTATCACGTACGTTTTGAACCAAGGGTCCAGGGACGATGCATTCCTATCACGTGCATTTTGAACCAAGGGTCCAAGGACGATGCAGTCCTATCACGTACATTTTGAACCAAGGGTCCAGGGACGATGCAGTCCTATCACGTCCACTGGGGACTTCTTTCTCGGAGACATATGTCAAGGGATCTCTTTTAGGACATGTGTCCAAGGATGATACAATCCACTTGTCAACTTAGATCAAGTCTAAAAACCACTCATCAACCTCATCATCGGTATCACCAATATAGGTATCCACATCATCGACCTCACTGTCGATGCAGGCAATCTCATCATCAGTGACCACATCACTCCCCCTTTCAAGGAGGGTCCTTCTGAACTACACCAAGCTTGTCTTGGAAATACTTAAACTTTACTCGAGACAAAGGTTTGGTCAATATATCAGCAACTTGTTCGTCAGTGCTTACATACTCGAGCTTGATAGCTCCTTTCTGCACCATATCACGTATATAGAAATATCGGATCTCTATGTGCTTTGACTTATCATGGAACACTAGATTCTCTGTCATCTTGATAAAACTCTGGTTGTCACACAAGATTATAGTGGGTTCCATCTCTAAGTCAAATAGTCTTGATAATAGTTTCCAAAGCCATACTGCTTCACAACTAGCAGAGCAAGCAGCTATATATTCCGCTTCAACTGTGTTGAGAGCCACACTAGACTGCTTCCTGCTAAACCAAGAGATCATGGCAGATCCTAGACAATAACATCCTCCTGATATACTCTTCCTGTCTGATACACTTCCTTCCCAATCAGCATCTGTATAGCCATGCAGTCTGAAGTCATGATCTCCAAGATAAGATAGACCAAAATCTATCGTACCTTTTAGGTACCTCATCACATGCTTTGAAGCTATCAGGTGAACTTGTCTAGGTTCCACTAGATACCGACTCAATGTATTCACGGTAAAGCATATGTCTAGTCTAGTATTTTTTAAATACATTAATGACCCAATAATATGTCTGTACAGAGTCATATCCACTAACTCTGATGAGTCATCAGCTAACAGATTCAAGTTGGAATCCATGGGAGTGGCCATGGATTTGCATTCCAACATGTCAAATCTCTTCAGGATTTCTACAGCATACTTTCCCTGGTTGAGAAAGATTCCCTTTGGTCCTTGCCATACTTCCAGACCTAGGAAGTAGTGCATCAATCCAAGATCTTTCATCTCAAATTCTAAAGAAAGCTTCTCCTTGCACTCAATAATCTGTTTCTCATTTCCAGTCAGAAATAGATCATCCACATACAACAATAATATGATAGGTTCATCATCCATAACTTTGAGATAAAGGTTAAGATCAACTTTACTCTTGGTAAAGCTCAAGCTTGTCAAGAAACTGCCAATTCTTCCATACCAAGCTCTGGGAGCTTGCTTCAACCCATACAAAGCCTTCTTTAATTTGCACACATGGGTTCTTCTATCTTCCACCTCAAATCCTTGAGGTTGTTCTATATGCACTTCCTCCTCGATTACACCATTCAGGAAGGTTTTCTTTACATCCATCTGGTGTAATTTCCACTTCATCATGGATGCAAGTGCCATGATAGTTCTAATGGAAGTGTACCTTGCAAGTGGTGCAAATGTTTCTTCATAATCAATTCCCTCTTTCTGAGAGAATCCTCTAGCTACAAACCTTGCCTTATATTTTTCAATGCTTCCATCTGCAGCATGATTTATCTTGTATTTCCATTTGGAGGATACCACACTTTTGTCCTTTGGTTTGGGAACTATATCCCAAACATCATTCTTCATTATTGATTGGTATTCCTTCGTCATTTCCTCCACCCATTCTTTCTTATGGGATGCTTCTTCATAACTAGTGGCTTCTTGATCTACAAGATCACACATCAGGGCCACATAGTTGGAGAATGCATTTGGCTTCTTGCTCCACCCTAGTGGATCCTTCAGGAGCTCCATACTTTTCTGCTCCTAGTATAATGTCTCTTTCCCATGCTGTCTTTCTCTTCCTTGAAATTTCTATGACATGAGGTTCTTGTGGTTCCATCATGTCATGGTCTTCAGGAGTTGTCTCTTCAGGGGTGGGTACAGCTTCTATGATTCTGGAAGGTGCCTCTTCCTCATATATTTCTTCATGTTGACACTTCCTAGATCTCTTGAGAGTTGCCTTTGCATCAAATGTCACATCCCTACTTATTTCCATATGATGGAATCCTGGGATGTATATTCTGAATGCTTTGGATGCTTCACAATATCCAACAAATATTCCTTTCTTCCCAGAGGGATTGTAATATCCTTGGAAATATTTAACCAAGTAATTAACTCAACTTCAAAAATTTTAATAAAATTCACTGGTTAAATTTCTTAATAATTCTTTTAAACCAAGTAGGAGGTCAGTGATGGGGATGGAGACTGAATCTGAGTATGGTGGGATGAACTTTCAGTTCTGGAATTTGTATGGGGAAATTTGCAGCAGAAAATAATAACATCACAGGGAGAGTCCTAAGCACAAAGCATTGGGGCCATTTATGTTTCGGACATCAGCTATCGCTGAAGCCTACCGCAAAGCTTCCTGGGCGCACCAACATATGCTTACTAGACTGGGTGGGTACAAAACTGAGTTATGACAGTAAAATAGGTTCAATGGACACAATGAGCAGCATTCAAAAGGATTTGGGGAGAGTAGGAGTGGTTTTGAAGTTTTAGGCCCTGTCGGGATGAGAGAACTAGTCAAATTGTAATATTTACAAACAGGGGTTTAATCCTCCCAAATTATTAAATTAGGGACTGATATAGCTAATATGATGTGTCATTGACCTCCTACAACTTACAGAAAGTAAATCTGACATTTAGAACAAATTTGGTAGTCATTCTTGCAAAACTAGTCAATAAACAATGCTCAATGAGCTAGTCTTCCAATTTGAGTTATTAAATAACTTAATTTAATTAAATGATCTGTTCTGAAATATTAATATGCTCTGATATGATTTAATTAACAGTATCAATTTGAATTATTACTCACTGAACCAATTTTGTACTCTTTAATTAGCTCCTCGTCAATACAATGTCTTGTAGACTAGAAAATCCCCTCATAGGACCATAGAATAACTGAAAGAAGAGATGTATTGACCAAATATCTGTTCTGAAAGTGTGATATGATCTTCTACATGTCTGAAATAGAGTATGGGTTTCACACTGAGATTCTGAGAAAGTATGGGGCAATATCCATAGCTCTTCTCTTCCTTGTAGGGAAAACACCTCCAAATCTAGCTATGGTTGTGAGAAAGAGTAAGAAGAAGAAGATGGATCAGTTCTGAGGCTGCTTTCTGATACTGGACATTTCTATTGAATGAACATATGGCTGTACAAACCCTCCATCAATCCTTGGGCACACTCATTGGAGCATTCATCTTCAATGGGAGAAGCTTCACCAAAACTAGCTAGAATTTCACTGTATGAAAGATCTTCTCTTCCAATAGACTGGAGAACTTCAATGAGAGATGGTAGTGACTAATAATGGCTGTAGAAGCCTGCTATTGACCTGCATAACACTCACTGAATATTATAGGACCTTGGGGCGCATCACCCAAGAGAAACAGTTGAGGCACAACACTCAACTAGAGAGGCTCAGAGCTCTCAAACCAAAATTACAAATGATCAAAAGTTCTCAAATGGAGTTGGTTGGATTTTTTTATAGACTTCATGATGACCTGCTGAGAAATTTCTTGGATTGGTGACCTGTGAGAGTAGGTTACCCACTTCCCCATTCTACTCAAAAGCCATGAGGGCGCATTTCTTGAGGAGAATAGCAACTTTTGAGATTTCAAAACTTTATTTCCTTCACCTCCTTCACTGAATTTGGGCAAGTGTGCTTTAGGTAGCTTTTCGGGTTGTTGCTATTTTCTTTCTGAAACTTTCCACTTTCTTTACTTTCCTCTTTCCTACTTTTGTCTGATTTTGCCATCTTTTGTCAGTTTCCTTTCTAGGTTCATCTTGCCAACTTGTCTCCATTAGATTCCTTAGCTTTTCTGAGACTTTACCACTTATGAATGTTTGGCTCACTTACCAATTCGAATTTCCTATCCAAGTGGGGAGCAAAATGTCTCTTCTAGTGAAAACAGCTAATTGCTCAACTCTCTACCATTAGAGAAAAATTTCAAGCATCCCTCCCAGCATGTGGATTCCCTCCACATAGGCCAACCTCTACAAGTAAAATGTTCCATTAATTTAACTTGGCAGCTTTCCTGCTTAGCTACCTTCCCTTGACCATAAGCATAAAAAAATTTGCAAGGAAGTTTCATGCTTGCCAGGTAATCTTTCACCCAACCCATATGTGGATGAGTGACATCAAATGGCTACAAAATATACTTTTGCTGCTGCTCACAATTCAAGACAATGTCAGTTATAATAAGAAATTTATTGCAGAAACAAGTGAACTTTTTACCTTCCAGATTTTCTTTTCTAGTGAGACCTCTATCCATCCATCTGGTGGGTGAATCAAAGATACTGCTTGCTGATTTATATGAGCTATAATCAGCCATCTCTGCTGCAATAAGATCTATCTCCCATAGGAGTAGATCATGATCCACCTGTGGTACATGTGGCATCAACAAGAAAAACGTCTTCACCCGCTGTTCATTCCCCATTGTTATTGTTGAATCCATGACATGTGGGGAAGGACTGTGAACCTTCTTTGTATGTATGCAACCTTCAGTAAGCAGACTTATGGGTGCAACTTCTTCATTATTGGCTGGCCCAAATTGGGTGATCTCATCCCACTTTTCCATAGGAGAGTGACTGTTTCCAAGGAACAGCTCAAGTTCCCTTAGGAAATGATCAGGTGCTTGGTTTTCATCAAACTATTATGCACACTCCTCAAGCACATGTAAAGATAAATGATCCTCATGATCCACCATCTCATGAGGTTCCTCCATATAATCATGACTGCTTTCACCCCAATGAAATTGATTGAATGGTGTGTAGGAGGGAAGGGGGGATCTCTGCAACTTTTCATGAAGCTGCAATATTTCTGTCTTGGATTCTTGGAGGGCACTTTGAGCACTTCTTAAAGAATCTTGGGTGGCCATTAATTTGTCATTGAGCTTGCCGATCTCTTCATCATCCCTCAAGGATGTACCATGAAACAACTCTACAAGCTCTAATAAATTATCTCTATCAGAAAGCAGGTTCAAGAATTTACCTTTTATGCTTGCCATGGCTTCCAGAAATTCTTCCATGTCTCTCATGGAAGACTGCTCCCCCAAATTCCAACAAAGGTTATTCATTAAGGAATGTGTGTAATTGAGGGTTTGAAGGGATTCTTGGATCTTATGTTCATCCATCTTTAAAGATCCTGCAAGAAGATGAGGTCCTTGCAGATGTTTCTCCTCTTCATTTCCCATCGCTGGATCAATTTCATGCGGTGCACTTGAAGTTTTGAAATCTAATCTATATGTTTCTTCTGCAATATTTTCATCTTTTAGGTCCCCAAAAACATAATTTGGTCTACAACATAAGTGCTCATTCATCCTTGATGCAACAGAAAGATCTTCTCTTAAAGTTTCAGCCGTCATACTGCTTTCCTTTTTAACACCAGAATTATGAACCTCATCACTATGGGGATCAACCATTCTAAATTTTTCAATGGAAATGGCTTCCATATCAGACTGACATAATGGCACATAAAAATCAGATTTTACTAATTCACCATGTGTCATTTTCTCCTCCTTATGTGGTGGAGTTTTGATGGCTTGTTTATCCACCCATTTCTCTCCTTCACACCCTACAACGATGTGCTCAATTTCTACTTCATGGCGAGGCTCCAGGGGTGAGTGTAAATCTGAATTATGTTATTCCTTCGGATCAGATCCAAAAGATGTCTCAACTTCATCAATCTGTCCCATTTATTTTGCAATTGTTTTGAAATTAACCATTAAAAGATCGAGAGTGATTTTACCTCCCTCATCACCAACAATCAAGTGTTTGAATGCTAGATCTTCTACTGTGCATTGACCTTCTTCATCCACTTCTTGGAGTAATGGGGCACCAGCAAGGTCTTCTTGGTCATTTCTTTCCAAGAAACTTGATGTCTCTCCACATTGTGTGGTGCTCAAATCACAACCTTTGGACTTCCTTCTTGAAGAAAAACCAAACAGTCTCGCAATGCTTGGCCCTGCAAGTGGCCTTGATGAAACTTCCTTCTTGATTCTTTTTCCCTGAGATTGGGATGGATCCATATGTAGGGCTGCAAATTCATCTTTATTTTTTCTGGCTTCTTCTCCACCCGAAGAACTAGGTGGCTCTTGGTTTCCTCCCTTGATTTTTCCTAGCTGTGTGGACACATCTTTATTCCTCCCTTCTATCTTAGCTCCTAGGGGTAAAGATCTTGCCTTGACTTCTTTGCACACACCATCAACCATATGTGCAATCCTTCTTTTGCTATCACTATTGTAGGGGTCTTGGAACAAACTTTGAATTTCTAAATCACAATAGTCTCTAAAGGTCAGGGACTTTTGAACCTCCTTCTTCAAGGTAGAGTACTCCATGAAGTACTCATAGGAATTCTTAGGGTTACCTCTTTTAAGTATTCCTTCATAATCCCAAGTAGTCATAGGTAGGTCATTTCCTATGCTCTCTTCAAACATTTATTCATCAAGGAAATCATGTTCAACTTTGTGCAAATAAGAATCTCCAGCAGCGATTAAAGGCTCCTCTTCATATGGCTCAAAAATAAATTCTTCTTCTTCACTAACTAGTAGGAGCCACATTTTGCCTCTATGAGAAGATCTTCAATATTCCTTACATCAGTGAGCTTCCTTCTTTCCACAAGGGTGGAGGAAAGTGCTCTGATACCACTGTAATATCCTTGGAAATATTTAACCAAGTAATTAACTCAACTTCAAAAATTTTAATAAAATTCACTGGTTAAATTTCTTAATAATTCTTTTAAACCAAGCAGGAGGTCAGTGATGGGGATGGAGACTGAATCTGAGTATGGTGGGATGAACTTTCAATTCTGGAATTTGTATGGGGAAATGTGCAGCAGAAAATAATAACATCAGAGGGAGAGTCCTAAGCACAAAGTACTGGGGCCATTTATGTTTCAAACATCAGCTACCGCTGAAGCCTACCGCAAAGCTTCCTGGGCGCACCAGCATATGCTTACTAGACTGGGTGGGTACAAAACTAAGTTATGACAGTAAAATAGGTTCAATGGACACAATGAGCAGCATTCAAAAGGATTTGGGGAGAGTAGGAGTGGTTTGTGTTGAAATATTGTAACTTCAAAGAATATTATATTTGTACTTTATTATTCCGGAGATGTTTCATTCCTCCATGAAGATCTTATTGTATATCTGGAGATGTTTATTCCTCCGTCAGAATGTGGTAACTTGGGTTATTAGACTTCCCTAGTGGGGGTCGGCCCTGTATGTGTTATGTGGGTCAAAGGGTTGTTAGACCACCCTAGTGGGGTTGGCCCAGTCAGTTGTAATGGGGTGTTTAGCCCAGTGGTAAAGTTGGGGCCGACCTAGTTAATATAAAGTACAAGTCGGAGATGTGTATATATAGAGGAGGTGTGTTCCTCATTTGACACACTTCTATCACTCAGAATGTAGTGCACTTGTGAGGGACAAGTCTTCTATGGAGGAGGAGGATCTCATGTCTTTGGTTTGCATCATTGTATTTGCTGGTCATCTATATTGAGGAAGCTTTGCTGGGTTTTCTACCCCATGAGGGTTTCCTAGGATAAATCTGTGTCTCTTGTGTTTATGCTGTGCTTGTTGTTTCTTCAGTGATATTGTATATGCTATTGTTGTGAAATGGAATGTAATGCTGATATTTTCTATCATAGCATATTGAATCTTAACATGGTATCAGAGCTAACCTGAAGGAAGGCAATGTATGGCACTTATGACACTTGCTTCACTTGCGACAATTTGAAGGTTAGGGTTTTATACACCAAAAACAAGTCATCGTGGAACTTTCGCTATAAATACATTTTTGCGAAGGTTTAGGATCTGAAAATTTTACAGGGCGTAGATAACATCCCTATGTACCTTGTGTCCAAAGAAAACCCTCATATTTGTTGTACTTTATGAGTTATAATCAATACAAGTTAGGGTTTCTGCCTCTTCTAGATCTCAGTCATAATCAGGTGACCTAGGAAAAAAGGTCATAACTTGGGCTAAGAAGGTCCAAATTAAATTTAGTAAAATGTGATAGGTATTACATAGACTGTACTATCTCAGGAAACGTTTTCAGATGCCGAAGTTGAACCAGTGACACGTGGAATGCCGTACAAGTTTTCTCTCCTGTTGTATCCCATAAACAGGTCACGCTGTGACACTTGGCATAACTCTCTCTCAGAAAATCCAATTGAGGTCAGACCTATTGGGATGGAAAGATGACAGGTCAGGCTACCATACAAAAAGTTTTCAGACCCTATGGATCAAAAAGTTCAGAGTTACAGCAGAAACAATCAGGTACATATTTCTGTCAAAACAGAATTATTTTTGGAGCACCTTCATTCATGGCTTCCGAAATTTAGGGTTTCAGAGAAAGTTAGAATTTTTGGAATCGGAGTCCATGGCTGAATGCTACTCAGAAAAATCAAAATTTAGAGACCAAGATCGAATTTTTTGGTTGGGTAGAAGACCGGGCTTGATCAAACCCCAGTTCGAAATTTTGATCAGAAAGATGGAAAATCAAGGCTTCAGCAAAAGTTGGAATTTTTTAAGTCTGTGACCACGGCTGGAAGCTCCTCAGAAAAATAATATTTTAGAGCCTTGGATCAAACCTTTTGATTAGGCAGAAGGGTGGGCTCCATCAAACCCTAGTTCGGGATCCTGTCTAGAAGATCCAGAAGTTTCAAAGGCAATTTTGAGGGGTCAAATTTTGGAGATTTCAAAATTAAAGAAGTGTGAAAGTTAAAGATTGAATCCTTAGGGTTTCTCTAACAAACCCTGATCGAGCTCAAGATCCCTTTTCAGGGGGAGTTGAGGCTAAGGCCTTACATAAGAAGACTACAAGAAATATCGACAGGTATGACTTAAGGAGATACAGGTATGTCTTGAAATCTGATTCTTAATTAAGTTCATAATATGTTTGTCTTCATATTATTTAGGTTAGTACAATCTTGATTAATGTCTTATCACCCTAATAAAAGTATGAATGCATGTGAATGATAGAAGACATTCATTGATTAGGGTTATATGATTGTACTAATGCACTGTGGTGTTGTATGAGGTTGATGTTGTCTGCTAACAAGATACAGGTACATCACGAAAGACAAATCAAGTTCCATGACCATGATGTCATGAAGACAAAGACTCATCCATAATCTTTGATCACATAGAAGTTCTACCTACAAGGTATGTATGAATTTGTTCTACTATGCTTAACCTATGAGATATTCAGGTTCTAACACAGGATCTCTAAATCATTGAAGAGAACAAAGAAGATATTTTTTAGGTATGTTAGACATAACTAAGCAGGTATAGTAATCCAGGTATGTTTTCCTATGTCAAGTTAGAATCCTACTTTGTGCTAGGTATGTTAGACATAACTAAGCAGGTATACTAATCCAGGTATGTTTTCCTATGTCAAGTTAGAATCCTACTTTGTGCTAGGATCTTAGTATACCCATGTATTGAATGATCATGACCATACACATTCAAGATTATTTAGAGTTATAATGTTTTGATAATATTGAGATTATACTAATGAATGTATGTTTGTGTATGAGATCATGAGGATGACACTAGTGCACACTTGAGCATGGACAGTGGTACAAAATGAATAGAAGATCAAAAGACATATAGAAGATCAAGCGGGAGGCAACCACACAAACATAAAAGATAAGTATTTGAATTGTTATTTGAATTACTGAATAGTCTATGATATTGCTCGTAATGGTTGTATGCATATTTATATTCCTAGAATATATCATGCTAAGTGTAAGCATTCATATAGCATTGAACAGTATACTATTAATATGCATATGATTGGTAAGTTGGACAAACATTCCATTGTTGCTTGTCTAGAATGAAACCTCTTTGCTGACATGGTGAGAGCTGTGCACACTCTTGATAGTATGTTCTGGTACAGATGGATGGCATCTAGATAGCCACTATATGCATACAGGATATGGAAAAGTGTTGTACCAAAGTATTGGTCAAGATAGTTGCATAACTATGTAAATGATATCTGCATGCATAATAGGTTATCTTGTCAACATGATTTGATGATTATGAAGTATTACTAATCATGTACTTAATTTTGACTTGTAGAAAAGATCAGGACAAATGATGAACACTGAACAAGTGATGGATGTTAAACAAGAAGATTTACAAATCAAACACACTATAGAAGGCTTGTGGCTAGAAGATTCTCTTAGAAAGAGGAAGAGGATCATGACGAGATGTTTGCTCCAAGTGGCTAGATAAGACCATTCTCTTAATAGTGTAATTAAAGAAAGCTTTGTATGGATACCTAGGATCGATAGTCATTTGATGAGCTTAATAATCACCATGGGTGATGCGGATCTCAACCTTTGCTACAAGGTTGAATATGGTTTCTATATACAGATGACATGAATACAAGAAGGAACTCACCATAGAGTTCGAATGATCTCAAGGCTCATATCAATAGACCCATCTGACGAGAGATGGCACAGATAGATATGCAGAAGATCATTCAATGCAGAGTGTGAATGATGTTCAGTCACAGAGGGAGAATTGACAGTTTCTTGACAAGCTTGGGCTTTACCAGAAGTAAAGTTGTTCCTAACCTTTACCTTAAGGTTATGGCTCATACTATTATTGTATGTAGATGATCTTTTTCTGACAGGGAATAAGAAACAGATCATGGAAAGCAAGAAGAAGCTAGCTACAGAGTTCGAGATGAATGATCTCGGATTGATGCATTACCTCCTAGGTCTGAAAGCATGAAAAGGCTCAGAAGGAATCTTTCTCAACCAAGAAAAGTATGCAGTGAAAATCTTGAGAAGAATTGATCTGTTCGAATGTACAACCATGGCCACTCTCATGGGTTCCAACTTGAAGTTGTTAGCTGATGACTCCTCAGAGTTAATTGATGTGACTCTATACAGACAGATTATTGGTTCATTGATGTATCTGACGTATACCAGGGTGGATATATGCTTTGCTATGAAACACCTTGAGATAGTATCTAGTGGAACCTAGACGAGTTCACCTGATAGCTGCAAAGCATGTGATGAGGTACCTGAAGGGTATGATAGACTTTGTTCCATATTATTTTGGAGATCATGACTTCAGATTGTATGGCTACTCAGATGCTGATTAGATAGGAAGTGTATCAGACAGGAATATCACATCGAGCGGATGTTATTGTCTGGGATCAGCCATGATCTTGTGGTTTAGCAGGAAGCAGTCTAGTGTGGCTCTCAGCATAAGCGGAATATATGGTTGCTTGCTCTGCTAGTTGTGAAGCGGTATGGCTTCGGGATTGTTTTAGAGATAAACCCAACTGTGATCCTATGTAACAAACAAAGTTGTATCAAGATGGTAGAGAATCCAGTGTTCCATGATAAATCAAAGAACATAGAGATCTAACATTTCTATATACATGAGATGGTGCAGAAAGGAACTATAAAGTTTGAATTTGTAACAAGTTATCGATGTACTAACCAAACCTCTACCTCAAGTGAAAAAGTTACCAATGTACTAACCAAACCTCTACCTCGAGTAAAGTTTGAGTATTTCCGAGACAAGCTTGGTAGGACCCTCCTCGAAAGGGGGAGTGATGTGGTCACTTATGATTAGATTGCCTGCATCGACAATGAGGTCGATGATGTGGATACCTATATTGGTGATGCCAATATAGAGGTTGGTGGATGGTCCTTAGACAGGGTCTAAGTTGACAAGGGGGTTGCATCATCCTTGAACACATGTTCTAAAAGGATCCGTACACATATGTCTCCGAGAAAGAAGAGGGATTGCATCATCCTTGAACACATGTTCTAAATTGAGCCGTAGACAGATGTCTCCGAGAATGAAGTCCCTGGTGGACATGTGGGGATTGGATCGTCCCCGGAATTCAGTCCCTTGAATTGATCCATTGACAGATGTCTCCAAGAATGAAGTCCTTAGTGGATAGGTGGGGACTGTATCATCCCCGGACTTTGGTCCCTTGAATTGATTCGTAGACCTATGTCTTCGAGAATGAAGTCCTTAGTGGACAGGTGGGGATTGTATCATCCCCGGAATTTGGTCCTTTGAATTGATCTGTAGACCTATGTCTTAGAGAATGAAGTCCTTAGTGGATAGGTGGGGATTGTATCTTCCCTGGACTTCGGTCCCAGAATTGATCCGTAGACAAGATGTCTCTGAGAATGAAGTCCTGAATGAACATTTAGGGGATTGTATCTTCCCCGGACTTCAGTCCCAGAATTGATCCGTAGATAAGATGTCTCCGAGAATGAAGTCCTGAATGAACAGGTAGGGGATTGTATCTTCCTCGGACTTCGGTCCCAGAATTGATCCGTAGACAATATGTCTTCGAGAATGAAGTCCTGAATGAACAGGTAGGGGATTGTATCTTCCCCGGACTTTGGTCCCAGAATTGAGCTGTAGACTAGGTCTCCGAGAATGAAGTCCTGAATGAATAGGTAGGGGATTGTATCTTCCCCGGACTTTGGTCCCAGAATTGAGCCGTAGACTGGGTCTTCGAGAATGAAGTCCTGAATGAACATGTAGGGGATTGTATCTTCCCCGGACTTCGGTCCTAGAATTGAGTCGTAGACTGGGTCTCCGAGAATGAAGTCCTGAATGAACAGGTAGGGGATTGTATCTTCCCCATACTTTGGTCCCAGAATTGATCCGTAGACATTTGTCTCCGAGAATTAATGATAGGACTGTATTGTCCCTGGACTCTTGGTTCAAAATGTACGTGATGGGATTGCATCGTCCCTAGACATGAGACTTGTCTTAAAGTGATAAGGATTGATCATCCTGGAACTTGATCTGGATTGTATCATCCATGGACCTATGTCCTAAAGAGAGCGGGATTGATCATCTTGTAATATGATCATGTGTGTTGTAGGGTATGCTGCTATTATGTATACTTGATTGATGAGGATACTTGTATTGATGATATGTATTGATGAGGATACTTGTATGTATACTTGTATTGATGATAATATGTATTGATGATATGTATTAATGAGGATACTTGTATGTATACTTGTATTGGTGTGGATACTAATATTGATGATCTAGATGACGATGTTGTTGATCGTGCTGATCTAGCTGATGATCCAGATGCTGTAGATCGAGATGATCCAGATGTTGGTCGTATGATGACTGATGATCGTGTGATGACGATGCTGATGATCGTGTGATGACGATGCTAATGATCGTGTGATGATGATGATGATGCTGACGATCGTGTGATGACGATGCTGATGATCGTGTGATGACGATGTTGATGATCGTATGATGACGATGCTGATGATCGTGTGATGACGGTGCTGATGATCGTGAGGATATAGATGATGATGTTGATGTTACTGTAGTTGTTCGAGTGCTGCAGAATATGAAGACTCAGTACTGAAGATGTTGATGTTCCAGTATTGAAGATGTTCCAGTAACTGCTTGAGTTACTGATGATGTTGAGAAAGCTTCCAATGATTTATAGATGTATCATGTATGATGTTGATGACTCCTTGCTCGTGCATATGTTGTTATAATATCCTTCTCGTTAAGGGGGAGTGTTGAAATATTGTAACTTCAAAGAATATTATATTTGTACTTTATTATTTCAGAGATGTTTCATTCCTCTGTGAAGATCTTATTCTATATCCGGAGATGTTTATTCCTCCGTCGGAATGTGGTAACTTGGGTTATTAGACTTCCCTAGTGGGGGTCGGCCCTGTATGTGTTATGTGGGTCAAAGGGTTGTTATACCACCCTAGTGGGGTTGGCCCAATCAGTTGTAATGGGGTGTTTAACCCAGTGGTAAAGTTGGGGCTGACCTAGTTAATATAAAGTACAAGTCAGAGATATGTATATATAGAGGAGGTGTGTTCCTCATTTGACACACTTCTATCACTCAGAATGTAGCACACTTGTGAGGGACAGGTCCGCTATGGAGGAGGAGGATCTCATGTCTTTGGTTTGCATCTTTGTATTTGCTGGTCATCTATATTGAGGAAGCTTTGCTGGGTTTTCTACCCCATGACGGTTTCCCAGGATAAATCAGTGTCTCTTGTGTTTATGTTGTGCTTGTTGTTTCTTCAATGATCCTGTATATGCTATTGTTGTGAAATGGAATGTAATGCTGATATTTTCTGTCATAGCATATTGAATCATAACAGTTTGGAATTTTTAGGCCCTGCCGGGATGAGAGAACTAGTCAAATTGAAATATTTAAAAACAGGGGTTTAATCCTCCCAAATTCTTAAAGTAGGGACTGATATAGCTAATATGATGTTTTATTGACCTCCTACAACTTACAGAAAGTAAATCTGACATTTAGAACAAATTTGGTAGTCATTCTTGCAAAACTAGTCAATAAACAATGCTCAATGAGCTAGTCTTCCAATCTAAGTTATTAAATGACTTAATTTAATGAAATGCTTTGTTCTGAAATATTAATATGATCTGATATGATGTAATTAACAGAATCAATTCGAATTATTACTCACTGAACCAATTTTGTACTCTTTAATTAGCTCCTCATCAGTACAATGTCTTGTAGACTAGAAAATCCCCTCATAGGGCCATAGAATAACTAAAAGAAGAGATGTATTGACAAAATATCTGTTCTGAAAGTGTGATATGATATTCTACAGGTCTGAAATAGAGTATGGGTTGCACACTGAGATTTTGAGAAAGTATGGGGCGCTATCCATATCTCTTCTCTTCCTTGTAGGGAAAACACCTCCAAATCTAGCTGTGGTTGTGAGAAAGAGTAAGAAGGAGAAGATGGATCAGTTCGGAGGCTGCTTTCTGATACTGGACATTTCTATTGACTGAACATATGGCTGTACAAACCCTCCATCAATCCTTGGGCGCATTCACTGGAGCATTCATCTTCAATGGGAGAAGCTTCACCAAAACTAGCTAGAATTTCACTGTATGAAAGATCTTCCCTTCCAATAGACTGGAGAACTTCAATGAGAGATGGTAGTGACTGATAATGGCTATAGCAGCCTGCTATTGACCTGCATAACACTCACTGAATATTATAGGACCTTGGGGCACATCACCCAAGAGAAACAGTTGAGGCCAAACACTCAACTAGAGAGGCTCAGAGCTCTCAAACCAAAATTACAAATGATCCAAAGTTCTCAAATGGAGTTGGTTGGATTCTTTTATAGACATCATGATCACCTGCTGAGCAAGTTCTTGGATTGGTGACCTGTGAGAGTAGGTTACCCACTTTCCCATTCTACTCCAAAGCCATGAGGGTGCATTTCTTGAGGAGAATAGCAACTTTTGAGCTTTCAAAACTTTCTTTCCTTCACCTCCTTCACTGAATTTGGGCAAGTGCGCTTTAGGTAGCTTTTTTGGTTGTTGCTATTTTCTTTCTAAAAGATTTTCTGAAACTTTCCACTTTCTTTACTTTCCTCTTTCCTACTTTTGTCTGATTTTGCCATCTTTTGTCAGTTTCCTTTTTGGGTTCATCTTGCCAACTTGTCTCCATTAGATTCCTTAGCTTTTCTGAGACTTTACCACTTATGAATGTTTGGCTCACTTACCAATTCGAATTTCTTATCCAAGTCATCAACCACTTGGCACATTTATTAGTAATAAACATTTAAATGACAATAATATAACTCAGAAATAACTTTGCTAAGCAATTAATTAATTATCCAGTAATTAATTAACTACTATGGTGTAATTGCCTCAAAACTTCCCCAATTAATTAATTTCTCAATTAATTAATAATCACCTTAGCACTTGGATTGGGGGTTAATAACTTCATGGGGGCCCCTCCTTATCCATTTAATTCCTCAAATTCACCCTTGGGAATCTTCCTTTATCCATCCATTAATTATTTAATTAATGCCTAGGTGACTTAGGCTAAAATCACCCAATGGACCATAACAAAAATATGGGGATATGATAAGGATCTAGCTTGGTCCTTTTTTCTTTTGGAATGTGAATGTATACTGGGCATCCAAATATCTTGAGGTGACTTACCTCAGGCTTCTTTCCTATGAAAACTTCTTATGGGGTCTTGAAATCAAGAGCACTATGAGATAGTCTATTTTGCACATAGACTGTTGTCCTAGCTGCTTCAACCCATAAATACATGGGTAGGTCTTGATCATGTATCATTGTCTTTACTGCCTCTATAATGGTTCTATTCTTTCTTTCTGCAACACCATTTTGTTGAGGATTGTAGGGAGTGGTTAGCTCCCTCTTGATTCCAGTTTCTTTACAAAATACTTCAAAATATTTTGAAGTATATTCTCCACCATTATCTGTCCTAAGTATCTTGATCTTCTTTTTTGAATGATTTTCTATCAGGGCTTTGAATTCCTTGAACTTTTCAAAGGCTTCATTATTTCCTTTTAGGAAATATATCCAAGTCTTTCTTGAGTAGTCATCAATGAATGTAAGGTAGTATTCATATCCACTCAAATATGTGGATGGCATTGGTCCACATACATCTGAGTGAATCAATTCCAATGTACTCTTAGTCTTTGTTTCACTCTTTGGGAATGGGTTCTTGATATTCTTCCCTTTTGCACATCCTTTGCAAGTGCCCTCATGATCAATTTTTAAGTCTGGTAGTCCTATGACTACCTTGATCACATGAGGTAATGCTTTGTAGTTAATGTGAGCAAGCCTTCTATTCCAAAGCTCACTTGTGCTAGTGGCTTCATGAACAAGGGCAATTTCTAGATGGCCTTTGAGTTTGTATAGACCTCCTTCCTCTTCACTAATAACAATTGCATCCTCAATTGATTTTCCTTTGGGCCACATGAGTACTTGATGATCATAAAATGCAACCCTATAGCCTTTCTTATCTAATACTGAGATAGAAAGTAAGTTCTTCTTCAAACCTGGTACATATAAGATTTCCTTCATCTTAAATGGGGTTCCAAAATCAAGCTTGTAGCTTGCTTCACCAATTCCCTTGATGGGATATTGATAGTCATCTCCTAGAGATACCTTTTGTGGAGAGGACTTGTCTTCAAGTTTTGAGAGAGTCTTCCTTTGTCCTATAATGTGCTTTGAAGCACCACTATCAATGAGCCATGTATCTTCTCTAGGTGTCACAGATCCAGAGAGTGCAGAGAATAGAACATATTCTTTCACATCTTCTTTTTCTACTTTAGTTCTTTTCTTTTGAGGCCTTTAGTTCTTTTCTTTTGAGGCCTTTCCTCTTCTTCTTCTTCACTATCATCTTCTGCTATATGTGCATGATATCTTTTGTGAATATTCTTCCTCTTCTTCTGTGAAGTACAATTTCTTTCCATGTGTCCTAGTTTGAGACAATTGTAACATTGAACTGTGGAGAGGTCTTTTTCTGAGTTTACTCCCCTCTCTTCTTAAATTTATGAGGAGGTTGAGACTCCTTGTGACTATTCTTCTAGGATTTGAAATGACTCCTTCTTCTTCTTTTGGTGTGAGTAGCTAAAGCTTGGTCATCCTCTTTGAGAAGGGATTCTTTATTGGCTACCCTAGCTTCTTCTTGAATGCAATCCTCCCATACCACATCAAACTTCATACTTTCTTTTCTGGAACATCATACATTTCCTTTGGGGTCTTCTTGGATGCCACTTGGGGAATCAAGTGGTCCTTGATATAATCAACAATGATTCTCTTTTCCCTAATCAAATCCTTCCTATACTTCTCTTTTGCTTAATCTTCCGCAGGTTCTGCAACCTCATCCTTGATATATTGGGCAAGATCATTCTCTTCAAGAATGAGACCAATTCTATATTTCCACGCCCGGAAATTTTCTATACCTTCTAGCTTGTCTTCAAGCTTAGTGCTTGGGGCCATCTTACCCAGGGGGTCACCAAAAATTGAAAATTCCAAAAATGAAAAACTGACCTTACCAGGAGATTGGCTTGACTAAGGCGAGGTGACTGATGTGCTTACTTTTTGGAAACTTCAGATTGGCTTGACTGAGGCAAGGTGAATGATGTGCTTACTTTCTGGAAACTTCAATTTTTAAGCCTCCAAACTTGATTAGCGAATTTCGGACCTGCTGTAGAAATCTGGTTTTGGTTTTATGGTTTTCTGTACTTTTTTTCAAACTAGGGTTTGACTTTCCCGGAGTTCTACTCGACCAAAAAGTTCGATCTAGGGCTCAAAAGTTCGCTTTTGAGGAGGGCTATCCATCCATGCAATCAAAATCCAAAAATTCCAACTTTTGCAGAAACCCTAATTTTCACCGCAGGAGGAGAGAGAGATATTTTCACCTTGTGAAAGATGTCCTATTCAGGCTAGCTCTGATCCCATGTTAAGTTTAGCCTAATTTCACAAGATAGACACAGATTTACCCTGGGAAACCCTCATGGGGTAGAAAACCCAACAAAGCTTTACTCAATATAGATAATCAACCAATACAAGATGTAGTACCCAAACAAGAGCTCCTTATCCTCCTATGTAGACCTCTCTCTCTCCTATGCGCAATACACAAGTGAGTGAATGAGTGAGATAAGTGAGGAACATCCTCCTCTACTTATACTCATCTGCCGACTTGACCTTTTACCCTAATGGGGCCGACCTCTCCTAAGAGAGTCTAATAACCCCCAAATAATAAACTCAGGCCGACCTCACATGGGAGATCTAATAACCCTAGCTACCACAATCTCTCAGAGGAATAAACATCTCTGGATATACAATAGGGTCACCACGGAGGAATGTACCATCTCCGAAATAATAAAATACAAATATAACATTCTTTGAAGTTACAATATTTCAACAATTATTAGTGCATTCGAACTCTAATCTACAAGACAGGAAATGTTTGTTGGTTTCAGGATCAATTAAGACACAACCTGCTCCGGACCCTTCTTGGGTTTTGGAACCATCAAAGTATAGAACCCAAAAAACATTTTATGTTTTAACTAAGTTAGTATCATTGCAACCTAAATCAGTGACTAACTTACTATGTTACAATCAATATCACCAGCCTGAGAAAAACGAAGGAGGTCGGACTATTCATCCGACAGATGTCTAACTTCTTCTGACTGATAATTACCCGGATCAGCCTCTAAGAAATAATTTCCCAAAACTGAAGATGAGAAAGCTACAACTTCATTCTTTTCCTCTAACTGGGTTACATTTTGTTTCATGTGAGGTTCCCTCAGTATTTTAATCTGATTTTTCCTATTCTGATATGGTAGCCACAAATGAGACCAGTCCATTGCAAAGTAACCATTGAGTTTCGTAGACCAGTCCCTGCTTAATATTAAACCATAAGCCTCTAGGATATCAACCACCATTATATCAACAAACTGACATACCCTAGGATCTGCTGAAAGTCTAATAAGCACATCTTTCATTTCGCCAATTACTTTAACAACAGTCCTATCTAACTGTACAATCTGATAAGGACACGGAATTGGTTGCCCATTAATCCTTCTACAAATTGACAAAGGCATGACATTGGAAGAGGCTCTAGAATCTACCAAACATCTATGCACATTATGGTTAAAGATTTCAAAAGTTAATAGGAAAGGCAAGGTCTGTGATCGAGATTTCCCACCAATGCTAGCTTCTTTTATTTCAGGGTTGTCTTTCATATTTCCTACCGAAGCACTAGTTTGTGGGTCGAAAGCTTCCAGCAATTTCTTTCTTTGCTGGGGAAGACTACACATATCAAATATAGAGACATTGGCTTTGGCCTTCTTAATGTCTTCAATTATATCGTACCCCATATCACATTCCTTTGAGACTTTCGGTTGATTTTTTGTTTTATTCAAAGTGGCCTTTGGCTATTTAGATATTTCTGTATTTGGTTCTTTTTCCATTATTGGGTTTTCCTTGGGCTACGGGGGCATAACAGTTATGTGTCACTTTGGCATTTCTTTAAACTTGGCTTTGGATGCATCAATGGCTTGATCAAGCACCGGGCCTTTACTTCTAGTGGTGACATTAATTGATGTAGGCTGAAGTTGATCAGTAAGGTCTTCAAAAGAAAGTTCTTGGGCAGGCGCCCAATCCCACAAGACCATTGTGGTATTGGGAGCGGGTTCCTCTTGCTCAAAAATCTGTTCTTATGCAGAATCTTTTTGATCTGCTATCTGTGCATCTAGTATTTGGTTCATCATCAGGCTCATTGAATTTATCCACTGTAGACAACTTTTATCTGAGTGTTGTTCTTGATGGAATGTACAGAAATGGTCCATACCTACTTCGTTTAAATTTAAAAAAACATATTTATTTATGGGCGGACGCGGCTGTCCACTTTCATCTCTTTTCTTATAAAAGGTTTAAATGGTTTCCTGGAAGTGCTAGATGTCTTATCTTTCTCAAGATCGATAATTTTGTTAGAGAGCCTTTGCATCATTTTGACCATATTTCCCATATCTGTTGATGGTTCCTCCTTATTCCTGGTTAACAAGAAAGGATTCTTAGCATTTTCCCGCTTGGTTTCTAAATCCAGAGCATGTTTAGCAATGTTGTCCACTTCCTCTTCTACCTTCTTAGCTTCTTTGAAGTTCTCTATCTGGGTAGTTTTCTTCATTTTTTTAACAAACATTGATATGGGAGGATCAAGGGCTGTTGTATAGTATTCAACCAAGGATTCTTCAATGGGTTTCGTGGCATCACTGAAATTGTTCAATAGCGTAGTATACCTTTGGTTAAATTCTTGAACTTTCTCTTTCTTCTCCATTCTCATGGACAACAATTCTTTCATTAGGGTAGCTATTGTTTTCTGATTTCCGTACTTCTTTAAGAAACATTTTTCAAATTCATCCCAAGAGGATATTGAATTGGCTTATAAACTAAAGTACCAGGATGAAAATTTAGTTTCAAAAGTGTAAGGAAATAACCTACAGACCACATCTTCATGCTCCACATTTAACAGATTCAATGCCAGAGAAAAACTCTTGAGATGATCTTCAGCAGAAACTCCCTTCCTAGGATCGTACTTAGGCAAAACCTTTTTGGGGTTCTTGGGCAGATCATGGAAAGGCCCGGCTATATTTAGTGCTCCTCTCGCTCTCCATGCCGGGACAGCCATGGCTCTACGTGGTGAATTTGGTGGAGTATTAGGTGGAGAATTGTGTGGAGTATGCAGTTCCTCTAGATTTGGAGGATTTTCAAGTCCAATTTCTCCAAGATGTTATGTTATTTCTTCCAAAGATAGATCCACCAGATCTTCTAAGTTTTGAACAAGAACCAAATCCCTTGTATACTGCATTTCTCTTCTAGGGGATCTCCTTCTGGGAAGTAAGGGGATTGCGTTTAAACCACCAAGCTGCCTAACAAAAGCATGGGTATGTCTTCTTAAATTCGCTACTTCAGCAAAAGGAATAGCATACAGTGTTTCTTGTTGTTCGATCTCAAAATTGGGATCTCCTTGATTTAAAAATTCCAAATCTAGATTATCTGGGATAGCTGCTTCAAACAGGTCTTCAGTGGGATTTCTTCTAACGAAAGGATATCCTATGCCAGCAATACACTGGTGGCCCTCCTTCTAGCACCAAAAACTGTTGATGCCTCAAAAATCGTAGCATCAATCAGTAAGGGATTCTACCCGATAAACAAGCCCAATAAGATCGCTCACTGTTTGGTGTGGGGAATCCGTCTGGTTAATGGCCCGGCTACCGTGTAATATTTAAATATTTGATTTCTTTTGCACCAGTTGCGGACCGATGCACTGTGTATGTATTTTATTTTAAAGATGAGATGCAAGTGTTGTATTCTAAATCGAAACTGTAAACAAATATAATCTAAAAGTGTTTTAAGCAAATTTAATCTATCCTCTTAAGGAGCCAATTTAAAAGATGAGTAATAAACTGGAAATGAAACCAAGAACTTCATAGATAGCTGTTAAATCGAATAGAAGCATTTACAACAGAAATTAAAAGATTATCAAAGATACCCTTGATAGAGAAAAACATCCTATTACTCATTTTACACAGAAATTTTGCATGAGAGAGTGAAAGCATTCAAAGCAAAGAAGTAATTTAGATGGTTAAAAACGATCTCACGGAAAATGTGTGAATAATGCAGAAGTAATTCGGCCAGTCATTCCAACATTCCCATAACAGAACTCCATGTAGTCTTGCATTAGGCAAAATTGAACTTTCTTTATTGATGCAATAAAATAGTTCACGTGCAGCATAACTTTGTCCTTTCACCTACCAAAAGTCCTTTCTATCTCTTCTATTCCTATATTTATAGATTTTACAAAACTTGTCTCTTCTCAAAACCTAACCCTAGGGGAAAACAAAAGTTTGTCCTCTAGTGCCTAAAGAGACAAAAACATTTCCAGCTGTCTTTTAACATATTTATACAATAAACAAATTTCCAATTGTCCTTTTCTCAAAATTATAATAAAACAAATTAAATTCCAGATGGCCCTGCTGCTTCATTTGGTTTCTCTTCCTCTACTGACTTGTTCTCTTCAATAGGCTTGCCTGCTTTTGTTGATTTGTCCACCTCTTGAATATAACTGGCCCACTGGCTAATTTCTCTTAGGATGGTCTTTCCCCACACAAAGATTGTCACTTTCAGCACAATTTCGTGTTTGTGCAAATCTGATTTGACACTTGCTGCTGCTGCTACAGCCTCCTAAGCAATCTCTTCCATGAAATGGGCGTGGACAGTGGTCTGACCAATGAATTGATGGAGTTCCTCTGAGGTTACACCTTTATCTTCTTAAGATAGTCTAATTCTGCATTCAAGTTATCCTGCAATTCTATTAGCCATTGCTCTCTCTCAGGAAACTCATAAATGGTCTAAGGTAAATCCATGTGACACTTATCATGGGATTCCCATATTTTGGAGTAGAAAGTGTGGCATTTTTTTATGGTTTTCCGGATATCCAGGATTAACTTGGCACCACAATCTTTGCAAAACTCGAGGACTACTGTATATATGTCCAATTCCTCAGCGGTTATAGCACGTAGGTTTGAGGGAAATCTGGATCTCCTTTTCCTCCATTCAAACTGCTCCTTTATTTCTACTACATGCAGCGGATACTTATTCTTCATCGTTAGCGCCCCAACCTCAATGGTTGTCATTCTCGTTATCATTTCCTTCATCCTGTAGACCTCTTCAGAAATCAACACTAGCAATTGATGAGTCTTTTCTTGCATGTCGCAGGCTTGTTTGTAAAATGTAGACAGATCCTGCTTCTTTTCAGTTGCCTCCTTGAGCTGTTCTAATAGTTCTGCCTTTTCTTGTATCAGTCTTTCAAACTGAGGCTTGAAGAAATCAATTTGTTGAATACTGTTGGCCTCATAATTTTCCAATTCTGTTATGCGAACCTTTAAGTCCTTTTGCTCATCTTCTGAGATTGCCAGCTGCATTTCTAGTGTATTCTTTTCACTCTCTAGCTGTCTAATTCTCAGAGTTGTTTCTTTCTTCTCTTCCTCAAGCTCTTTGTACTTCAACTTTAATTCATTCCCCTCTAACACCTCTTTCTTCCTGTCATCTTTTATCTTGAAACATAGCTCCCTGTATTCCTTAACATCTCTAACCAGATGATCGACATTGTCCTTACTTGCCTAGGATGAAGTCACAGAGCATGACGCTATGAACACAGGGTCGATGTTAGTCCCTTGGACAAGTGTGGTTTCTGATACTCTGAGTTCATATTGGTCTTGTCCAATCTCCATTTTCTTTACTGATCTATCAATAATAACCTTCTTCCTTTGATGAAAATAAACAGAATCTAGGTTGGCCACTTGGCGCTGCTTTCTGGGGTTATATGGGGTAAGTGCTAACTCTTTGGTGGTGACAACCCCTTCATTAGCAATTCCTAGTCGGTTCATTGTTTCCAGATCCATGTCCATGGCCTGCGAACTGGACATGCCTTGTTCATAGGCTTTCTTAGCTTCCTCTCTTGCTTGCCTCTCTGTCAGCTCTGCTTGTAACCTTTCGGCCTCTCTTTGATGCAATTTGGAAGCTTTCTCTTGTAGGATTCTCTCTTCTTCCTCTCTTAGATATTTTGCTTCTTGCTCTTGATGAATCAACCCAACTTGTTTAGGGTCGGATCTTGTTCCACTTTTATGGCAGTAGCGTTTCCCCAATTCAGTTAAGTTCCCGCACTTCGTAAAAATGCTTCTTCTCTGTCCCAAAGATGTGTGTACTCATAAGAATTTTTTACATCAAGACAATGCTTAGAAACCCTTCCATTACGATCATGTCTCCTAAAGGGCCTTGTGCTGAAATGAAAAACCTATAAGCCCTGAGCAAAGTTCTCACCATCTTTTTCCCTTAGGAGACGATATGCACCGATTGTGAAGGGCATCAGCGGATAAATACCTTTCTTTCTCTCCGTGAGGATCTTGCTGACTCCACCAGTTTCAAAAAGTTGTCTTAGAGCTTCCTTGTGTACTACAAAATCTGTGACATATCGAGGAAAAAGAAAGAAAGGTTGAGATCCTCCACTCATTCGGATATAGGTGCCCTCGGTGGAGAAGTAATAATCCCCAAACTCTTCGATGATGGGCATGGCATTTTCGGATAGGCAGTTCGGCTCCTCTATAAAAATGAGCTGATACAGGGGCATGATGAGTTTCTCATAGATCTGCTTATAGTAATTCGAGTATTTGTTTGCCCATGTAGGCTGGTGGGCTACGAAGAGAGGAGACTCTTTTCTACTCCATATGCAACCCAAATCCGGGAAGGGGTGCTTTCTTAACAAGAAATCCATCAAATAAGAAGACATGAATAAGTCAACCTTCTTCTGGGTCAGACCTCCCTGAGCAATGGTTAATTGCAAGACCATACTATCTAAAATTATGTCAGCCCAGTTGAAGATTGTACCAGACATGGATACATGGGCCATTATTGGCACCCAGCCAAGATTGAAAACATTCCCATTCAGCATGCCGAAAATCCGACTCAGCATTAAGGCAATGAGTCTATAAGGAGTCCTTAGCAAAGCACTTTCATATTCATTGTGTTTCTTTTCCTGATTTGTCTTTCAACTACCATCATCTTTTTGGCAGACTCCAGAGGGTCTATAGTTTGCTTGGCTATCCAATCATCGTTCAACCAAGTCCTTTCCTAGGGAAACTTGTAAGTAGCCATGATGTGTTCATGTGTGAAATATGCTAGGTTCATTTCGTTCTTGTCATTAATAAACCTTGTATCAGTCCTCACATGAGGAATTATCCAGCCGATGAGCTCTGAGCATGGGAATAGCTCGAGACGAGTCGCTTCCTTGTGAAGGCCGGTTTTCTTGATGTTCAAGTAAACCATGGTTTCTTCTACAGATGCTTTAGGGTATTGTTGATCTCTGATAAACTTGTATAAGTCACCCCATTGAAATTCTGGGGCAGAGCTTCCTGGGGTACCCCGCTGACAGCTTGCATGTCGCTAAACATGGTTTAGAGCGATGTGTCTAACAAGATTTCCATGTCCGAATATGATTTTTCAAGCTTAGCATTTTTCCTCGCGGACCTCCTATGCATGTCAAACCTGCGATGGTGAGGGTAGCACAAATGAGGAGTTTGACGAATTCTCGAGCAACCACTGCTAGCAAAAACACATCTTACGATTTATAGCGTCAAGTAGAAATTGAGCATGCAATAGTGTTGGATTTCAAATTAAAATGACCTTTCAAAGACAAGGGTGATGAGGAATAACTTCTAAACAAAAAACACCCACGCAATAGCTCAAAATGCAATTTACACAAAAACGAATGCTGCTAGCCAGCTCTTGACCATATTTCATGATAACAAAAGCAATTATTTTACTAGCATCATCTTTTTTGACAAATACACAGTTATGCAAAGTGCTATTAGTGTGGGACATAAGGAGCATTCCTTAAACTTCTGTGGCTTTATGGATTTAACGCAGAGCTTTATGATTGGGAGCATGACTTATTACCCACAACGATGAGTGCAGTTTGGCATTTCCCAACATTAGCAAATGTGCGCTACAAACTAGAATGTTTTCTATAGAGCTAATAGCACTATTCGTGGCCTTAAATCTGTGATAAGGATTTTCCTAAGATTAGCCATTATCAATAGAACAAACGCGGGGGGGAAACCTTTCCTAAAAAACTGAGAAAACAAAAGTCGACAGGATGAAACGTATATGCGCGGAAGGAGGATTTTCTAGGTCATGGTCTCGACGGGAGAAAAACCGAAAACTTTGTGCTCTTATCAGCCTTAAGGGAGGTTTTCCCATTTTGAGAAGGAGTTACCTTACATCACACAAAAATAACGGGCAGTCCGAGTGCTTAAAAATTTTAAAAGGGAAAAAACGAGCTTTAGACGGAGTTTCCTTTCGGATAAAATCAAAGAGGGGAGCAAAAGCACATACCTATCAGTCTTGGAATGGCTCTCGTTGGTTGATGCACATACCCAGATGAGTGACAGTCCGAACACTCCTCAATGTAGAATGGCGAACTCTTCTTCTCTTCGGCGAAAGTGGAATAGGCGAAAACCCCATTCTACGTATATATATAGGATGAGCAATAAAACCGCACGGGGTGGCCAGTTGGAGTATTAATTAGCACGAGGCTCAACTCAATGGGTGATTAATTCCGCACAGGGTGGCAATAAAACTCCACCAACTTACCTTTCGCACATACCCAAAATATGGGCTGCGTTGCGGCGACGACCAAGATGACAATTCATGCGCAACCGGCGACACCTTTAGGGCTAACTCTTGCGACCAAGAGCTACGCCCGTGGATTGAAATGCAAGTTGGCAATTTTAAGGTTAAAAATAGCGCAACCGGTGGCGACTTTAACCATAGACCCTGCGACGAAGAGGGCGAGGCGCACAAAAAGGCGACAATTTTAAGGCTAGACATTGCGCAGCGGGCGGGCGTTTTAAATCTAAAATCTGCGCCAAACGACGCGAAGTTAAAGTTTTGAAACCGGTGCAAAAGTGGTCGAGTTAGTGTTAAAAACTGCGCAAAGGCAAAAGATAAAACTCGGGAGGAAAGATAAAAGACTACTTTTGATTGACAAAGTTAAGGCTAAACAATGCGCCACAATCGGCCATAATAAGGCTAAAAACTTGCGTGAATGTCGCAACTTTTATTTTTTAGAAATGCGCAACTGTCGGACAAATAACCAATAAATACTGCGACCACAGCTGAATAGATCAAATTTTCCTTAGCAGAAAAAATCAAAAAATCTTGGGAGAAGAGAAAAGAATAAAACTCGCTAAGTTTGAACAAACAAGCTTCAAAAATCAAAGGGCTTCTTCAAAAATAAAAGGAGGGGCCCCAATATTTATAAAAAAAATTGGGGAGGATGTTGCAGCAACAACATGAACCCATAATTTAGATGGTTAAAAACGATCTCATAGCAAATGTGTGAATAATACAGAAGTAATTCGGCTAGTCATTCCAACATTCCCATAACAGAACTCCATGCAGGCTTGCATTAGGAAAAATTGAACTTTCTTTATTGATGCAATAAAATAGTTCACGTACAACATAACTTTGTCCTTTCACCTGCCAAAAGTCCTTTCTATCTCTTCTATTCCTATATTTATAGATTTTACAAAACTTGTCTCTTCTCAAAACCTAACCCTAGGGGAAAACAAAAGTTTGTCCTCTAGTGCCTAAAGAGACAAAAACATTTCCAGCTGTCTTTTAACATATTTATACAATAAACAAATTTCCAGTTGTCCTTTTCTCAAAATTATAATAAAACAAATTCAATTCTAGATGGCCCTGCTGCTTCATTTGGTTTCTCTTCCTCTACTGACTTGTTCTCTTCAATAGGCTTGCCTGCTTTTGTTGATTTGTCCACCTCTTGAATATAACTGGCCCACTGGCTAATTTCTCTTAGGATGGCCTTTCCCCACACAAAGATTCTCACTTTCAGCGCAATTTCGTGTTTGTGCAAATCTGATTTGACACTTGCTGCTGCTGCTACAGCCTCCTAAGCAATCTCTTCCATGAAATGGGCGTGGACAGTGGTATGACCAATGAATTGATGGAGTTCCTCTGAGGTTACACCTTTATCTTCTTAAGATAGTCTAATTCTGCATTCAAGTTATCCTGCAATTCTATTAGCCATTGCTCTCTCTCAGGAAACTCATAAATGGTCTAAGGTAAATCCATGTGACACTTATCATGGGATTCCCATATTTTGGAGTAGAAAGTGTGGCATTTTTTGATGGTTTTACGGATATCCAGGATTAACTTGGCACCACAATCTTTGCAAAACTCGAGGACTACTGTATATATGTCCAATTCCTCAGCAGTTATAGCACGTAGGTTTGAGGGAAATCCGGATCTCCTTTTCCTCCATTCAAACTGCTCCTTTATTTCTACTACATGCAGCGGATACTTATTCTTCATCTTTAGTGCCCCAACCTCAATGGTTGTCATTCTTGTTATCATTTCCTTCATCCTGTAGACCTCTTCAGAAATCAACACTAGCAATTGATGAGTCTTTTCTTGCATGTCGCAGGCTTGTTTGTAAAATGTAGACAGATCTTGCTTCTTTTCAATTACCTCCTTGAGTTGTTCTAACAGTTCTGCCTTTTCTTGTATCAGTCTTTCAAACTGAGGGTTGAAGAAATCAATTTGTTGAATACTGCTGGCCTCATGATTTTCCAATTCTGTTATGTGAACCTTTGAGTCCTTTTGCTCATCTTCTGAGATTTCCAGTTGCATTTCTAGTGTATTCTTTTCACTCTCTAGTTGTCTGATTCTCAGAGTTGTTTCTTTCTTCTCTTCCTCAAGCTCTTTGTAATTCAACTTTAATTCATTCCCCTCTAACACCTCTTTCTTCCTGTCATCTTTTATCTTGAAACATAGCTCCCTGTATTCCTTAACATCTCTAACCAGATGATCGACATTGTCCTTACTTGCCTAGGATGAAGTCACAAAGCATGACGCTGTGAACACAGGGTCGATGTTAGTCCCTTGGACAAGTGTGGTTTCTGATACTCTGAGTTCATATTGGTCTTGTCCAATCTCCATTTTCTTTACTGATCTATCAATAATAACCTTCTTCCTTTGATGAAAATAAACAGAATCCAGGTTGGCCACTTGGCGCTGCTTTCTGGGGTTATATGGGGTAAGTGCTAACTCTTTGGTGGTGACAACCCCTTCATTAGCTATCCCTAGTCAGTTCATTGTTTCCAGATCCATGTCCATGGCCTGCGGACTGGACATGCCTTGTTCCTAGGATTTGTTAGCTTCCTCTCTTGCTTGCCTCTCTACCAGCTCTGCTTGTAACCTTTCGGCCTCTCTCTGCTGCAATTTGGCAGCTTTCTCTTGTAGGATTCTCTCTTCTTCCTCTCTTATAGCTTTTGCTTCTTGCTCTTGATGAATCAACCCAACATGTTTAGGGCCGGATCTTGTTCCACTTTTATGGCGGTAGCGTTTCCCCAATTCAGTTAAGTTCTCGGCACTTCAGAAAAATGATTCTTCTCTGTCCCAAAGATGTGTGTACTCATAAGAAGTTTTGACATCAAGACAATGCTTAGCAACCTTGCCATTAGGATCATGTCTCATAAAGGGCCTTGTGCTGAAATGAAAAACCTATAAGCCCTGAGCAAAGTTCTCACCGTCTTTTTCCCTTGGGAGACGATATGCACCGATTGTGAAGGGCATCAATGGATAAATACCTTTCTTTCTCTCCATGAGGATCTTGCTGACTCCACCAGTGTCGAAAAGTTATCTTAGAGCTTCCTTGTGTACTACAAAATCTGTGACATATCGAGGAAAAAGAAAGGGAGGTTGAGATCCTCCACTCATTCGGATATAGGTGCCCTCGGTAGAGAAGTAATAATCCCCAAACTCTTCGATGATGGGCATGGCATTTTTGGATAGGTAGTTCAGCTCCTCTATAAAAATGAGCCGATACAGGGGCATGATGAGTTTCTCACAGATCTGCTTATAGTAATTCGCGTATTTGCTTGCCCATGTAGGCTGGTAGGCTACAAAGAGAGGAGACTCTTTTCTACTCCATATGCAACCCAAATCTGGGAAGGGGTGCTTTCTTAACAAGCAATCCATCAAATAAGAAGACATGAATAAGTCAACCTTCTTCTGGGTCAGGCCTCCCTGAGAAACGGTTAATTGCGAGACCATACTATCTGAAATTATGTCAGCCCAGTTGAATATTGTACCAGACATGGCTCTACATGGGCCATTACTGGCACCCAGCCAAGATTGAAAACATTCCCATTTGGCATGCTGAAAATCCGACTCAGCATTAAGGCAATGAGTCTATAAGGAGTCCTTAGCAAAGCACTTTCATATTCATTAGTGTTTCTTTTCCTGATTTGTCTTTCAACTACCATCCTCTTTTTGGCAGACTCTAGAGGGTCTATAGTTTTCTTGGCTATCCAATCATCATTCAGCCAAGTCCTTGCTTGGGGAAACTTGTAAGTAGACATGATGTGTTCAGGTACGAAAGATGCTAGGTTCATTCCGTTCTTTTCATTAATAAACCTTGTATCAGTCCTCACATGAGGAATTATCCAGCCGATGAGCTCCGAGCATAGGAATAGCTTGGGACGAGTCGCTACCTTGTGAAGGCTAGTTTTCTTGATGTTCAAGTAAACCATGGTTTCTTCTACGGATGCTTTAGGGTACTGTTGATCTCTGATAAACCTGTATAAGTCACCCCATTGAAATTATGGGGTAGAGCTTCCTGGGGCTACCCCACTGACAGCTTGCGTGTCGCTAAACATGGTTTCGAGCGATGTGTCTAACAAGATTTCCATGTCCGAAACTGATTTTGTAAGCTTAGCATTTTGCCTCACGGACCTCCTATGCATGTCAAACCTGCGATGGTGAGGGTAGCACAAATGAGGAGTTTGACGAATTCTTGAGCAACCACTGCTAGCAAAAACACATCTTACGATTTATAGCGTCAAGGAGAAATTGAGCATGCAATAGTGTTGGCTTTCAAATTAAAATGACCTTTCAAAGGCAAGGGTGACGAGGAAGAACTTCTAAACAAAAAACACCCACGCAATAGCTCAAAATGCAATTTACACAAAAACGAATGCTGCTAGCCAGCTCTTGACCGTATTTCATGATAACAAAAGCAATTATTTTACTGGCATCATCTTTTTTGACAAATACACAGTTATGCAAAGTGCTATTAGTGCGGGACATAAGGAGCATTCCTGAAACTTCTGTGGCTTTATGGCTTTAATGCATAGCTTTATGATTGGGAGCATGACTTATTACCCACAACGGTGAGTGCAGTATGGCATTTCCCAACATTAGCAAATGTGCGCTACAAACTAGAATGTTTTCTATAGAGCTAATAGCGCTATATATGGCCTTAAATCTGTGATAGGGATTTTCCTAGGATTAGCCATTATCAATAGAACAAACGCGGGGGGGAAACCTTTCCTAACAAAATGAGAAAACAAAATTCGATAGGATGAAACGTATATGCGCGGAAGGCGGATTTTCTGGGTCATGGTCTCGACGGGAGAAAAAACCAAAAACTTTGTGCTCTTATCGGCCTTAAGGGAGGTTTCCCATTTTGAGAAGGAGTTACCTTACATCACACGAAAATAACGGGCAATCCGAGTGCTAACAAGCTTTAAAAGGGAAAAAACGAGCTTCAGACGGAGTTTCCTTTTGGATAAAATCAAAGGGGGGAGCAAAAGCACATACCTGTCAGTCTTGGAATGACTCTCATTGGTTGATGCGCATACCCAGATGAGTGACAGTCCGAACACTCCTCAATGGTGAATGGCGAACTCTTCTTCTCTTCAGCGAAAGTGGAATAGGCGAAAACCCCATTCTACGTATATATATAGGATGAGCAATAAAACCGCACGGGGTGGCCAGTTGGAGTATTAATTAGCACGAGGGTCAACATAATGGGTGATTAATTCCGCACGGGGTGGCAATAAAACTCCACCAACTTACCTTTCGCACATACCCAAAATATGGGCTGCGCTGCGGCGGCGATCGAGATGACAATTCATGCGCAACCAGCGACACCTTTAGGGCTAACTCCTGCGACCAAGAGCTGCGCCCATGGATTGAAATGCAAGTCGACAATTTTAAGGTTAAAAATAGCACAACCGGTGGCGACTTTAGCCATAGACCCTACGACGAAGAGGTCAAGGCGCACAAAAAGGCGGCAATTTTAAGGCTAGACATTGCACAGTGGGCGAGCGTTTTAACTCTAAAATCTGCGCCAAACGATGTGAAGTTAAAGTTTTGAAACCGGTGCAAAAGCGGTCAAGTTAGTGTTAAAAACTTTGCAAAGGTAGGCATTTTAGAGTTAAACAATGTGATAAACTCGGGAGGAAAGATAAAAGACTGCTTTTGATCGACAAAGTTAAGGCTAAATAATGCGCCACAGTCGACCATAATAAGGCTAAAAGCTTGTGTGAATGTCGCAACTTTTATTTTTTAGAAATGTGCAACTGTCGGACAAATAACCAATAAATACTGCGACCACAGCTGAATAGATCAAATTTGCCTTAGCAGAAAAAATAAAAAATTCTTGGGAGAAGAGAAAAGAATAAAACTCGCTAAGTTTGAACAAACAAGCTTCAAAAATCAAAGGGCTTCTTCAAAAATAAAAGGAGAGGCCCCAATATTTATAAAAAAATTTGGGGGGGATGTTGCAGCAACAACATGAACCCATAAATTGTAAGTAAATATTCCATCAGTGCAAATGGAGCTACAATTTGACAAAGAGAAAGCATGATTGATAATATTCAAAACATGGCACATCAACAGGAACTTTGAAGGAGAACCACATAACAAAATTTTGCACTAAACATATCAATTATTGTAGCCATTGGAGAAAATACACTGGAACAATATCAAAACAAAAATTACAAGAATGTTGCTTCCCACAAATGAGAAAGGAACACAAAAATCAAACCAAACCCCCTCGCTTGTGGATATTGGCCTAGAAAATTTCACATACCAAAAACTAACTTGTAATTACACATATTCCTCAAGACTTTAAAAACAATCTAGAACCACACCCAATTACCATTACCTGGACCTCGTCACCATGTTTGCATCCACTTATATATGCATGAATCCGACCCTCATCTCTAACTCAAACTTTGTTTCTTTCCACATCGCACCCATCGTAGAATTCACCCATAGTTTGACAACACTCCACAAGAACAAGAATGAGAATACGTGTCGAACAAAACCGGGAAAAATATACATCATGTGTTGCATGATTCCACAAATATTGCACTAAAATCCGTGCCGTGGCAACATTAAAGTACCAAAATCCTTGTTGTGCCTGCAATAAATCATGTCCAACAAAACCTCCTCCCGACTTCCCTTCGAAAACAACCAACAACGAAAACAACACAATGCCCAAAGGGACAAATTCCTTAGACAGATACACATGCCCCTAGCATTAAAATGCATCCCTTGCAATAATTCTTCACTAGGAGAATGCCCCCTATATTCCCACTGGAAATCATATCGCCTTGTAGACCCGATCCATCCAAACAATAGAGAAAATGCAAACCCAAGCAAATGAAATGAACCCACCTCCCAGACCCAACTCGCTGGAACACCTGGCCACAAGACATACGGCCACTTGGTGGCATCGATGTCGATGCCACCACCCACAAAGATGTCTAGTTATCCTCGCAGCATAGAGCAGACACATAGCCTCCACACATGAGGTTAAAAAGAATGCTTCGAACACGCTCGAGGCGAGCTGAAGCACAATGATGAGGAATCTGCTTCGAAGCATAGTCCAACCTTAGCCCATCAGAGGTCTTATGAAAATTGTATTGTGATTTGATCAATTCTCTATACTATGATTTGATCACTGGCCGTTAATTGCACCCTAATTTCATGGATCATCGTTAGAATTTAAAATTTTATTTAATCATCACAAGTTGTATGCACAGAGCTTAGCTCCACCCTTCAATTTCATGTGCGCAAAAGGGGGGTTCCAGGGTTGGAATTTGACGGGCATTTTTCCCGTCAAATACCCCTAAAAATTTTAAGTGAACGTCGGATGGAACAGGTAAATAGTCTTCTGGGACGTATTTTTGATGTTTGCCAATTTTTATAACTCGTCATTAATTTTTTAATAATTTTTTTATTACAATCCGTCCACTAAAATGTGTGCATTGGAAAATTGGCATTAAACAATCACCATTGATGGATTAAGGTTTGTTGCCATCCTTGATGCCGGAAGTGGAACTAGAGGGACGAAAACTGAACTTTGAAACCCTTTCCGAAATCCAAAAATTGAATTACCCAATCATGGATGCTATATGGACAACTACTATGTCTAAAGCTCTAGTTGTATTAGTTGATGGGTGGTTAATGATGGAATTAAACCCAACCACGATGCCGCCTACTGCGGCACCGCTTGCTTAATTGCTACTTGCTTCCTTAATTACTGCTTGTTAGTTTGTTAATCGCATAATGTTGTTACCTGCAGGCCTATGAGCCGTGATTGTCTATTATGATTCTGGACCATCTTATAGACCCAACTTTCTCACCATTACTTTAATATCTTATCAATTTCAAACATCATTTTTGTAGAAGTCCCCGGACCCGATCCGAGAGTCCCAACTATTACTTACGAGATGCAAATTTAAGGAGATCTCCTCTGAGCATGATAAATTTAAAATTGTTCCGGGTTTTTCGGGGAAGACAAAGCAAATGGGGAGGTTGAGAGAGCGAGATACAACTGAAGAAGTAAATCCATAAAAAAGATGATCATGATTACTCTCACGGTTATTGCACAATTACTCAATAAAAGAAGTCGATCTTGTTCCCTCCGTTAAGGGTAAGTAATTGTGAATCAAGTCACATAATTCACTTGTCTTTTACTTAGCATATTAATAATTTAGAAATGGTAGCATTATTCTTCAGTTTTGCAACAAGAAATTTTTTTCAATGTGTCAACTAATATTTAAATCTCCTCTTAATCTCATGAATTTTGGTCCAATACTTATTTTTACTGTTTTACTTTTTTTAACAAAATTGTTTTTGTTTTTTAATATTTTGTTGATTAAAATATTTAACCATAGTGTCTTTTGCACCTAAAACCCCGTGTCAAATTAGCTTTCAATTCAAAGGTGGCCTTAAGATCATTAAGGGAGGGAATTTCTTTCTTAATCTAGAATTGGGAATAACATGAGACAATCTTACTATCCCAACTACTATTTAATCTGCCTATGCTTCATTCTACTTTCTTCTCCTTACTCATTTGTTCTATTAAAATATATAAAAAAAAGATGAACCAGAAAGAGAGACCAAAACAAAGTCCAAATAAGAAAAATGATTATGTTCTAGGTAACCCACTAGACCCAAACATTATTTTTGGATAATATGATAGATAATAAGAATGATGGATATATGTCCAAGTTCCATCCTTTCCCCAAATATAAAACCCCAAGAGCAGCTAGAGTTTTTTTCCCGCTCCCAACAAGGGGACGGACATCTCACCGCCTGGGAAATTTTCGAATTCTTCTCACGCTTAACATGCTCCAGCTTCTTTTTAGTTTGATTATGGCAGAAAATATGTCATTAAAATAATAAAAATCCCCCTTGTATGAAATATAAAGATCATTGCACCAAGGTGAAGAAGTTGGTCCAATCCAATAAAGGGCATTCTTTTTATTCTAATTCTGGCAGAAAATCCATCATTAAAATTAAAAGGAATCCCTCATGCACGAAATATAAAGAGCATTCCGCCAAGGTGAAGCCACTGGTTCCAATAAAAGGCATTCCGCCAAGGTGAAGCTGCATGTTCAATCATACTAGGAGCTTTTCCTTTCTCCCATGTCAAGAGTTTAGCACGAACTCGGCACCATGGTTTGAGTCTTTTGCCCTTCTTTTGAGAGGCTAATTATGAATTTTTAAAATAATCCGTTGGGTGCAAGCAATCTGAAAAAAATGTAATAGTTCAATAAGAAAACAGGTATTAGAATATAAACAATTCTTAAAACAATAAACTACTCTTTAATACCCACCCAATCCTAAGTGTTTCTTTGAAGATAACTATTACGTAAAGTTATATATATTTATTTTAATGTATCACTCTTGGAATCATTGGCATGATTTTTTTGTCACTACCAACTTCAAGTGCTTACACCATAACATACCTTATGGCTAAGCTTTTTCCCCACTTATTACTTAACTATATATTCATGCAAGCTCCATCACAACTTCATCATAATTCGGGTGTCACACATCTCATAAGGATTAACACTAGGTTGAATTTACATTTTTTTTTAAAACTTGAAAATTGAGTGTTTAGTTATTTGTTCACTTGAAAAAAAAATGAGTTTTTAGCTATATTATGTATTGCATTGGTGGTTTCTTGATATTTTGAAATGTGATTATTTGGATAGTTATTTAATTAAAATTTTATTACAGAAGGATTAAGTTTTCATCAAAACTTCATTGTTGAAGGTCATAATTTTAGACAAAACGTTCCCTGAAGGTTCTTACCTCTATTACGTAAGAAAATTTGGATAAGGTCTCCCTTCTTTGCTCCATGTGCGGAGCCTAACACTGGCTACCACACCAAGCCCGCCTAACCCAGCTCAAAAAAAAACGTGTAAAAGATACAAAAAAATAACTCTATGTGAAAACCAGAGTTAGAAAATTCATAAGCCAAGAAATAAGCTAAAACCACAAGGTTTTGCTCATTTTCTAGTGGCTTTTTCTGGCAGATTTCCTTTATAAATCCTTGTCCATCTGGTTTTGGCCCATTTTAAACTGACCCAGATGCACAAAAAATCAATCAGAGTTCTGGATTGATGGAAACTCTGCCAGAATCGAGTTGCCGGATTCTAACCACAAAGGTGGAAATCGTTGTGTTTTTCATAAGCCAAAAATGGGCAAAATATGTCACAGACAGGTTTCAAATTTGAAGCCTTCAGTTCCCTTTAGAGGCCATTTTGCACATCATAGAAGGCCACCTCAAATTTTACCATGCAAAAAAAATTTAATTTCATGGTAAGCTTGTCAATAATTAAATTAACCACTACTATTTAAAATTGCAATAGAATGGTAGCTTCAAATTTCACCCATCGACAATTTTCAATGGGAAATTGGGAATGCGGCTACTAGCTATGTGACTTGGGAGTGGGAATCGGTTACTCTCCAATATCCATGTGTTCAATCATCGATGGATCATGGACCATTGGGCCTATAATAATATCATTGACCAGCTTATGTGGACTGGCTTACACTGTGCAGCCCATGGCTTGAGCGCTTCTAAGTTCTTGTGTTTGCACCGAGCGCTTATGTGTAAAAACACATTTAATGGCATCAAAAAAAATTATTAAACATGGTTGGTGGCTCATACGTGTTGTTGCAGGGAGCTTACCAATTTACTAGTTATCACATACGAATTCGTTAATTCTAACTCCACAATCAAGAAACTTCTTGTAATGTTGCAGGTTGCTACTTCCGCTCGTGGCTCCTACCCACAGCCCTGTCTTTTATTTGTTGTATCAAGTTAATCCTACCGACTATAGCTCCCAGCAAGCTCACACCCTGTGTTTTCTTTGTTGTATCAAGTCAATCTTGTGGCTCTCGAGTCCAACCTTGTGTTTTCTTTGTTGTATCAAGTCAATGCTCGAATTCCATGCTTCCATGGCTCCAACCATCAATATATAATATTATAGGAATACAAACAAGATTTTTCTCATAACACTACTCCATTGTGGTAGAGCTACTTCCAAGTTCCACCTACCCTATCTCCTCCAGTCCTCCAGGAGAGTTTGCACAGCGAAGCTGCCAATGGCAGCTTGCCATAAACATATATAAAGAACTTTGTTTTCTTTGAGGAGCTCAACTTCAAGGCTGACTGGATTGATGACATCCTATGAATTTAAAGGTATATACATCATTTTATCCATTCATGATCCCATCAATTATTTAAAAATTTTGTTATTTGATTAAAATTCTATAAATTCAAATTTCAAACACAATATTATTATTTGGCTGAAATTTTGTTACTTCAAATGGACCTTGAAGGATTCAGATTTGAATCTTGGACCCGAGAGTGGGTTTGTCACAAATCTTTGATATAGGTTGTTTAGAAAGACGTTTATCAATTCCCAACTGTAGCAACAACAACAATTGCTTCTTTCTTCATATGTTTTATGTATATGCATATGATTCCATGTGCTGCTTGCCTTGCCCTATTTTCCATTGTCGCCCGATTGAAGCTCTTGAGAATTTAGCTTCCCTTTAACTTTGTTGAAATGGAGGGGACAAGGAAGACCATTTTTTTCACTCTAAAACCGAGTGCTTCCCCGTGCAGTTGCCACTGGCCACGGTTGCAACCGTACAGGAAACACGTGTGCCCACTACGCCCCCCAACTTTACCAAAAACCCTTGGGATTTGGGGAAGTTCCCACTCTACCAACCTCCATGGATCTAGTTAACAATTCAGATCAAGAATCCATACTTTGTATCTAAAACTGTATTGCATGAGCTATTTTTCCCAATTTCTCAGTCGTCGAATTGATACCTTCCTCTAGTACACGGTTTAAGATTCTTGGTATTTATTAATATGAAGACCACCGATGCTACGACACTTACAATCCCAACTAACTATCGAATTTCAATACGATTGAGAATATGCAACAACATCTAGTGAAGGACAATGCTGTTAGTTGGCAATTTTCTTAGAATGTCCATTGCCCACTCCTGCGTTCGACTGTACGAACTGGGCCAAAAATGTTTTTGTAATCTTGATTTTTAGAACGACAGTGCTACTTTACCTTTTGATTTTGTTGCCCTTATCGGCTGGTCTGGAATAGATCAGGAACTTCAACCATCTATGCATCTCCTCTCTACTTGGTCTACCTACATTTTACTTATGCTTCACAACCCATTCTCTACTCCATCATACCACATAGTTAGTATGTATAACGAGATCTATGGCGGGGCTATAGAGAAGAAGCATCCAGGGTCCTTAATCAGCTATTAAGAATAAAAGCTTCCTGGAGTCGAATAGTTCTCTTTGCTCAAACCATAACATAGAATGTAACATGTAAGGAGCGCTTAAACTTATTCTATCCCAAGTACGTGTGGCATTCATAGTGTTGAATGAAAAATTAAAACATTTATTGTTGTCGTTGGCATTCAATTCTGTCGCAGGGTACACAATTAGAGTGACAAAGAAACTTGCTATTAGTTTTCAATCCAATCCAACTTCTTTGTTGAATTGTTCTCTCTAATAGATTTGCGTGAAGGAGGATTATAAATGGCATAGGCAACGCAATTGTTTGATAGAGGTGCACGAAAGTGAATTATTGTCCTCAATTCAACAAAGTAAAAAAAAGTTACCATTCATATTCTTTCCCTTCACCTTTTTTACTGCCTTTCTACATACATCTCTATTGTTCACTAATTTAGCAACAGATACATACCAGAATCAACGTCCAATGTTTTTGGATTCTGAAACAATTTCTTCCTTTTTTTGCTTACATTATCATTTTTTCCATTATTAAGTAGGCTAGAATTTATATTAGTTTGAAGAATGCTAGTGATTTACAAAGATTGAAATTTTCCAAGAATAAGCATCATGTTGCTTTTAGAAGAGTTGAAGAACCCAATTCTTCATCGAGCTTGTACTACTCGAAGCAGCCTAGGAACCCATTTTAAGAGGTATTAAATATTATTATACTGTCTAAAAGTTGGATTTGAATTGCGCTAGAAAGCTAACTGTAGTTGCACTGATGCAGAAAAAGATCTATAAAATTAGTTATGGCAATTCACACTGAACATCTGGAAAGTGGATTTTCTATGTGTCTCCTAAGTTATGTTTCACTAATAAATTCGTCATGTTCAAACAGATCATGAAAGAGTAAAATAGTATTAATTTGGGATGTAAGGATGAAAGTTGGATTGGAATGGGGTTAGCAAGTTAACTGTATTATTATATTGGTTAAACATTTAAGAGGCAAGATCAATTTGGGAAAGTGCTAAGATGGAAAAGGTGGCATAGTGGCCTAGAGACAGAGTTGCTAGATCGGGGTAAAATATGGTTGTGTTATATGACATATATAACTTTTAGTGTTGCCATATGCATTGCAAAATAAAGCCTCTCGACTTTACTACGTAAATAAATAATGAAATTTTGATGTTCTAGTACATTTTCAAATGGAAAGAATGACTTATTTTTACATGGAAACATTGAAGGGTTCAATATCTCATAGCCCTTCGAAGTGAAATGGAACCCAGGCTTCAAATTTGAAGCCTTCAGGGCCCTTCAGAGGCCATTTTACATGTCATAGAAGACCACCTCGAATTTTACCATGCAAAAAAAAATTAATTTCATGATAAGCTCGTCAATAATTAAATTAACCACTATGGTTTAAAATTACAGTAGAAGGGTAGCTTCAAATTTCACCCATCGACAGTTTTCAGTGGGAAATTAGGAATGCAGCTACTAGCTAGGTGACTTGGGAGTGGGACTCGGTTACTCTCCAATATCCACGTGCTCGATCATTGATGGATCATGGACCATTGGGCCTCTAATAATATCATTGACTAGCTTACGTGGACGGGTAATATCATTGACTAGCTTACGTGGACGAGCTTACAATGTGCATCCCATGGCTTGAATGCTTCTAAGTTCTCGTGTTTGCAGAGAGCGCTTACGTGTTTAACACATTTAATGGCAGCAACAACTTTATTAAACATGGTTGGTGGCTCATACGTGTTGTTGGCAGCGGGCTTACCAAGTTACCAGTTATCACATACCAATTCGTGAATTCTAACTATGTGAGTTAATTGAGTATTCAATGTATGATATATTATGTTAATGTGCCTCGAATTTGACATTTCGAACAAAATCCACAATCCAAAAACTTCTTGTAATGTTGCAGGCTGCTGCTCCCGCCCGTGGTCCCTACCCACGACCCTATGTTTTCTTTATTGTATCAAGTTAATCCTACCGTTTATGGTTCCCATCCTCACACCCTGTGTTTTCTATGTTGTATCAAGTCAATCGTGCAACTCTCGAGTCCCACCTTGTGTTTTCTTTGTTGTATCAAATCAATGCTCGCAATTCCATGCCTCCATGGCTCCGACCATCAATATATAATATTACAGGAATACAAACAAGCTTTTTCTTATACCCCTACTTCACTGTGGTCGAGCTACTTCCAAGTTCCACCTACCCTATCTCCTCCAGTCCTCCAGGAGAGTTTGCAGAGCGAAGCTACTAATGCCAGCCTTCCATAAACATATATAAAGAAATTTGCTTTCTTTGAGGAGCTCAACTTCAAGGTTGATTGGATTGCTGACATCCTATGAATTTACAGGTATGTATATCATTTTATCCATTCATGATCCCATCAATTATTTAAAAATTTTGTTATTTGATTAAAATTATGTGTCTTCAAAGTTCAAACACAATATTATTATTTGACTGAAATTTTGTTACTTCAAATGGGCCTTGGAGGCTTCAAATTTGAAGCCTGGACCCGAGAGTGGGTTTGTCAAAAATCTTCGTAAGAGGCTTTTTAGAACGACATTTATCAATTCCCAATTGTAGCAACAACAACAATTGCTTCTTTCTTCATATGTTCTGTGTATACGCATATGATTCTGTGTGCTCCTTTCCTTGCCCTATTTTCCATTGTCGCTTGATCGAAGCTCTTGAGAATTTAATTTCCCTTTAACTTTCCTAAAATGGAGGGGACAAGGAAGACCATTGTTTTCACTCTGAAACCGAGTGCTTCCCCGTGCAGCTGCTACCGGCCATAGTTGCATCCCTACGAGAAACAAGCCCCAACTTTACCATAAATATTGGGGCTTTGGGGAAGTTCCCACTGTGCCAACCCCCATGCATCTAGTTAATGAGTCATATCAATAATCCATACTTTGTAACTAAAACTGTATTGTATGAGCTATTTTACCCAATTGCTCAGTCGTCGAATCGACACCTACCTCTAGTACACGGTTTAAGATTCTTGGTATTTATTAATATGAAGACCACCGATGCTACTACACTTAAAATCCCAACTAGCTATCGAATTTCAATATGATTGAGAATATGCAACAACGTCTGGTGAAGGATGACGCTGAAAGATGGCAATTTTCTTAGAATGCCCAGTTCCCACTCCTGCGCTCGACTGTACGAACTAGGACAATTTTTTTTTGTAATCTTGATTTTTAGAACGACAGTGCTACTTTACCTTCTGATTTTGTTGCCCTTATCGACTGGTCTGGAATAGAACAAGAACTTCAACCATCTATGCATCTCCTCTCTACTTGGTCTACCTACGTTTTACTTATGCTTCACAACCCATCCTCTACTCCATCATACCACAGAGTTAGATTGTATAATGAGATCTAGTGGGAGGGCTATAGAGAAGAAGCATCCAGGGTCCTTAATCAACTATTGAGAACAAAAGCTACCTGGAGTCGGATAGTTCTCTTTGCTCAAACCATAACATAGCATGTAACATGTAAGGAGCGCTTAAACTTATTCTATCCCAAGTATGTGTGGCATTCATAGTGTTGAATGAAAAATTAAAACATATATTGTTGTCATTGGCATTCAATTCTGTCATAGGGCACACAATTAGAGTGAAAGAAACTTGCTATTAGTTTTCAATCCAATCCTACTTCTTTGTTGAAATGTTCTCTCTAATAAACTCGTGTGAAGGAGGATTATAAATGGCATAGGCAATGCAGTTGTTTGATAGAGGTGCATGAATTAGCAACAGATACCGACCAAACTCAATGCCCAATCATTTTTTGGCTTTTGAAACAATTTCTTCCTTTTTTTGCTTACATTATCATTTTTTCCATTGTTAAGTAGGCTAGAATTTATGTTGCTTTTAGAAGATTTGAAGAACCCAATTCTTCATTGAGCTTGTACTGTTCGAAGCAGCGTAGGAACCCATTTTAAGAGCTATTAAATATTATTATACTGGTTAAAAGTTGGATTGGAATTGGGCTGGCAAGCTAATTGTAGCTGCACTAATGCAGAAAAAAGATCTATAAAATTAGTTATGGCAATTCACACTAATCATCTGGAAAGTGAATTTTCTATGTGTCTCCTAAGTTATGTTTCACTAATAAATTCCTCATGTTCAAAGAGATCATGAAAGAGTAAAATAGTATTAATTTTGGATGTAAAGATGAAAGTAGGATTGGAATGGGGTTAGCAAGTTAACTGTATTATTACACTGGTTAAACATTTAAGAGGCAAGATCAATTTAGGAAACTGCTAAGATGGCAAAGGTGACACAGTGGCCTAGAGACAGAGCCCCTAGATCAGGCCAAATATGGTTGTGTTACATGACATATATAACTTTCAGTGCTGCCATATGCATTGCAAAATAAAATAAAGCCTCTCGACTTTACTACGGAAATAAATAATGAAATTTTGATGTTCTAGTACATTTTCAAATGAAAAGAATGCCTTATTTTTACATGGCAACATTGAAGGGTTGAATATCTCATAGCCCTTCAAGGTAAAATGGGACCCCACCCTTCAAATTTGATCGGCTTCGCAGACATAACAAGGATTAGACGTTCACTATGCCACGTGTTTCCCACTCAATGATATCAGTGGCTTGATTGACGTCCATTAAAGGCAGTTGAGATGATCGTGGCCGCATATCGAGAATGAATCGGGCTCTTTATCATTACTTATTTCTTCTGTACCTCAGCTTTCTACGGCAGTGACCTTTATAGACATCTGTGTCTCAGCTTTATCCGGCAATGACCTTTATCTTCACGTTCTCCGCTTTATCCGGCAGTGACCTTTATCTTCACTTGACTAGGGAAATCTTTAGGCTCATCTTCTTTTATATATATCACTCCCTTCCTCGCGAGTCGCAACACTGAAGAGTAGCTGTACCTGAATTAGAGATGGCCAACATGAGCAGAGTTCTAATAGTGGGTGGCACTGGATACATTGGTAGAAGGTTTGTAAAAGCCAGCTTAGCGTTAGGCCACCCTACTTTCGTTCTCTTCAGGCCAGAAGTCGGGTGTGACATTGAGAAGGTGCAAATGTTGCTCTCCTTCAAACAGGCGGGTGCCAAACTTTTAGAGGTATAAGCTCTGTAATCTATATATTACTTACGCACATACAAAGAAAAATAAATTGCGGTCTGATGTAGGTCTAAGTGCAGGGTTCATTTGAGGATCCCCAAAGCCTTGTGGCAGCCTTGAAGCAGGTTGATGTTGTCATAAGTGCAGTTGCAGGATTACACCACTTTAGAAACCAATTACTTCAACAGCTTAAACTGGTGGAAGCCATTAAAGAGGCTGGCAATATTAAGGTCAGTAGTGCTAGTTATTACATTTCATATTCTCTAATATTTTAGTGCAAGGTAAATTTATTTTAACTATGAATCTACAAATCATAGACAATTTTGGTAAATTTATTTGAACTATGAATTTCACTGTTTTTCCTCTAATCATATCAGTTTTTATTCAAGGTTAAGGAAGCTTGCTTCTCTAATCCGGCCTTTTAAAATTTGAATCCAAGGATTGCTTCTCTAACTTGATAAGTTCATGGGAAGCTTGCCTATGTAACCTTGCAAATACATTAATAATATGCTCTTGTTTTATCGAAAACATTGCAGAGATTTCTTCCTTCTGAATTTGGGATGGATCCAGACCGCATGGAGCACGCTTTGGAACCGGGTAACATTGTGTTCATTGATAAGAGGAAGGTTCGGCGGGCCATTGAAGCAGCAGGCATTCCTCATACGTATGTCTCTTCAAATATATTTGCTGGGTATTTAGCTGTAGGTTTGGCACAACCTGGCCGCCTTATGCCTCCTAGCTGTGAGGAAGTAGTTATCCATGGAGATGGCAACGTTAAAGGTCTGTAGATTGTTATATATGCTGACTACTACACGATCTAATTACAATGCTATGATTTGTATAAAACCCTATTATTTATCTAAATGTGAGTTTATTTTTTGTGTCCACAGCTGTTTGGGTGGACGAAGATGATATCGGAATATACACTCTGAAAACAATTGATGATCCACGCACTCTGAACAAGACAGTATATATCAGGCCTCCCCAAAATATACTTTCTTACAAGGAGCTTGTGGCAAAGTGGGAACAACTCTCGGGAAAAACTTTGAAGAAAACATATATTTCTGCCCAGGATTTTCTTGCGGGCATGGAAGGCATAAACATATATTTCTATATTTCGCTGTCTTTACCATATTCAGATTTATTCATATGCTCATGGGATTTTGTATGCAGACAAACTTTATGAACATCAGGCCGCTATTTCTCACTTTTACCAAATATTTTACTGTGGAGATCTTTATAATTTTGAGATTGGGCCAGCTGCTAGAGAAGCAACAGAACTTTACACTGAAGTGCAGTACACCACCATGGATTCTTATCTGAAACGCTACTTATAAGCATGATTGAGATTAATTTTTATATCATGGCTATTCCTAGGAATTTCCAATCAAGTTCAAATAGTGGATAAATAATTCATAACTTAATTATTTTATAGAATTTACTTTCTTTTAAATTATTTATGGTTAGACCAAGACTTCTTTTCGTAAGAAGTAGGTGATTATATATATATATATATATATGAAATTTTAACGAATTTTGTATTAGATTTCAATTACATTCATTGTAATTATATGAATATTAATTTAATATTTTAAGAAAAAGATCGCAGGGACATGATTTTGTAATTTTTAATTGTTGATGTAATGGTAATTGTGGTATATTTTATAAATATATTTTATATATTTGTAGTTAGAATATAAATTTATTTTAATTTTGGATTTATTAAGTGTAAAGATTTATTAAATTTTTCAAAATGTAAATATTTTTTAAATTTTACATTATAAAAAAGGATTTAAAATGGATTTATGGATTTATGTTAATTTGCACTTCAAAAGATTTAAAATGGGTAGAATCGAATTCTTTAAATTGTAAATTTTTTCTCAAATTTTACATTAAAAAAGCCTTGTATCTTATGGAATTTAAAATGGATTTATATTAGTTTACACCTTAAGGGATTTAAAATGGATTTATAGTAGTTTACACCTTAAAGGATTTAAAATGGTTTGGTATATAAACCCTTGGTTTTGAAGAAATATCTATGTTTTATTAAATATTTTATTTTAAAATAACTTTAGTATATATTTCTTTGGTTTTAAACTTTAAATGACGGTGGATATTGTATTTTTTTTAGGTTTTGGATGTTTTATTATTTTATTAAAGTGCAAGCTTATTAACATTGAGCATGGAATTATATTTTGTAAAAAGCACCTTTCAAAGCAATGAAGGGTTAGTATATTTTAGCTTTTAAAATAACTCTAGTATATATCTCTTTGATTTTGAACTTTAAAATAGGGTTGATATTGTATTTTTTTTAATTTTTGGATATTTCATTATTTTAAAGTGCAAGCTCATCCACATTAAGCATGGAATTACATTTTGTAAAAAGGATATGTGGAAGCAATGAAGGATTAAAGTATATTTTAACTTTTATAGTGTGATTTAAGATATTTAAAATGTTAAGGCCTCAATTTTAATATAGCTTGGGTGTAAAGTATGGGACTCTTTTTAGGTATAAGAATTATAAGGCATAAACCAAAATAATTTTTCATTCCCTTTCATTAATGGTGACCTAGTTGCACATATTTTACATAGTACAAGGTATGAAGATTTGTTTTCATGATATGCCAACTACATGGTAAGCTTCCATGTGTCACAATGATGATTGAAGGAGTTTTTTCATTAACTTATATGGATGATGATTTAGTAGCATACCTTGTTAGGTAATGTTTGTTTCTTATTATTTATGTAAAATGATTAATTTCTTTTAGCTTTTATGGTGTGATTGGAAATGTTTAGGATGTTCAAGTCTCAATTTCAACATAGATCAAGCTTTTATGGTGTGATTGGAAATGTTTAGAATGTTCAAGCCTCAATCTCAACATAGATCAAGGTGTACGGTATGGGGATTTTTTTATGATATGTCAACTATAAGGTCTGATTTCGTTTGTCATTATGATGACGAAAGGAGTTTTTCATTGAATTTCATTAATGATTAACAAATAAGTTTTTCATTGGCTTTCATTAATAGTGATCCAATTGCATACCTTACAAGGTACATAGGTATGTAGACACTTTTTTCATGATATTCGAATTATATGGTATGCTTTCCTTTGTCATCATGATGGGTCCCCTTTTCTTAAGATATATCAACGAGCACAACCATAAGAAGTGGATGGTGAACGTTGATAGGCGCAACCAACCACTTAGTTTTGTGGAGATGGTTGGTTGTTAAACAAATGCTAAACATTAAATTAATTAACATAAACATTAAACTAATTAATATAAACATAAAACGAATACTATTTAATAAACATACCCCTTTGTTTAACCATCGCTTAACTAAATCTTATTTAAATCTTAATCAAAATGCATTTAAGCATAAAAAGATACGATGACCATGCAATGAATCCCAACTGTATACTTGTTACACTCGGGTTAATCTTGTTGTCCTCTCATGGAAGTCCAAAATCTCAGATAATATCTAAATGCCTATCGACGCAATTACATTGTGCACTTTCCTTTGTTATTATGATGATTTAAGATGTTTAAATTGGTGTAGTTGGTAAGGTCACATTGATTATAATATGATGTAATCAATTATTTATTAACAAGGCCTTTTAGGAAAAACATTTTTTTGGGTATTCTTGACTCTAAATTTAATAATTTGTCATGATTTTTTTTCTAGGTTGTGTAAGTCTTTTTTTAATTTTTAAATGGTAGGCCTATGGTTCATCTATTTGTTTGACCAATACAAATCTCCTTAGAATTACAATGTATTTGATTCATCACAATTTTAAACAGTCAATTTGAATGAACTTAATAAAATTTAAAGCTGAATGCATCTTTGTCATTATTTACATCCTTTCAAGAAGAGATCCAAAAACAAATAGTGATAAGATAAAAAAAATTAGAGAATAAGGTAGAGATAGTGGAGATTAGACTACATGCAATGGAAACGCAAAAAACACCCGAACAAGAAGATGCACCTATGGTAGAAAACCTTAAGTTAAAACATATGATTAAAGAGTTAGAGGAAAAAATAAATCATGCAACCTAACCCTAAATAATATGGAAGGTAAACTAGATATCAAACCCATTAAAGAGGAAATGAATAAGTTGATAGCTTTAGACCACAAGCGTAACAAAATATATTTGAACCTCATAATTTCTGGTATAAAGAAGGAGGTAGAAGAGTATACATTAGCCATTGTCAAGACAAAACTTCCCAATAGATTACAAATTGAAACTATTGGTCTCACCAAAGCAACAAGGCTTGTAAAATTAATTGAGAATAAAGAAAGGCTAGTACGGGTTAAGGTTAGCTCTACCAAACAAAAGTATGATATAGTTAGTAAGACCTCAAATTTAAAAGGCTCGGTGTTGGCACGGGATTAGTCCGCATGAAGTGCAGAAGCCGACAGCTACGAAAAGGGATAATCCGCGAAAGAAGGGTCATTCGCAGAGAATGAGGAAGCACAAAATTAGTTTAGGTTGTTAGAATTGGTCATGTGGACCATTTTGTAGCCTCTTAGTTTCATATAAATAGGAGTATGATTGTAAGCCTAAGGGCATCTATCTTTGATCATTGATATCGACATAGTTGAACTACTTTATATCCGCGATAAGATGTTTTGACAGTTTCTGCAAAGGTTATTCTGCAGGTTTTGATGAATGCATGAAGATGCTCAATTATGGTTCTATCTTTTGTCTTTGTTTATGCTAAATGATGAATACCAGTGGTTGCAAAATGTTTAATACTTTGTGGTTTGGTAATTGTTGTTCATGCGAATGAGTAGTTTGATCATGTTGATGCGAATATCCACTATGTATTGAATCTGCGAATGGTGAAATATGAGAATGATGAATTGTTAGCATACTACGAAGGTATAATCTCTGGTTTCTGCGATTGTAATGTGTTTTTAATGCATGTCCTCTTCCCACTGCAGAAACTTGATTCCTGTATCCCCCTTATCCATCTTGGGTGAGACTTCACTCGCTCTGCGAGTGTTGTTGGAAAGGGTAAAACCTTTCTGGGTCGGTGTTTAAGGGAGTTTGGTTGATGTTTGTTGATGATAGTGCGAAGTGAACCCCTGTCGATAGACACTGTGTCAACAAATAGTTCCGTTGTTGGGACCCTGAAGAGGAAAAGAAGAGGATATGCTGTGGCACCCGACGAAACCGGAGATTCACCAGTGGTTTGACAAGAAGACAAAGGAATTCACAGAAGGATAAAATCAGAACCCTGGACAGACAATGAGCAGTTGGTTGCAGAAGTATATTTATTCGAATATCCACGAAGTGTTCTTCTGTGAATTTTTGGTGTTGTTGCATGACTGGCTAGCGCACCTGACGTTTTAGAAAAATCATTGCCAAAAGACTGAGCCTGACCATTGGAATCCATAACTGATTCGACAATTGAAACATGTCGATAATAAAGTATCAAGGGCTGTCGATTTCTAGGTGGATAGTATCCTAGAGGGATATATTACTGAGTTCGCAGTAGACACAATCAAATCATACAACGACGCGGAAATGAAATTTTTCAAAGGACCGAAGGGCATATTATTACTGTTGCTAAAACTGTGAATTAAGAAGCTCGTCTGTGAAAAGGGCATATTGAGGATGACTTTCGATGAGTAGAAGATCAGTGTGCGGAGGTTGTGGGTATCACGTGAATGTGGATCCGATAGAAAGATGTGGGGTAGATGGACATGAGCGACGACGAATTTCTAAGGGAAGCTGACGAAGAGTGTGGTACCTTGAGGAGTGGGGTGATATTCTGGCATCCTGAGAAGAAGAGGAGGACTGACAGAGAGTCTCATGAGAGGACCAGAACGGAATACTGCGAAACATGACCACAAGGGAGGAAGCGACCTTATTGAGACAAAGGAGACGATGACCAGGCTACCCCAGTAGAAGAAGAGGGACGGATCGTAAGTTACAACATACCTTCAACCCCGCACACTACTCATAATTTCACAGGAAGAAACACAAGTTATTCGCAGAGTTTCCCTACGTGCAGCGGTAGAAGTAGTGCATTAGTAAACAATAACAATAGGAACGTTAGAATGGAAGACGACACAAAAATGCCCACTTTCCAGGGGAACGAGACTGAGGATCCCGAGCAGTATTGGTTTCTGTGCGAAGCAGTATGGATTGTGAAATAGGTCCATGATGAAGATATTAAAAAGGGACAGCTAGCGATGACCCTCGGGGGCCGTGCGCTAGATTGGTTTATGAATTTTACAAATGTTCCAATTGGAACACCAGGCAAGACATTAGCGCAGATTAAAGCAGGAATGGTCGATGAGTTCAGGAAGCCAAAGTCGGAGTCGCAGTATGTCACCGAGCTCAAAGAAATCAAGCAATACCCAAATGAGCCAATATGGGAATTTGATCAACGGTATAAAATGTTGATAGCGAAGGTGAGTTTCAGAATAAATGATATGCAGCACAAGGAGTGGTTTATCGCAGGATTGGTGCCACACATCCGCGGACCACGAATGCAACAAAAGGTAGCAACACAAGCCGGAGCGTTGGAGATTGCGATGAAGCTGGAGGCTTCACCAATTGGCGAAACTGGTATAGGGATGGATAGGATACAAGCGCAGTTGGCCAATCTGACACTCCAATTGCAAGATATGAAGAAGGGGAAAGAAACCTGTGAAGACATATGGTGCACCAGGTGTAAAACAGAAGGACACCATAAGGATAATTGCCCAGAGTTTCGAGAATATTTGCAGTTAGGTCGAATCCCCTCCGTCAGAGGGGGATGCCGTGGTGTCCCATCTGTCAAACAAGAGGGCATCGACTGGAAGAATGTGTGTACTTACAAAAAATGGTGTCGAAGCCAGTAAATATATATTGCAAATTTTGTCGTTCGGTTGGCCACGATGAAAAAGATTGCAGGGCCTATGACCTACTCCAAGACTGGACTGTCGATGCATACTTTATGAAAGGGGAAGAGCAACCACAGTATACCCAACAACAACCTCATTTTAACCAACCGCAACAGTATGATCAAGGGTAGTATGGGCAACTGCAGTATGGTCATCCGTAGTATCCTCCACCATAGTATGGCCAGTCGCAGTACCAGAAGCTACCATATCAACAGCCGTAGTATGGACAACCGCAGTATCCTCCATATGGGCCACCGCGTGGTGGTTTCAAAGGAGGATTCCGCGGAGGTCGAGGTGTCGGCACATGACGAGGAGGAGCTGCTGGACGAGGACGAGGGTCAATTGTATGTTACAATTGTGGGAAGCAGGGGCATTATCACAGGGATTGCCCGAATCCAGCGCCACAGTGCACTTATTGCAGCGCTGTCGATCATGGCATTGAAGACTATTTGCAGCTCATTACAAATGGCATACAAAGAACTTGCCACCACCTCCACAGAACCAGAATCAGAATACGCCACCGGCTGTGCAGAAGATGTCAGTGAAGGTTCGAAGCCACACTGTGACTGTTGGAGTAGTGACACAAGGAGGAGTTGTGACAGGAGTCGACAGGTCACATGCTACCGTCCGACTAACAACACGGAAGCACGTCACCTTTGACCCGGAAGTCGAAAGGTATGTTTTCTTGAAAGCGCAGGAAGCAATGAGACAGAGGAGGCAGTTACCTCTTCAAGAAGAAGTTATCTACGATATGCCACCGATGTTTGACCCGACGAAGTCACGGAGGAAGGATAACACCCTAAGAGCCTTCTTGGAGAGTTGCGTGGAGTTGACAAAGGATCCGAATGCATTAGAAGAAATATCTAGTCTGTTGCATCGATAGGAGGGTGCACGCTAGAAGCAAAAGGTCAATTGCATACATAAGAGAAAGATGGGGAGAGCGAAGTGAATGTCGGCACGAATTGGAGCATTTGATGTCGACTCAATTATCTTAGACCTGGGGTCGAACGTCAACATTCTGACCAAGAAGACATGGGAAACAATGGGAAAACCATAGTTGGCCTGGTCACCGGTACAGCTGGGATTTTGCTGGGGCATGTTTAAGCACGTGAGAGTCAAATCCGAGCATGATTACTGTGGATCAGCATCACCAGAATATGGTGGAGGAGCATGATGATAGAATCAGAGGGATATGGGAAAGATTTCTCCAATGATTCAAGAATCAAGCATAAATACAGGCACAGAAGGTCAGTTGAGCAAGGAAGTATCCGTAAGTCGAAAGAAGAGATTTAGTAAGCTCCATGACACAAGTTGGTAAGGCCATGAGTTGAGTGAGAAATTCCAAGGAATCTGTGGAAATGATCCATTTCATTTCGCGCGGAAGCACTCCAGGTGCGCTAAGGGCCAGAACGACGAGTGTGCATGAACAACTAGCAAAGGAAGCAACATAGACACTGGAAAGGAATAGAGACAAGGTCTCACCCGATATATCCAAGAGTGTGGTATTAGTTAGAAGACCCGTGGTCCCTGCGACCACTGGAACACCAGGGGTGGAGGCCCACTGGCTCCAGTAGCAGACGGTCCAAGGTGCGAAACAGATGTGCTAGAGCAGCTGGCATGTTTTACATTTTGATGACATAGACGAACTTTTCCCCAGCCCATAGCAAGACTGAAGTGCAAGAGTCGGCGCAGAAGGGGTAGATGATCAACGTTTCCACAGGATGAAGGACGAGTTCGATAAGTACATGACAGCGAACCATACGTTCGAGGAGGAATTCGATAAGTACATAACAACAATCTCTAGACGGCAAGAACAACTTCAAAAGTTTAGCACATCGAAGGATGAGAACAGTACCAGAGGTGTCCAACTAAGGTGGCTCGAGGGAAAGCCACAAGTTTGTGTTGGGGGCCCATTGGCACGGGATTAGTACGCATGAAGTGTGGAAGCCGACAGCTGCGAAAAGGGATAATCCACGAAAGAAGTGTCATTCACGGAGAATGAGGAAGCGCAAGATTAGTTTATGTTGTTAGAATTGGTCATGTGGACCTTTTTGTAACCACTTAGTTTTATATAAATGGGAGTATGATTGTAAGCCTAAGGGAATTTATCTTTGATCATTGATATCGACATAGTTGAACTGCTTTGTATCTGCAATAATATGTTTTGACAGTTTCTGCGAAGGTTATTCCGCAGGTTTTGATGAATGCATGAAGATGTTCGATTATGGTTCTATCTTTTGTCTTTGTTTATGCTAAATGATGGATACCAGTGGTTACGAAATGGTTAATACTTCGTGGTATGGTAATTGATGTTCATGCGAATGAGTAGTTTGATCATGTTGATGCGAATGTCCATTATGTATTGGATCTGCGAATGGTGAATATGAGAATGATGAATTGTTAAAATACTACAAAGGTATAATATTTGGTTTCTGCGATTGTAATGTATGTTTAATGCATGTCATCTTCCCACTATGAAAACTTGGTTCCTGCAACCCCCTTATCCATCTCGGGTGAGACTTCACTTGCTCTGTGAGTGTTGTTGGAAAGGGTAAAACCTTTATGGACCGGTGTTTAAGGGAGTTTGGTTGATGTTTGTTGACGATAGTGCGAAGTGAACCCATGTCGATAGACGATGTGTCAACACTCAGGGATATTTATAAATGAAGACCTCATTCCAAAGGATCGGGTTGAACTAAGAAAGGAGGTCCAAAAGGTAAAAGAAGATCGGAAGGAGGGGAAATGGGCATTAATTAGAAACATGAAAGGTATTATTCAAGATAGAAACCAAAATAGTAATAAATAGAAATTTGACACACTCTGGATCCTCTCTTGGAACTATCGAGGCTTTCCATGTAAAAAAGGCCCCAAGTTAAGTTGGATCCCGAGTGAAATTGATATTATATTACTGGTTAAAGCTTGGGAGCATGAGGAATCCAAGGTCACTGATATAGACATATATGTCCTTTGGTCGATGGAATAAACATTCATATCATAGAGGCATTGGGGGTATAGCCTTCTACAATAGGAAGAACACATCCCCTCATGTTACGATTTATAAGAAAGACCCTTACAACCAAATTTATTTGGATAGATATCACATACATTAATAATGAAAAAACCTACATAGCCATTTGTTATTTTTCCCTTATTAATTCCAAGTTCTATAAAAAACAAATTAGATAAAAATTGTCCTTCTAATGGTTTAGAACATGATATTTCTAGTCTAAGGAAGGAAGGAAATATCCTTTTGATGGGTGACTTCAATGCCCAAACTCCAAGTAACCAATATATTCTTTTAAGGAATTATTCCAACCCTAATCCTCTTTGGTTGGACAAAGACCTTGAGCTAACTAATTGGTACAAAAGAAGTTATGAAGATCTAGGTGCAAATTTATTCGGTTCTGAGCTAGTCAATTTTGTAGTAACCAAGATCTTATCATTTGCAATGGACTAACAAAATGGCCAAATTATAGCCAGATGACTTGTATTCACGGGCTTGGCAGTAGTGTGGTAGATTATGTTATTTATGATAGCCCTTTATACAACAAGTTAGTGGATTTTGACATCTTAAACGACCATGATCCCAACTCTGATCATAGGCTTTTAATTATAACTCTCAATATTTCCATGCATAGCGATCCCAAAGAGGAAAACTATCATTTCCAAAATCACATGATCTTTGATAAAAATAAAACCGACCTTTTTCTCCATGATTTAAAAAATGATTTGTTTCCTTTATCTAGTATGGAGAATATAGAAAATCTCTACCATAATTTTACCACATCCCTCTCGTCGTCCATTACCAATTTCTCTATTGAAGTCTTGGTGAAAAAGAGAGATAGTATAACCAACCCTTGGTATGGTCAAGAGTGTAAAAATGTGAGAAAATAAATTAAGCAAGCTACTACAAAATTGATAAAAATGGACAAGATAAATCACTACAAAACCCTAATTAAAAGAAAAAAAGGTACTATCTTAGTAAACGGAAGTAAAATCTCTTACACCTCTCTAAGGTGGCTCTTAAGAAATTCTGGAGGCAAATTCTAACTTGCAAAACAAAAGAAGATAATAAGATTGCTTTAAAAGATTGGAATTCCTATCTAAAAAATCTTTACAAATCATTGGATATCACAGATAGCGTTCAAACCGTCCTTACAACGAAAGAAGTATTCTCATTAGAAGACATAGATTTCGGGGTTAAGCATGAAAATGAAAAAGCCAAAGACATTGAAGGCTACCAAGGAAAACTCTTAAAAATTGGGGGGCATGTCCTCATCCCGCATATCCAAAAACTCTTTAATTTAGTAGTCAAGCAAGGGTTCCCTACACCATGGACTTAGAGCCTCATTATTCCTATTTTCAAAAGTGGCGATAAAAATAACCCCTCGAATTATAGGACCATTATGATTAGCCCTCTCCTATCCAAGTTATACAGTATTATCTTAGAAAAGAAGATCAACGAATGGCTAGAGATGGAAGGTAAGAGGGATAAAGGCCATGCAGGTTTTAGAAGGAATCATTCAACCACGGACCACCTCGTTACACTTAGGATCATTGCAGAGGAATGTCGTAATAATAAGTCGGATATTTTTTGTTGCTTTATGGACTTTAGGATAGCTTTTGATACAGTGCCTAGAAATAACCTGTGGAATAAGCTAGAGGAGCTTAATTTTCCTTTTGAATTGAGAGTTGTTGCGATAAGGTTATACGAAAAGGTCATTGCCAAGTTTAAGAATAACAAGGGTTGGTTAGCGGATATAAAATGTAATATTGGAGTTAAGCAAGGTTGAGCCCTCTCCCCTACCCTTTTTGGCATTTACATCGATAAACTAGAAAGGTGTTTAGAAGAAGCAGGCTGTGCCGTCACGATCTTAGCTGGGATAGTTATAATCCTCGGGTGCTTTATGCTGATGATATTGTTCTTATTGTAAGGTACCCCTTTGATCTCAATAAACAATTAAGAATTCTCAAATATTTCTTCTCTAACACGGGTATGACTGTTAACACCGACAAGACAAAAGATATGATTATAACATTGAGAAAATGATTAATCATGAATTAATGGAGGATGGAAAGCTTATTTTGGTCTTGAAAATAATTGTAAATCAGTTAACCTAGTCATGTGGGATAAAAATAAGTTCCTCTTTGAAAATATTTTCATCCCCGTTATCTTATACGGTTGTGAAGTTTGGGGGTGAAGAATTTCTAGTGAATCTTAGAGAAATATTGGAATATCATAATTATCTCTCGATAGTAACTAGTTCAAAGAAGAAAATTAATATAGCCAATATTAGAACGAACTCTCATGATCTCCATAGTGAAATAGGGCGTTGGTCTATTCCCAAATCTCCGTGGGAGGAAATGGTTTGCCATCTTTGTGAGTCTATGAGCGTCGAGGATGAAAATTACTTTATCTTAGAGTGTCCTGCTTACACCCACATTAGATATGAGTTTCATAATATTTGGACAATACAAACATTTCTAACCTCCTGACTTGCCATAACTATAGTGATCTTAGAAAGATTCTTTCTAAGCTTTCTAAGCATAGGAACAAAAGTTTAAAGCAAATCAAGTAATAACCTTCTCAAGGTCTGATAGACCAAAGTTGATCTCAGTGGACATTAATAATCATCATTATCATCATTAGGAAGAGAAATCATATTTTTCTTTATTTCCTATAATTACATTTTTTAAATTATGTATTAATACCAAACTCAAGTGGATACCTTTTTTATAATATCAAACAATCAACTTGAATCAATCAATCAATTTTAAAGAAGTGAATGCATCTTTATCTTTATTTCTTATCATTGTATTAGGAAGAAAGTCATATTTTTCTTTATGTCTTATCAATGCATCTTTATCTTTATTTCTTATCATTGTATTAGGAAGAAAGGCATCTTTTTCTTTATGTCTTATCATTGTATTAGAAAGAGAAAACATCTTTTTTTAGTTTCTTACCATTATATTTTTTAAAGTTGTGTAGTGATTCCAAGCTTAAATATATGTGGATACCATTTTTTACAATTTTAAACAATCAACTTGAATCAATCAATCAATCAATTTTAAATAAGTGAATGCATCTTTATCTTTATTCTTTATCATTGTATGCAGAAGATAAGCATCTTTTTCTTTAGTTCTTATCATTATATTTTTTAAAATTCTGTAGTGATACCAAGCTCAACTATGTGGATATCTTTTTTAAAATGATCTTTAACGCACTATTCTTTCCCTCCTAACTTTCTAATTATTATTTTTTATGTATATTAAAATAAAATTTGATTATATCATTTTATGTGCTTATGTTATGCTCTCTCGGATTTTTTTGGGAGTATGGATGTCTCTCCTTTTTCGTACTTTAGAAAAAAATGAACTTCCAAAGTAATGTATGAAGTAGGGGGAGCATTTAAAACGAATACGAATTATATCCTTCAGATAAAGTAGGAACTCGAGAAGTATTATGATACGGTAAAAAAAAACTCTATAGCCATTATGGCAGCAGTATAATTCCTAATTCCTGCGTAGACAGTAAATGATGGAAGCTGAGCAAAAGTGATATATTTTGTGTACAGTGGAGATCGAGTTCACATGTGAATTAGGGTTCCGTGTTGAAAAGCTGAGGAGAAGAAAGAGACGGTGCTCAATACATCAAATGGATGGTATGATTCATGTCAAATATTTGTCACTCAAATATTTGTCACAAGTGTGATTGGGAGATTGTTTTAATTTTAAGTTTGACAGCAGTAGCTATAAGTTTGATAGCAGTAGGTTTGATAGCTAGAGACAACGAGCCTTATAGCTACTGCTATCAAACCTAAAATTAAAACAATCTCCCAATCACACTGTATGAAAGCCTACTATTAATTATCTATATGTGAATTTATTAACTATATGATAGTTTATTATTAATTATCTATATGTATGAAAGCCTACTGTTAATTATCAATATGTGAATTTATTATTACCTTTTAGTTGTTTGGGTGGACGAAGATGATATATATCAGGCCACCCTAGATTATATTTTCTCATAAGTTTATGTACATGCAGATTAGCTTTATATCAGTTTACTTTAGTTAAACTAGCTTCAGTGCTTGCATGTAGTTAAGCTTAACTTACTTGCTGTGTTCTTTGTTTTATAGTGAGATTTGAGTGCATGCCTTTCTGGGCTTTCTTTTTTCTTTTCTAAAAAGCATTCACTGCAAGAGCATTCTATAAGCAAGGCTCCATTACAACTATCTATGTTTTTCAAATCAATCTTTGTTTTGTTTTTTCTTTAGATTCTTGATCTTGGCCTCTACATCAAAATCCATCATGGTATCATAGATTTGATGAATCCAAGGAGAATTACACAAAGGCGGGAGCATGTTAGTTGCAATTTTCAAATTTTGAAAATTGCAGCGAACTTTGAATAGGTACCACAATCTCTATAGATCATTTTAGAGAGCCTACCATAGCTTGTTTGAAAGGTATTCCGTGATCTAAAATGGGTTTCGGGCATAATTCCATTTAAATTTTTGGTTTGAGAGATATATTCAGTTGAATCTCAAAGGTTTGCAACGGATCACCTTTTCCCGTAGCCTCCATTTCGGCCAGATATTTCTCACTCCACAAGATGATATAGGCCCCAAATTTCCAATTGGGAAACTCGCTATTATGAGATGGAGGAAAAATTAAATCTCCACACTGAACAACTCTTGGACGAATTAAAGCAGAAGGAAGATATAATATCTATCTTGCAGGAAGATTTGCAAAACTCCTTTTGCTTCTAACACAACGTCCTCCTTTTCCATTTCTTCTTATGATAGTGCTAAATCAGGTTTTACTGCAGATTGTACCTCTGTTGCTATAGACTCTTCATCTTTCATTGGATATATTGATAAACAGAAAGACAATATCGATCCAACATCAAATGCATGTCAAAATCCACATGCAAATATCGCTACTCATGAGCTTCCATCACCTGGTTCTTTTGAGTTTCATACTTGTGGAATTGGATCCAAACTACCCTTAAAGATGGGCTACATTGGTGGTGACCTTGGTATGACGGACAAGGGATTTCAAACCCTATTTAGCATGTGATTAGACTAGCTAGAGCTGGATTAAGTTGTGATGGGGCTTCATCAACATCATCATGTTGTCTTTATTCCTCTACTACTCAAATTCAGTTTGTTCCATCACCTGAGATCATCACATCAAATAACTCTTATACTAATGAGTTGTAGGATCCATCTCCTACACCTCTTATTGATACATATTTGAAGCTTACACAACTAGCATCAGAACAAGCTTCAAAACTTGTCAAAGCTGTTAGTATCAGACTCTTTAGCACCATCATTAGAGCTCTTTGCAACATCAACTTCAGGGTCTATATCCTCCACATATTGACATCCTCGACATTGTGATCAGAGACAACATCATCCTCCTTTCAGGTATCCACAGTTATTTGTCAGTTCTCCTTCTTTCAACTGATTGAAGAAGAGGCATATTCGACAACATCTTGGCAACATACCAATTCCAAAGATTGTTTGTGGTTGGATTGATGATTGGTCATGGAAACATCTGAGCAACTATTTGAGGAATTCCTACTTATGTGTTTCATCCATGATACACGAGAATTGTTTTCATCCACTATCGACTTGACTAATTAGGCCATATTTATATTTACCACATGGTGGATATCACCTCTATCCTTTTGGAGGGGTTCTTCCCACCGGGTTTTCCCTTTTCATATCTTGCAAGGGTAAAATATTGTGTACTTGGGTACCTAAAATGGCTACATAATTGTTGGGACCCAATTTTGGTGCATCATACTTACCTAAGTTATGCTTAAGGGGGGGTGTTGGTGTACATGCACATTAGCTTTGTCTTGATTTAGTTTAGTTAAACTAGCTTTAATGCTTGCATGTAGTTAAGCTTAACTTAGGTGCTTTGTTCCTTGTTTTATGGTGAGATTTGAGTGCATGCATTGCATGGATTTCTTTCCTAAAATATCACTCTAGAAAGCTATATGTATTGACTCATTGATCATTATTCAATGAAAAAGAGAATTCATTGCAATATCTTTCTATGAGCAAGGCTCGATTACAACTATCTATGTTTGCCAAATCAATCTTTGTTTTGCTTCTTCTCTAGATTCTATATATTGGCCTCTAAACCAAAACCTATAGATGTTGATAAAAATTTGAAACCAAGCACAAGGTTCGATTATCCAAGGTGGTGGTTAGTCCACATATGTTCCCAGAGGTGCAGTGGTTATCAACTGATACTCCAACACCCCCCGCTCTGATGTAGCTCAAGGGAATTGAACCCGAGACCTCAACGTTGATACCATGTAAGGTTTGTCGTTATACCAAAACTTGTAGATTTTGCTATAGAGGCCAAGATCTAGAATATAAAGAAGAAACAACACAAAGGTTAATTTGGAAAACATAGATAGTTGTAATGGAGTCTTGCTCATTAATTTCTCATAGAATGCTCTTGCACAAATGCCCTTACTTATTGAATAAAGATCAATAATTTAATACATATAGGTTGATAGAGTGATATTTTAGGAAATAAAACCATGCAAAGCATGCACTCAAATCTCACCATAAAACAAAAAACAAAATAGCTAAGTTAAGCTTAACTACATGCCAGCACTAAATCTAGTTTAACTAAAGTAAACAAAGACAAAACTAATGTGCATGGACACCCAGAAGGAGCTTGAGGAAAAGTGGGAATAACTCTCCGGAAAAACTTTCAAGAAAACATATATTTCTTCCGAGGATTTTCTTGCAGGCATGGAAGGTATAAACATATATTTCTATATTTCACCGTGTTTACCATATTCATATTTATTCATTTGATCATATGCGGGTATTTTGTATGTAGGGAAAACTTATGAACATCAGGACGGCATTTCTCACCTCTATCAAATGTTTTACAATGGAGATCACTAAAATTTTGAGATTTTGAGTTTGGGCTAGCTGCTGGAGAAGCAACATGGTAAATTTACCTGCAATGCACCACAATGGATCCTTATTTGAAATGATACTTATAAGCATGACGAAGATTAATTTTTAGAAAAGTTATTACTAGATATCTCCAATCACGTTCAAAATTTCAAATACTGGATAAAAGATTTATTATTTAAATATTTTATAGAATTTACTTTCCTTTACATGATTTATGGCTAGAAGAAGATTTCCTTCCTATATATATATATTATTTAAATATTTTATAGAATTTACTTTCCTTTACATGATTTCTTGCTAGAAGAAGACTTCCTTCCAATATATATATATATATATTCCATGAATTGACTTGTAGACTCCTCTTATTTCGATATTTAAGGAATAGATGCAAGGATGGGATCTTTGGTATTTATTTTGTAAATTCGATGACTAGGATTTTCTAATTAGTTTTTATTGATGGTGACATGGTTGTGGATGTTGTGAGTAGATTTTCTAATTAGTTTTTATTGATGGTGACATGGTTGTGGATGTTTTGAGTAGATTTTATGTATTGTTTTTTATATAAAGGGTTAGTATTTCTTATCTCGAGGATTCAATAGTTTTGGTGAGTCTTTTTTATGATACGTTGAGGAGTTATTTTGTGTGTATTGTGATAGGTAAATGAGTCTTTTAATTGTCTTTCATTAATGGCGACTTAGTTGCATACTTTGTAGACCTTTTTTCATGATATGTTAATTATATGGTTTGTTTATATGTGTCACCATGATGATTGAAGGAGTGTTTAATTGTTATCTCAATCGATTCCAAATTGTAAATGTTGAACTTTTGTTGTCATTGATGTCAACTAATATCAAAGATGACTTAGCTTTTTTGTGTCAGTTTGAAGAAGTATATGAAATCTAGTTTGAAGAAGTACATCTAGTCTATAGAAGTATATCCAGTCTATAGAAGTATATCCAGTTTGAAGGAGTACATAGGGTACATGCACAAGTCCCAATCTTGATCTAGTCGTGATACTTCAAAGGTAATGTCAAAGAGATGGTTGGGCAAGTCTCGGGAGTGCGCAAGACGCTTGCGAGAAAGAAGCGGTTGAACATGTACGCAAGTCTTGGAAGTGCGCAATACCCACCAAGCAGAAGAGGTATACAAGTCTTGGAAGCATGCAAGAGTCTCAAAAGAAAAATATGGTTGGATAAGTCAAGTGCGCAAGACCCACCAAGCAATGGTACTTCAAGGGTGCAAGACCCCATGGGAAGTGGTTTGTAAGTGCGCAAGTCCCACTATGAAAAATGATTAAGTGTGTGCAACACCCACAAGGCATGATAACTTAGTGGTGCAGATCATGACAAGTGGTAGATGCTTAAGTCAACTTGACCATAAAGAAAGGAAAACGGGGATGCTACGACCAACTTATGGACACATGGTTTGCACAGAGTAATAAATAAGAAGCCAAGTTGGAGAGTTGAAGTAAGCTTGAAGATTTGAAAGTCATAGTATTCTGATTTTTTAAGCTTCTAATTTTGGGGTGTCAATGGCTTGTTGAATTGGAACAACATGATTTAACAGTGAGCTTGTAATACCCCCATTTTGACCCTTAGGACATATTGGATTTTAATGTAAACATTGTATATATATGATGTATGTGTTGATGTATATGTAACTTCGGAATGTATTTTATCTATGTATTTTATTGTACTCCTATAGAGATGTATTATTCCTCTATACGGAACTGTCGTCATTTGTATTGACAAGTGTCGCAAGTGTCGTAACTTGCCAATGGGTTATTAGACCACCATATGTGTGGTCGGCCCTGATTAAGTTAACCTGGGGTTATTAGGATGAGTTAGACAAGCCGGCCCCATAGGTTTATTAGGCTTCTTAGAACAAGTATAAATAGAGAGCGGGATCTCTCTATTTGATCACTTCACTTACTCACTTATCCATCACTCAGAAAGTGGCGCACATGTGAGGAGGAGGATCAACTGCTAGGAGGAGTCTATCTCTATGTACTTGGGTTGTACTTTGGTCATGCTACTGGTCTATCTATCTCTTAGGAAGTTGTGGGGTTTTTCACCTTAGGGTTTTCCCCACGGAAACTCTATGTGTCTATTGTCTCGTATGATTGCATCTTGTGATGATTGATATGCTTGCTATAATTGATATGCATTGATATATTGTACATGTTATTCTCTCAGTAAAGATCCTAGAGTATTGTGAATTAATGCTCGAAAATTAACATGGTATCAGAGCTAACTTGAGAAGAAGGCACTGTGTAGTTGCGGAAGCTAGGGATTCTTGTTTTTGGGTTTCTCTCCACAAATTTTGGAAAGCAATATGATAGATTGACTCTCCTCAGCAAGGTGAATCTTTCTGTCCAATCAGAATTCAATTCTGAGCACTTTCAGTTTTGGCCGTAAAAATTAGGGTTTCCACAAAAATAGGACTTTCTGAAATCTGAAGACATAGCTAGAAGCGCCTTGAAAAAATCAAAGTTTAGAGCTTTGGATTGATATTTTTGGCTGGGTAAATCTCCGGGAAACTCAAACCCTAATTCAGGTTCCTCCCTAGTGAACCCAGGAAGACTAAAAGGCATTTCTGAAGGGTGAAGCTTTGCAGATTTCAAATTCTGAATACACCAGGATGATCAGCTCATCAAGGCGCATCTTTCTATCCTTTCAGAAAGTTGAAATTCACATTTTGAATTTTTAGGGTTTCTCTGACAAACCCTAATCCGAGACCAGATCCAGTTTTTCAGCAAATCAAGTGGTAAGACCTAATATTTTTTATTTCCATTTGAAGTACTCTTTAAGATGTCTCACCACACCAAGCTTGAGGATAAGCTTGAAGGGGCTGATAACTTACGAGCCTGGAAGTATAGGATTGGGTTAATCCTGGAAGAAAATGAATTGGATACTTACATAAGGGAAGAGGTCCCTGTCCCAGAGGAAGAAGAGGCTAAAGCCCTCCACAAGAATAACTTGGTCAAGGAAAAGAGAATCATTGCTTATCCTATCAAGGACCATCTCATCCCCCATGTGTCATCTCTGAAGACACCCAAAGAGATGTTTGATTCCCTATCCAAGCTATTTGAAGGGAAGAACATAAATTAGAAGATGACTCTGTGGAACCAATTGAAAGGGGTAAAGATTAGAATGGAGAATCCATTCAATCTTATTTTTCTAGGGTCTCTCAGATCAAGGAACAACTAGAAGTAGTGGATGAAATGGTGGAGAATAGTGAAGTTGTCATGACCACTCTGAATGGCCTACCCAGGTCATGGGATTCCTTTATCCAAGGAATCTGTGCAAGAAAGAAGTTAGTATCATTCAACAGACTGCGAGAAGAATGCTCACAAGAAGAAGCAAGGCTTGTGGCACAAGAAAAAAAGATGGGGAATGAAGATCAAGCTCTCATAGCTCACACCAAGGGAAGCAAGTTTAAGAGGGAGAAATCTCATAACAAGAAACATTCTCACCCTCATCACAAGAATAAAGATCTATCTCATGTTCGATGTTACGAATGTAATGAAATGGGACACTTTGCTGCAAATTGTCCCAAGAAGAAGAAAGACAACAACTTCAACAAGAAGAAGAACAATGGGTGAATCCATGAAGATGGGTGTCTATTTTGGGGGGTTCTGTGAGAAAATAATTCTGAATTTTTCATGTTTTTCATCTTTGGGCGAATAAAAGTGATATTTTTGTTTGGAATTTCACTTTTCACTAAAAAGCAAACTTTTAGAGAATTATGTTAGCTTGCTATCCATATTTTTTTCAATTTTTTATATTGAGATTTGATATGTCGATTCGACAAATGTTTGACAGTGTGTTCTTATAAAACGAAAGGACTACAAAATAGCCATGTTTTGTTGCACACGTAAAATCATTGTTCAACTTGTTTTTTGCAAAAAACAAATATGCTACACCAATCTACACACAATATAATACTGCATGACTATAAGTTTGTAGCAAATGGATCTATATACTATTTATTATATTTATTTGAATTCAACCAATGGGGAAACCTTGTCGATTTTCAACATATTTTTTGTCGCAACACTTTTCTCTCAACTGAATATAAAACTAAAAATTCTATGAATACCCTTTTGAAGTAGACACGCCAATTAACTGCATCATAGTTTTCTCAAATTTTTTCGTGGTGTATTTTTAAAGTTATGGATTTTTCTTTTCACCGAATTTTGAAAGAGATGAAACTAAACTCGACACCTGTTAAGAAAACAAACAATTACAAATATCAGATATTACCTATACATAAAGAAATCTATATATTTGGAAAGTAGATTCAATAACGAAACTAATGGTATCAAGTCCGACAGTCGCCTTATAGTGTAAGAGGCCATTTTTACCTTCCGAAAATGGAGAAACCTGAAAAATGTGAGTGGCAATCGGATTCTCAGGATCAGAGGTTATTCGACCGAATAATTTTTCGGCCGAATAATTATTCGGCCGAATAATTATTCGGCCGAATAAGTATTCAGCCGAATAACGGTTTTCCGTAACGGTGGACGTCAATTTAATCAAAGGTTATTCGGCTGAATAACCAAATGTAAAAAAAACTCGTCGACCGGAAAAAAAATAAATTGATTTTTTACATTTCTATAAATTGAACTAAATACTTTGATTAATTTCGCACATTTCAAGTTCACATTTTTTTCGGTCAGAATTGTTTTGAAGGGATTTTCTGAGGAGCTTTTTTTGCAAAGCGAGTTTTTGTTATGAGGTATTTTTTGTCTTACTTCTTTCTAAAGAATACATTGAAAGAATGTTTTTGCAAAATGAGTTTTTATTCCAAGCTTTTTGCACTCCTTATTTCTTTGCAATGAGTTTTTTTCAAAGGATTTTTTAAGAAGCATTTTTTTGCAAAGAAAGTTTTTTTATGAAATATTTTTTTTCAAGCTTTTTGCACTTTTAATTTCTTTGCAATGAGTTTTTTTTCCAAGGAATTTCTAATAAGTTTTTTTGTAAAGAGAGTTTTTTTTATGAAGTATTTTTTTTGTTACTTCTTTTTAAGGAATACATTGAAAGATTATTTTTTTAAGGCATTTTTGCAAAATAAGTTTTTATTCCAAGCTTTTATACTTCTTAGTTCTTTGCAATAGGTTTTTATTCCAAATTATTTTTTCAAAGGAGTTGTCTTTTTCTTTCTTATTTATTTGAAAATGATTTTTTACAAAGTTTTTTTTTTTCCAGTGGATTTACAAAGAAGATTTATTTATAAAATGTTCTTATTCTTTTCCAATGGGTTTTTTAACAAATGTTTCTTTCCAAATTGTGCATTTACAGAGTTTTTATTGCAAGGCATTTTTGCAAATAAGATTTTATTTCAAGTTATTTTTATAAAGGAGATATATTTTTCCTTCTTATTTATTTGAAAATGGATTTTTTCAAAGTCTCCTAGGTTATTTTTGCAAAAAAGTTATTTCGTTGCAAAACTTTTTACAAAAAAATCTTTTTCCCAGGCATTTTTTCAAATAAGTTTGTTTTTTTTGTTTTTTTTTTCTTTTTTCAGTGAGTTTACAAAGAAGATTTATTTTGAAAGTGTTCTTATTCTTTTCCAATGGGATTTTTTCATAGGTGATTTATTGTCATAGAGTTCTTATTCTATTCAAAGAAGGTTCTTTTAAAAGGAAACGTGTTTCCAAATACTTTTTCTTCAAAAAACTCAAGTACAAGATTTTGATAAGGTGAAGTAAATTTCAGTTCATGTGTTCATAAATTTCGTAAGTGTTTTTAAATCTTCATTTTGTTTATTTACAATAAAATGATGATTCTTTAATTTATCATTTATAGATTAAACAATCATGGGCAGCAAGAGAAACCGTCGAAGAAAATATGATCGTAAACGTGTTGATGATGATGATAATAGAGAAAAAAAAAACTTAAATATCATGCCAACAAAGCAAGCCTTGCAGAAACGCAAGTAACGATTATCGAAGATACAAATACAGTTTTACATGATAATGTCAATGAAATAGAAATTGAAAATAGAATACAAGAGGAACAAATTGAAGTTGAAGAAACCATTGTTGAAGATGTAAATAATGATTTACATACTAATGTCGATGAAGTCAATATTGAAGATCAAGTTCAAGAACCAAAAATTGGACCAGGTATGTATATATTGAATGTATTTTCCAAATTCATTTTTTATAATGAATTGTATTTTTGGATACATGTTTTAAATTAAATTTACCTTGATGTATAGGTACTTTCACCATTGATGATGAAACGTTAGAAAACGTTGATTGCAATAAATATGGAAAAAAAATACCCATACACGCTGCACGATATCGGGCTCAAAACATTTATGATGATGTTCTGAAGAATTATTCAGCAATAGGACAAGCACAAATTTTGAGATGTTTATTAGTGACCAAGAAGTTAGAAGATGCTACACCATTATTGGGTATTCACAAGGCGACCAAAGAGTCGAAATTAAAACATAATGTGATAGAAAATATAGGTGATGCAATAAAAAAGTTTGGAAAATCTAGGAAGAAAGACATTAGCGCTGCATGAAGAGCAATTCATACAACAATTATTTCGACTAGTACTAAACAAAAACGTTTGACAACACAGCTAGCAAAAGCAGTTGGAACCTCAAGAAAGACATTATACAGACATAGCAAATTCAGAATGCAAATAGATGAAAATAATGAACTTGCTTGCTGGGCAATTATTTGTAGACAACCTTACAAAGATAGAATGGGAGCAGGGGTTAAAGATATTGTACGAGAATATTGGTTGACACATGCTCGAGTTTCACCAAATTCAAGAGATGTAATACGACAAAGAGTATCACGAGGAGTATATGTAAGCAGTCCAAAACATATAATGGATATGACACAAGTACAATTGTTCAATAAATTCAAAGAAGATCATCGTGGAATTAATGTGTCAATAACTACATTTGTGCAACTAAAACCATGGTATGTTAGACCTATTACTATCCGTGACACATGTTGTTGTCGTTATCATGTGCAATTCCAATTATATTACGACACATTTCTTGAATTTGGTAAAATGTTTTGAACAAATTCACCACCTCCACCCACAATACGTGAATTCATATCTCAAACTCTATGTGAGAGAAATCAAGATGAAGTATTTTATAATAAGAAATGTGTCAATGGAAAACATTGTAATCGTTGTGGAAATTTGGTTTTATACCACCATAAATATCCTATCGGTATTGATCACTCATTGTCAAATGTCACCGTTGATTGGAGAAGATATGAATACATTACAAGTACTAGTGATGTACATTCCAAAAGGATTGATTTGCGAGAAGATAAAATAGGTGTGACAAATTTTCTCAAGAAATTCGAAAGTGAAATTTATAAATACACCAAGCATTCACATAGAGCACGATGGCAAGACCTTCAATTCAAACAGTCTCGTGAAATTTTTCCACCAGGAACAATTTTGTCAGTGGTTGACTTTGCATAAAATTATACATTTGCTGCACAAAAAGAGATACAGAGTGAATACTATCATTCTGACCAAGTTTCAATATTCGTCCATGTTTTATATAGACATTCTCAACAGGATGTTGATGGCATTGAAAGCACGTGTGACAATCGAGATGTGATTAAAGAATATCACTTTTATATCAGCGACGATCGTACACACGATACACATTTTGTTCAGCATTGTATTGAAAGTATTTTCCACAATTCACTAAAGGAACGTAACATTAAATTCAATGAGCATTGGATATGGTCAGATGGATGTGCCGGACAATTTAAATCTTCGCAATCATTTTATTGGTTGTGTCGACTTCATAAAGCATTGAACATTAAACATCACTGGAATTTCTTTGAAACTGGTCATGGAAAAGGTGAACATAATGGTGCAGGAGCATGCGTAAAAAGAGCACTTCGAAGATGGCAAATGAACCATAGTTCTGCACGATTCCATTCAGCTGCAGAGGTTGTCCAATGGTGTAAATCACATCTAAACCATGATTATAATCAACAATAAAAAAATGTGCACATGTATCTACACACAAATGTTTTAATTTATATTTTATTGTCAATTTAAAAGAAAGTATGTACCTAACATCAAAATTTGTTATTTGTGTATTAAGTTTTTTTGGCATGTTGGGATCCAAGATATTAATAGATCAATACCATACGACGCTAGCACCATACACGGGACTAGATATTTTCACTCTATACAAACAAAAGCCTTCCAAAACATTTATGCATTTGACAGTAGAAAGCAATCATGCTTTTGTCATATTTGCACTGAAAATATTGAATCTACGGAAGTTTGTGAAAACATAACGAACAACTACGTGAAACATTGGAAACACATAGAAATTAATCCTAAAGGAAAAATGCCACTAGCAAGCATTGAAGAATTAGAATCAGAAGATATAGCAATATCATCTGATGGCGACAGAATTTTAGATCTCGTAAGAGAAGGTAATGATTAAATACCACTGTTTTGTCAATTGTTCATTCTTGTCATTCACCTTATACACATGTATATTAGTCAATTTAATTGAATTAAAAATCCTGACGTCAATTGTAATTTGCACAGGAGATGTTTTTGCTGTGATTGCACCTGTCGACAACAGCGAAAATGTGAAGTATTATTTGATGCGATGCACTGAAGGAAAAATGAAGTTATTGGAAGATTACAATGACAACGGTTATACATACGAGAGAGGATCCATCATTTTAATAGACTATTTTTTTCAACAAACCCATATGACTCAAAATTATGTCTACTTTCAGGATTATGAACCTGATGTCATATGTTGTCAATATAGCCATTTGGTATGTGCATCTCGAATAAAATTGGTTCAAGTTTCATCGAAAAAACAATTAAAAAATAAAAAATGGAAACTGTCCAAATATGACCATGAACGGATCATTGAAGACAGCATTCCATTGCGATGTTTTTAAAACTATATATTTAAAACTAATAGATCAATGGTTTTGTTGATGTCATTGTCGAATGTGTACAATAGATTTTTTTATTTTTATGTTTATGATATTGAAAACTTCAATGTGTAAAATTTTTGACTTAATTCTGTTTGAAATACTTTATTCGGGTCCCCATATGTCTATTAGACCACTTAAGGGATGAGATAACGGATCTGTGGTTGTCGCCACTCTCCGCCCCGAATCTTTAATTTAAAATATCGCTTGTATAAAATTATTTGGTAACGAACACCTGAATATATAAAATTTTTGTCTTAATTCTGTCTGAAATACTTTATTCACGTAGACCCATATGTCTATTAAAGACCAATTAAATGATGAGATCTAATGAGTCTGTAATTGTCGCCACTCTCCGCTCCAAATCTTTAATTTAAAATATCGCTTGTGTCAATTCATATAACTGAAATCATGGCAAATGGAGACAACGATTATTTGATTTTTAATCACAAGAAAAAATTATAGGATTGTGAAGCTTATGCTAAATTAGAGAAATGATTATTTACAACAAATCGATGAAAATTCATCAAAATTATCGTTAAAAATCATTGCTCTAATTTAACACAAACTTCACAATCTTGTAATCTTCGCTTATGATTAAAAAACAAAAAACTGTTATCCCCATTTTCCATGATTTCAGCTGCATCAAATGTACCTGAACATTGAAAATAAATTTATTATTAATTAAAAATCCATATATCAAAATTTGAACAAATAATATTTATTTTTCAAACTTCCCAAAATTTGAACAAATAACATGTGTTCCCTTTTAAACTTCCTAGTTCATATCCAATTTCTATCAAAACTTCTAACATTCATAAACTTCTTAACATTTAAAGATAAGATTTATGTGTTCTTAACATTCATTTTAAACTTCCTAATTCATCCATATTTTTATCAAAACTTATATAACATTCATAATCTTCATAACATTCCTAAGTTTCATAACATTCATAAACTTTCTTATTTCATCCATATTTCTATCATTTAAACTTTCTATCATTCCTAAAACTTCATAACATTCAAAGTTAATATTCATGTTCTTAAATTTCATTTTTAAACTTTCTAATTCATCCATATTTCCATCAAAACTTAACACATTCCTAAACTTCCTAACATCCATAAAATTTAAACTCAACATATGTACATTCACTTTTAAACTTCCTAATTCATCTGGATGTATCTCTTTCAAAGCTATAACATTAAAAAATTTGACAAATTCATGTTCTTAACATTCATTTTAAAATTCCTAGTTCATCCATATTTCCATCGAAACTTTTATAACATTTCTTAAACTTCCTAAATAACATTTCTTCCTAAATGTCATGTTCTTAACATTCATTTTTACATGCAAATACATATATATTCTAACCTTTAAATCACACCAAATATGTCTCATTTAAACTTTCTATCATTCCTAAAACTTCATAACATTCAAAGTTTTAACATTCATGTTCTTAAATTTCATTTTTAAACTTTTTAGTTTATCCATATTTCCATCAAAACTTAACACATTCCTAAACTTCCTAACATCCATAAAATTTAAACTCAACATATACATTCACTTTTAAACTTCCTAATTCATCTGGATGTATCTCTTTGAAAGCTATAACATTCAAAAATTTGACAAATTCATTTTCTTAACATTCATTTTAAAATTCCTAGTTCATCCATATTTCCATCAAAACTTTTATAACATTTCTTAAATTTCCTAAATAACATTTCTTAAACTTTCTAAATAACATGTTCTTAACATTCATTTTTACATGCAAATACATATATATTCTAACCTTTAAATCACACCAAATATGTCAAATAAGCAAAAATAAACTAAATCATTTGAACCAAGATCCACGAATATGTAAGTTCAAAGAACATGTATATAATCTTCAAAAAAATACTCACATGTGAACATGCAAGTTCAATGTACGCATATATGTATATATCTAGTCCAAAAATAAATCTCCTCAACATGTCCAAAACAAATGTTTCCAATCTAGATGCATATCAACAAAAAAAAATTGTTCACCATGCTATAAAAATAAAATGTCCACCATGCTATCCTCCACTCGGGTCTCCCCCTAAATTCAACCCACCCTGCAACATGTATAAAAAAAGATTATGAATATCATTTAAATTATTTAAACTATAATAAAAAACTTAGAATATTAACTTATATATCAAAAACAATTCAAATATTAACAATATTACATCAAAATCTCCAAATGCTTGTCCACCACCATCCTCCAAAGGAGTTTTTTCTTTGCCTCCAAAAGATTTGAGAGACCCAAGCTGCAACATATATAAAATCAAATTATGAATTTCATAAATTACTTGAACAAATTTTTATCTAAATCCATAAAAATTAAAATATTAAAACATTAACAAAATTAAAGCATTAAACAAAATTACCTCTCTACCAATATCTGCTCCATGAAGCAAGGAACCTATATCTCCCCCCTAAAATTTAAATTGTATTAATAAATAAAACATAATGCAAACCAAAAAAATTACTATGCCGATTAACTTAAAAGTAAAACAAAAAGATTAAAAAACATTAGCTCACAATAGATGGTAAATCATTTATAAAGTTCGTATCTAAAGAAACCTGCATGGATAAGTCAAATTAACAATAAGATGTATAGTTAAATTAACATTCAAAAGATAATAATATATACATATATATCAAATTCAAACGTAATTACAAATATGTTAATAATAAATATGTACCTCTCTCTCTAGATTTTCACTAGTTGAAATGTGGAAAGAATGTTCGTTCATCATTCTTGAAAACTGCAACCAATTTAAATATTTACATAATGTACCTATTACTTTACATCAAAAAACATAATTTATCATTCATATAATGTAACAAAAAAATCAATTAAAAATAAATAAAATATTTAATTAAGATCAAGTCATATCATAGTCAACAAACCTCTCCCAAACTTGATGTGTCATTAGATATCACATTTGCTGCTAGGTCACGACAAACCTTCGCATATGCCCTGAGATCTTCAATGCTCATTCCATCTATCTCGTCATCAATTTTGTAAACAAACTTTTGACGAATAGCAGAACGAGCCCTTTCTCGAACCAAGCCCACATCTACTCCAACTAATGCTGACGATAAACCATTGCCAACAAAATTCCTTGCAATTGTCCCAAGTTGAGATGTGGGCTCTATCTCTGATTTTAATGCCACCAACCTAGGTGGATGAGATATCTGGGGTGGAGGTCGAAGAGTTGCAGGATCTCTAAATGCACATTCTCAATCATATATTCGACCCTTTCCAACTCCATAAAATTTTGAATGAACATCGGTATAGTCTGGCTTCATATTTAAAAAAAACTCAGCATAAAAAAATCTAGCAAAATATTGAGAAACCTCATCATTCCACGGAAATCGACCATAGGCTGCAAGAAACCGATCATAAAGTAGATGTGCAAAATGAGGATGCTTGAAATATTGCACTTTCAACATTTCTTTTTTCAGACCTTCTTTGAAATTAAACATTGATTTGGCCTGTTCTTTAGTCACTCTCTCCTTCACAACATCCCATTTGTCTGGACCCATCACTTGTTCCCTTCGTCTTTGCATCAAATCTACAAAACCATCTGTAGTTGGTCCGAGATTCTCATATGCCTGAATGAAGTTTTGCAATGATCCCAAAACAATCTCCAAACTTTGTTTACTCTCGAGAGGGAGATCCATAGTAGACAAATCATTTTTCAACTTGTCATAGTGGGATCTACATCTTTCGAGAGTCATTTGATGATCACCACCTTCCCACGGAAGCTCCCGCTGTAAATCAGATGGATATGTCGTAATGGGTGTACAACCCTCAGTTAATTCAACATACTGCGTCCTAGCTCGACCATCACCACCTCGTGTAGAATGGTGAGCCTCTTGAGAGCCTTGCTCTGCACCATCATCTGTCTCCCTTGCTTGCTCTGTCTCCCTCCCTAGAGAATTACAAGCATCTTCCGAACCATGCTCTGCTTCAAATGAAAATAAAGTCTTATTTAAACACAAATACAAATTTTGCACACAAAAAAACAATTTGCATATAAATGTTAAAAGATCAATATTCATATACCAGTAGAGGGTCGAGATCGACGTTCTCCCACAGAAGATATAGGGGAATCATTTGTACCCCTTTCACCTCGTTGATGTGAACTATACAATAAATTAGAATCCTGAGGGGAGGTTGACAACCTCCGATTATCACTCGTACCACCTACCCTAGAAGATTGTGAGGACCTCCTACGCTTTCGCCTCAAAGAATCCTCTCTTTACATTTGATATATAATGCCTACACTTATACACAAATATCAACTAATTACATATTCAAATCCTACATGTTAATTCTATGAATTCTAGAACCTAACTACTAAAGAGACTAAGTTATTTAACAAGGACCTAGATTTACCTAATTTTTCATCTAAAAGTTTTCAAAAAGAGTATAGCTAATATTGTTAGATGTGTGATGAATTAATGTACCAATTTTCTAAGTGTTTTTGATGTTTAAAATGAATGGAACCAATATAGTTAAGTACTAAATAATGGGTTCATTTCTTTATGTCAAAGAATGAGTTCATGAACCTGTTTTAACTTCTTAATACCTGACTTAATACCTAAAACATAAATTACATCTTGAAAATATTTTCATTATTGCACAAAATAAAATAAAAATTGACAATTCATGTATTATGTTTTGAGTTGAAATGATTTCCAAATTTGCCATTTTTTATAATGGTTTTCAGTTTCTTAAACTAGTAATTGAATCAAGATATTTTAATACTCTAAACATAAATTATATCTACAAACATTCTCACTATTCCATAGAATAATTTTTTTTTTACCGTTCATAGTCTTATGATTAGAGTTAAATGACATGTTTCCCAAATTGGGCATGTTCGACAATGGTCTTTAATTTCAATCTGATAACGGTGATGATGATTCTTGGTATTATGTTCTCCAAGTCTGCCATGTTGCAAACAAAGGAAAACATAATACCTAGAATCACCACCTTTACAAGAATAAGACTCAAGACCATTGTGGCATAATATCACCTAATAGTTTATAAAATGACTACAACTACTATTGTTCAATTGCATAAAACTTACTACAGTACATCTAAATTAAAGACTATTCTTGTCTATAGTTCCATTGTACCTAAAGTCCATTTGAAGTTTAGTTTTATCAAAAATAAAGTTCAATAGTCTAAAATTTGGTTGTATCTATGGCTATCTATCCACACAGTTTGTAATAGAACTAAAATATTGATCTCTGAACTCTATAAACATAGACAAAGTTCATGACCTCAGTCCATGTCCATGTTGACAGAGTTCATGAACTCTGTCCTCGTCTATTTCGACAGAGTTTATGAACTCTGTCAACATAGACATGTTGACAGAGTTCATGAACTCTGTCCATGTCCATGTTGACAAAGTTCTCAAATAAAACAAGCCTATATATAAATAGGATATGTTCTTTCCAAATAAAATTATTGTCCTACTTTTATTGTCGTTTCTAAACACAGCCAAATCCAACAATTTAAAAAAACAACTGAACACTAGCCATATTCCTCTTTATATTTAAATTTTAATAATTTTTGACATTCAATTCAACCAAAGTCCAAGAACTCTGTAGAAGTGAACAGCGTCCATGGACTCTGCCCAACTGGACAGAGTCCATGGACTCTGCCCAGTTGGACAGAGTCCATGGAATCTGCCCAGTTGGATAGAGTCCATTGGGAAGATTCCATGGACTCTGTCCAGTTGGGCAGAGTCCATGGACTCTGCCCAAATGGACAGAGTCCATCGGCAGAGCCAACACGAAAATAAAACGCAATGATTGCAGGAATTAAAAATGCTACAGAATTACAAAAGTAAATTATCCTTACCTCTACAATGCAACCAAAACACAAGCAGGCGATTTCAAATCTGGCCGAAGAGAGCGCAAATCCTAACTTGAAACACCCGAAACAAAATGAACGTGGCGGACGGAAAGAAAAACCTGCAATATCAACAACAACTTAAATAAGACATCCAACAATAACATTAACAACTTCAATAAAAAACTTCAAGACAGAAAAGCACATTTTCAAAAGCAAACTATGAAACCTTTTACCTCTGCACACACCGTGTCGTTCTGTCGCCAACTACAGCACCTCGATGATGTTACACCGTCCGCAGGATAACTCTACAACCAGAAAACTCCTCCAGATGTTATGACGTTCAAATGCCGAATGAAAATACAAACACGAAAAGAAGACAAAACCTCACTTATGTGCAGGTGGTGAGGATGGAAGATGGCTAACAAACGAATATCAGAGGCGGGGTTTGACTGCAACAGTCCAGCTACAACGAACAGTGGGCTTACGCGCGGGGTGGCGGGTTAGAGACACACGACAGCAACCAATCGGGAGGTGGACAGGCGACAGGGCGGACAGCTGACACAGAGGAAGGGCCACCACCAGCGCCACAAGGGTCCACGAGACACAGCGAAAGTGACGGGTGAATGGCCGGGACCGAGCTTATATGCCGAATAATTATTCGGCCGAACCATTATTCGAATGAATAATGGTTCGGCCGAATAATTGTTCGGCCAAATAATTATTCGGCCGAATAATTGAACACACCGCCGTGAGTTCCCTCTGTCCGGCTAAAAATTGGCACATACATCGAGGCCACCGTTAGGTCTAACGGTGGCCCGTTAATGGTTATTCGGCCGAATAAATACTAAGTTATTCGGCCGAATAAATTTAATTATTCGAACGAATAATATATTTATTCGGTTGAATAATTAAACTTATTCGGCAGAATAACCTCCGCTATAGTTCTTCCCCCGCCGATTCTCACCAAATTGTTACCCACCTTCGCGTTTTCACCTGAATAACAAAAGAAGATATCATGCTCATGCTATTGAGGATGATGAACCTCCCAGGAATAAAGCTAGAGAAGAAAGTGATGATGATGACTCATCAAGCAAAGAAGAGTATGTTCTAATCTCTGCTCTCACAGGTACTATTTCTCATGGGTGTAATGATTGGTTAATTGACAGTGGGGCTTCTAAACACATGACTGGGTTTAAAGAATCTTTTGTAAATCTGTCTGAACATGAATCACCCCATAAAGTGAAACTTGGGGATGATTATCAATACCTTATAAAAGGAAGTGGGGAAGCCTCCTACAACCTAGAATCTAGAAAGTCCTTAAAAATGAAAGATGTGTTATTTTTACCTGGGCTCAAGAAGAACCTACTCTCCATCTCTGCATTGGATGCAAAATGCATGAGGGTTGCATTTGTAGATGGCCAAGTCCTAATGTGGCCAAAAGGTAAAACTATTGATGATGCAGTGGTGATTGGAGAGCAAGAGGGAGGATTGTACAAATTGAAGGGACAACCTAAACATGCCATGGTACATGAATCCATGGATCCAAATGAACTTTGGCATCGAAGGCTTGCACACGTGCACTACAGAGCACTACCAATTGCAAGCAAAGCTATAGAAGGTCTTCCTGAAATCAAGACCAAGCATGAAGGTGTTTGCAAAGGCTATGCAAAAGGAAAGAACATAAAGAAGGCATTTCCAAGCAGTGAAAGCAAATCAAAAGGAATCTTGGAAATTATCCACTCCAATGTATGTGGTCCGATGTCATCCAGTTCTCTGAGTGGGTATGTTTACTATGTCTCTTTCATTAATGACTTCTCCAGGAAGACTTGGACTTATTTCTTGAAGAACAAAGATGAAGTATTCAACAAATTCAAGGAATTCAAAGCCTTGATAGAAAACCACACTGAAGAGAAGATCAAGATCTTTAGATCCAACAATGGTGGAGAATTCACTTCAGTAGGCTTCAAGTGCTATGCAGTGATTCAGGAATTAAGAGGGAGTTCACCACTCCTTACAATTCACAACAAAAAGGTGTAGAAGAAGTTACTTCAAGATAGGACTCCAGGAGATCCTACAAGGAAGCAAAGATTCAGAGGGAGTCCACCCAACAAACAAACAAAGATAAGTATTTGAATTGCCATTTCTTGTATATTCTGTTTGTTTAAAATAATATTATTCAGTGATGTATATGCTTATGTTCATAGACTTAGGTTGTGTATTATGCATATTAGAATAATTGCATTGATGAACAAGATACTACTAATATGCAAGTAATGGGTAAGTGGCCTATGGTACTGTACAACATTCCATTGCTACTTATCTAGAATGAAATCTCTTTGCTGACATGTTGGGAGTTGTGCACACTCTTAACAATGTTCTGGTAGAGATTGGAAGGCATCTAGAATGTTACGAGATGTGGATAAATGTTGTATTGAAGCATTGGCTAAAATAATTACATGACTGTATGACATATATTATTATGTGCAAGATTTTGTTATGAAACTATGAGATGTTTCTAATCATGCAATTTAACTTGTCTTGTAGGAAAGATCGTATACTATCACCTACAAAAGAAGGACTACAACACTTGTTCCAGCAACAAAGTTATCTATTGAAGATATTAAAGTTCCCAAGATTTGGGAAGTATGCCATGATCAAGAAGTACCAGTCGATCATGAAGAATGATATTTTGGATGCAGTCCCAAGGCCTGAAGGGAAGTCTGTTGTGACTTCCAAGTGGATCTACAAGATCAAGCATACTGCAGATGGTAGCATAGAGAAATACAAAGCGATATTTGTAGCTCGTGGCTTCTCCCAGAAAGAGGGGATAGACTATGAAGAAACTTTTGCTCCTGTAGCCAGGTACACTTCCATCAGATCAGTACTTTCCATGGTTGCAGTGATGAAATGGAAGATACACCAGATGGATGTCAAGACAACTTTCTTGAATGGTGTAGTCGAAGAGGAACTATATGTGGAGCAGCCACTTGGTTTTGAGATACATGATAGGAAGTCATATGTGTGCAGATTGAAGAAAGCCTTGTATGGCTTGAAGCAAGCTCCCATGACTTGGTATGGTAGGATGGATGGTTTCCTATTTAGTTTGGGCTTTACCAAGAGTAAAGCAGATTCCAACCTTTATTACAAGGTTGAGGAAGGCAATCCAGTGATACTACTTCTGTATGTGGATGATTTGTTTGTAATAGGTAATGATAGTTTGATTACCGATACCAAGAGGAAGCTTGCAACCGAGTTCGAGATGAAGGACTTGGGGATGATGCACTATTTTCTAGGCATGGAGGTGTGGCAAAGTGCAGATGGAGTCTTCCTTGGACAAAGGAAGTATGTAGTAGAGATCCTGAAGAGATTCAGGATGATGGACTGCAAGGCCATGGCAACACCTATGGCATCGAACTTGAAGCTTCTGTGTGATGCTTCATATGATCCGGTTGATGTCACTATGTATCATCAGATGATTGGGTCCTTGATGTACCTGACGAACACTAGACCAAATATTTGCTTTGCGGTGAACACATTGAGCCAGTTCCTGACGGATCCCAGAAGTGTTCACCTGGTTGCTGTAAAGCATATTCTGAGGTACCTGAAGGGTACAGTTGACTATGGGCTCAAGTATGATGTGAATCAAAAGTTTGTAGGGTTATGTTGATTTAGATTGGGCAGGCAGTGCTGTAGATAGGAAGAGCACATCTGGGTGCTACTTCAGTGTGGGATCATGTGTGATCTCTTGGTTTAGCAGGAAGCAATCCTGCCTAGCACTAAGTACAGCCGAGGCAGAGTATGTTGCAGCATGTTCGGCTAGTTGTGAGGCAGTATGGCTCTGAAAGCTACTATCTGAGTTATTTGATATCCCATTGGAGGCTACTGGTATCTTTTGTGACAACCACAGTTGTGTGAAGCTGTCTGTGAACCCTGTGTTCCACAACAGGTCGAAGCACATCGAGATCAAATATCACTATATCAGGGATATGGTGCATAGAGGAGCAGTGAAGCTCCTGTATGTTGCGACAGATGAGCAGATTGTAGATGTGCTGACGAAGCCACTAGCCAGAGTGAAGTTCGAGTACTTTAGAGAGTGGCTTGGTGTCCTTCAGATCAATGACACTTCGAGGAAGAAGTGATGGAGACATTTGCTGAAGCCATTCCAAGCATGGTGGAAGGAAGATCTTTCACATGGCTATGGATGTAAGCGTTGGATGATGAGCATCAGGATGATGCTCCAGTTACTGCTCTGTATATGCATTAGTTGGATGCTTTGATCAGTGTGATCATGTATTTGTATATGCATCATGTTGGATGCTTGATATGATCAGTTGGATCATTTATATGTATATGTATGTACGCATCATGTTGGATGCTGGATATGATCAGTTGGATCATTTATATGTATATGTATGTACGCATCATGTTGGATGCTGGATATGATCAGTTGGATCATTTATATGTATATGTATGTACGCATCATGTTGGATGTTGGATATGGTCAGTTGGATCATGTGTATGTATCTGTATATGTATCAGGTGGATACATTGTATGATCAGGTAGATCATGAATGTTGATATGTATCAGGTATGATTAGGTGGATCATGTATTTGTATATGTATCAGGTGGAGACATTGTATGATCAGGTAGATCATATATGATGATATGTATCAGGAAGATACTGTGTATGCATCAGGTTGATGCTATGATGATCAGGATGATCACAGATGACGAGCTTCAGGATGTTGCTCCAGATGATATGCATCAGGTTGATGCTATGATAATGATCATGATGATCATAGATGACGAGCTTCAAGATGTTGTTCCAGATGATATGCATTGGGTTGATGCTATGATGATGATCAGGTTGATCATGTGATGATGTACATCAGGATGATGTATGGTGAGTATCAGTTTGATACTCTATGGCTGTGGACAGGTTGTGCAAGTAGCATAGAAAAGATCCTTTAAAAACTGGACAGGTAGAGCAGTGTGCTCGTAACAGCCTGGGTTGCTCTATCGAGATCCGGACAAGTAGAGTGGTGTGCTCGTAACATCCTAGGATGCTCTGAGTAGGTTTTACTATAGTTTCGCATAGAAAAGATCCTTTAAAATCTGAAAAGGTAGAGTAGTGTTCTCATAACATACTGGGATGATCTATCGAGATCCAGACAGATAGAGCAGTTTGCTCGTAACATCCTGGGATGATTTGAGTAGGTTTTGTGAAAGTTCACATAGAAAAGATCCTTTAAAATTCGGACAGGTAGAGCGGTGTGCTCGTAACATCCTGGGATGCTCTATTGAGATCCAGACAGGTAGAGTGATTTGCTTGTAACATCCTGGGATGCTCTGAGTAGGTTTTGCGAAAGTTCACATAGAAAAGATCCTTTAAAATTTGGATTAGTAGAACGGTGTGCTCGTAACAGCCTAGGATGCTCTATCAAGATCTAGACAGGTAGAGCGGTTTGCTCGTAACATCTTGGGATGCTCTAAGTAGGTTTTGTGGAGGTCAACATGTAAAAGATCCTGGGAGATCCGATAGGTTGAGCAGTGTGCTTGTAATCAGTCCTGGGATGCTCTTTCGAGGTTTTGTTGAGGCACGTAATCAGTCTTGAGTATTCCACAATATGGCCAGTGATGATGAAGACCTACAGGTGGTGGACCTACACCCAGTATGAAAAAGGATTGGCTTTGTAGAACTTCCTATGACGAGTAGATCCGAGATTGATTGAGATAGCAGCAGCAGTGATGATGACGATGATTTGAGGACGATGATTCGCTAATGATGATCCAGAGAAGAAGACTTTTGTTGGTAGATCTGTGTCGACAAATACCTTCCTAGTTAAGAGGGAGTGTTGATGTATATGTAACTTCAAAATGTATTTCATCTATGTATTTTATTGTACTCCTATAGAGATGTATTATTCCTCTATACGGAAGTGTCATCATTTGTATTGACAAGTGTCGCAAGTGTCGTAACTTGCCGATGGGTTATTAAACCACCATGTGTGGGGTCGGACCTGATTAAGTTAACCTGGGGTTATTAGGATGAGTTAGACAAGTCGGCCCCATAGGTTTATTAGACTGCTCAGAACAAGTATAAATAGAGAGCGGGATCTCTCTATTTGATCACTTCACTTACTCACTTATCCATCACTCAGAAAGTGGCGCACATGTGAGGAGGAGGGTCAGCTGCTAGGAGGAGTCTATCTCTGTGTACTTGGGTTGTACTTTGGTTGTGCTATTGCTCTATCTATCTTTGAGGAAGTTGTGGGGTTTTTCACCTTAGGGTTTTCCCCACGGAAACTTTGTGTGTCTATTGTCTCTTATGATTGTATCTTGTGATGATTGATATGCTTGCTATAATCGATATGCATTGATATATTGTACATGTTATTCTCTCAGTAAAGATCCTAGAGTATTGTGAATTAATGCTCGAAAATTAACAGTATGATTCCTAGTGTGGAGCTCAAGGCCAACGCCCTGCTAGTGAATGCTCAGCCTTGAAGGGCTAGTATTTTATATTGTTCTATCCATGTGTTAGTAAGCCACGGGGAAATTGTAAAAAACATGTAAATTATTATAATGCAACTAAAAATACCAAGGGGTTGTATATGGATGCAACTAAATGAAGGGGACTATGTATCCATTAGAGAGAGGTGAGGGGGTTGTGGGATTGAACCCTAGGCTGCCATATGTCACCTTGGGAACCCACCTTTGATGGTCCTAGATGTCATTTAATTCTATGTAAGGATGACTGCATAAAATTGTTCATGAGGTTGATGGAGTATGGGAATCCTTGAAATCCGTAAGGCATGGCATGGGCTTGGTTTGCTTGACCCATAAGCCACTCCACCTCATGGGAGGATGTTTTCGCTCATCCCCATTCCATTGTGAAGGAGCTAGGCACGCGTTTTCAGGGAGAACGCATACCCAACAAGGGAGAAGCATCCGTTTTTAGTTTGGGGAGGAGAGCGCAGACCCAACAGTAAGAAAGAAAACCAGAAAATCATGAGTGAATGAATCTTCATTTGGAAGGCCAAGCTCACCCAGAATTCATGTGGGAAGTTAAATCCAATGGGGGACAAATCAATCTGAATCCGAGGGTGAATTGGAGAATGTGGGACTCCCTTAAACCCATGGGAAAACCCAGATCTTATAGCCGAAAAGGGAAGCGCGGGATAGAACCATTCGACTGTAGGGATACCCAACAATCCATTGGGAGACCCAGGTTTGATAACCGAAAAAACCTAGTTGTGGGACAAATCCTTTCGACCACAATGATGAGGAATATCTGAGAATGGATCGTAGTGGAAGAGAGACCAGGAGGTTCATACTTCATGGTAGAGCCAGTGAGGGATCATTTCACCTTGCTTTAGAAGTCAGGACTATCCATACCTTCCCAGGTCGGCGTTGAGGGAAGGTGCGCTCGAGGGACTATGAAGTAGAGAAGGGGACCTTACTTAATCTGAGAGTGGAGGTGATGGGGGTGCCTAGACTTTCTGAAGCCAATTGGATATTTGATCCGGATTTGTGTGGGAACAAAACAAAAGATATCATATATAGAATCATATACAGAGACATATATTCACATACACAGATATATAGCAAGAAACACAGCGATACAGTAAACACATATTCTATTAAATATCGGAAATAGAACAGACAGTAAATACAACAGTTAGAATGGTAGTAGCTATCTCTAAGAAGAGATGTGGCCGCTATGCTCATTCCTGCCAAGATGATTACAAAGAGAGGCCGAAATGCCTATTTATCATAAGCATGAGGGAAAGAATCTCAAACATCCGAAAACCTAACCTTAGAAGATGAACCGTCATAAAGTTTGCGGCCCCAAGGTGGTTAGTTGAATAGTCAACTTCCCGGGGTCATAACTTTTGCATACGATCTCTGTTTGGGGCGCTCGGTATCCCATTGGAAAGATCTATCCGAGGACTACGCCGGGGACCTTAAAATACAAAAACCTATGTCGGACCCAAATTTCTCAAAAAACGTCGTTTAGGGCCTCAAAACGGCCTTGGAAGTTTGGGACTCGAAAAACTGTAGAAAAATTACTAGAAAATTGGCAAAATGAGAAACTGTTTTGAGCCAGTGGAATAGGTGGGTGGCCACCGATATCCATTTGGATCAATCCTCCCCCCTTAGGAAGCAATGGTCTCCATTGCGTCACATCCCTTATCATATGTCGAACTGTGTGTTGAGTTGAGCTCCTGGTGCGACGTTTGCTGAAGCGGAAAGCTTGCCTTTCTTTGAAATCTTCAGAGGGTTGTAATTCTTGTTGTTGGATGTGCTGGAGTTGTTAAACAATTTTGGTTGTTGTGGTATCCTTGGTATGCACTGGTGTGGGTGGTTTCATTTTGTAGGAGCACCTTAAATGCGTGGCCTTGCACTGCAGAGGTACTCGAATATGCGATGTTGCACTGAATTTCTGTTTTTCTTGTTTATGTTGAGTAGAGGGATGATGGGAAGAGGTTGTGGATGTCTCTGTGATCTGATGCTCTCCTTTAGTGGAAATCGCGAATAGAGAAAATTTCTCAATGTGGGAGATTATCTTCCTACCCTGCTTGGTCGGGGTAGGTGAAACTGTCTCTGGTATCCGATAGAATTGTCCTCCCAAAGTGACGATGACACTGTGAGGTCATGATTCATATACAACATGACGCTTCCACATATATGGCTGTCCTAAAAGAACATCACATACTTCAAGTGGGGCCACATCACACAATACCTCATCTTTGAAGGGCTTGATGCTGTATGGTGGGAGACATTGGTGGTTGACGCGGATCCCCTGGCCTTGGTTTAGCCATCCAATGTTGTATGGTTGTAGGTGTGGTGTTATTGGTAGCTCCAATCTCTTGATGACTTATGTCGAGATCAGGTTCTTCTGGTTGCCGTTGTCCACAACAAAGTGTAGGGGAATTCCCTTCACCCACATATGTGAGTGGAAAAGGCGATCCTCTGCCTCTGACTCTTCAGGTTCCTTTGGTTGAATCTGTGTGGTGGAAACAACAGCACTGGGTTCTGCATCAATGATCTGCTTCACTTTTCGCGCGGTTGTGAAATTAGGTTCCGAGTTAGGATTGGAACTAGGATCTGATTCTGAAGCTTTGATCTCAGCCACCAATGACTGTTTTGAGAGACATTCATCAGTGTTGTGCTAGGGGATTTTGTGGAACTCACACCACTTCCTAGTGTCCTTATTTGTCTTTTCATTACCCTTCTTCGCTTGTGTTTGGGACTGGTTGTCCTTTCCATGCCCCATGTTCTGCGAGCCAGAGTTTCCCTTGCCCTGCTTTTGTGCAGGTCCGAAGTCACGCTTGTTCTTTTGCTGAAATTTCTGCTCAATTTTGATAACATATCGATAGGCAGATCCAAGCGAAGAGATTTCCAGGAAATCCATCTCTATTCGTATGTACCGGTGTAGGCCACTACGATATTTCAGTACTAGGTGTCGCTCGGAGTCCTTGATACCTATCTTTCTGCGCAAGGTATGAAATTTGCTGGTGTACTCTGACACCGTTTGGTCCCTCTCTTGGTGCAGAATGGCCCATTTTGTGTACTAGTCATCATAGTTTCCAACAGGGTAATCTTGTTCCTTGACGACATCTATAAAAGAGGCCCAAGTGGGATTGGAATATTCAAACAATCTAGACTCGTCTGATGAGTTTTGTTCACAATAACTTTCCCACCAATTTTTGACATGGGGGACAACCTTGAGGAGCGCAAAGATGATCTTTTCCCCATCGAAAAAATTGTGGACAGAGAAATACCCTTCTAGTAGATTCAACCATTTATCTATGGAATCGGCATCGATCTGGCTTTCAAATAAAGGGATATCAAAGTTAAGTTGTACCTTGAAGGGAGTCGCATCTCCGAAACGACTGCTTGTCGAAGGTGTATATGTTGTCGTTGGCATGCGTTGAAGGATATGGGTGAAATTATCCATCATCTCATTCCTTTGTCGAGCGAGGGCTTCCTCGAGCAACAACTTGATGGGATCTACTGATCTGTCGTCTCTCTTTTCTTCCGCCATGGGAGGCCGTTTGGGGTGGTGAGAGTGGTATTCCCCAAGTGAAACTAGTTCGAGACCCAACTCTTTGTATCCTGACCTCGTCGGGGACATGCACCGAGAAACAATCAAAGAGCATACCGCTCTAATACCGCTGATCCAGATTTGTGTGGGAATGAAACAAAAGATAGCATATACAGACTCATATACAAAGATATATATTCACATACACAGATATATGGCAAGAAACACAGCGATACAGTAAACACATATTCTATTAAATATCAGAAATATAACAGACAGTAAATAAAATAGCTAGAATGGTAGTAGCTATCTCTGAGAAGAGATGTGGCCACTATGCTCATTCCTGCCAAGATGATTACAAAGAGAGGCCGAAAGGCCTATTTATCATAAGCATGAGGGAAAGAATCCCAAACATTCAAAAACCTAACCCTAGAAGATGAACCATCATAAAGTTTGTGGCCCCAAGGTGGTTAGTTGAACAGTCAACTTCCCGAGGTCATAACTTTTGCATAAGATCTCCGTTTGGGGCGCTCGGTATCACATTGGAAATATCTATCCAAGGACTACTCCAGGGACCATAAAATAAATGGTCTTCATTGAACCCAGATTTCCCAAAAAATGTTGTTTAGGGCCTCAAAACGGCCCCGTAAGTTTGGGACTAAAAAAACTGTAAAAAAATTACTAGAAAATTGCAAAATGAGAAACTGTTTTGAGCCAGTGGAATAGGTGGGTGGCCACCGATATCCATTTGGATCCATATTTTTGTAGCTCTATATTGAGCTCATTGAATTAGAAAGCTCCTTCCCTGTCTCCCCACTTGCTTGACAGAGCCAGTTGTGTGATGGATGACCCTAGATGATTGTGAAACCAATACTGTGAGTGGACCTGAGTAGTTCCTCCTTAGTGGATACACAACACTAGCTCAGGGGTGGTCTCTGAGTGCTAAAAGGATACAGACTGGGCATAGAACTATGGTTGGGTTGGAACATTGCAGTCCATAGCCAGTTGCTTGGAGATTTCAATGGAAAAATAAGAGTTCTCTATGATTCATATCATGTTTATTCTATGTGTTTTACTTCTACAATGATTTAAGTATTGATGAATGTTATTAATATGTTGAATACATGATAGGTATGTGTGTGGTTAATGTTTCATTCAGCTGTGTTTATTTGAGTATGCATATGCATCCATGTGTTTTAATGAACTTGTTGTTGCAGCAACATCCCCCCCAAATTTTTGTACATATTGGGGCCCCTCCTTTATTTTTCTAGAAAGACTGCTGTAAGTGGTCAATTCTCCTTTTTACTTTGTTTTCAACTGAAAATCCTGCTTTGAGAATTCCAAGTTTTTTCTTCTAAGGATAGAATTCGTAAAATCTTCCTGAAGTCGCAGAAGCATTTGAGAAAGCCCCCCGCAGTTGTGGAAGTATTCAAGTTATCCTCTCGAAACCGCGGGAACCGTTCGGGTTTCCCTCTCGAAACGGTGGGAGACATTTGCATAAGCCTCTCGAAAAGGACTTAGAAGTTTTCTCTCGAAGTTGCGGAAATTATTTCGGAAAGTCTCCCGAAGCAGCGGAGCCTTTTGAGTTATCCTCTCGAAATTGCGGGATCATTTGAGTTATCTTCCCGTAGTTGCGGAACCTTTCGGGTTATCCTCCCGCAGTTGTGGAACCTTTCAGCTTATCCTCCCAAAACTGCGGGAGCCGTTTGAATATCTTCTCTGGGAGTGCCGAAGGACTTCTCTTTAAAAAAATCTTAAGTCTTTCCTCTCGACTTGCGGAAGCCATTTAGCTTATCCTCCCGAAACTGCGAGAGCCATTCGTATAAGCCTCCCGAAACTGTGCAAAAGACTTAGAATTTTTTCTCGAAACTGCGGAAGCTATTTGCGAAAGCCTTCCGCAACTATGGAAGCATTTACGAAGCCCAGCTGAAAGACTTAACTTTTTGCGGAACCATTCAACTTGTCTTTCTGAAACAGCGGAGCCATTCGCCAATCCGTTCCGAAACTGCGGAAGCTAATTGCGAAAGCTTTCCGCAGCTACGGAAGCATTCACGAATCCCTGCCGAGACTTAGAAATATTTTTTTTTCGAGTGCGGAAGCCATTTTCCTATCCTCCCGAAATGGCAGGAACCTTCACGAAATGGTTCCGCAATTGCGGAATCGATTGACTTATCTCCATTAAAATTCCAGAAAGAGATCATATATTTCCCCGAAACTGCGGGACGACTCCGTAAAAATGCTCGCAACAGCTCTCCTAAGGTTGCGTTTCGAAAGGATACGCCAATATCTTCTGAAACGTCGAAGCCATTCGCTATATCATTCCACAATTGCGGGTGAAATTCGTGAGTCCGCCCCGTAAATGACAGTTGCACACAACTGCCGAGGCGGCTTGAAAAGACCGCAACGTACAAAAAATTGAAAAATGTTTTAATTGCACCACCCATCGGATTTAATGCCACACGTGCCTTACCTGTTTAAAAGGACGGTGGGGGTTTGGGTCGGCCGCATTGTTATTTTTCGATTAAACAAACACCGTTGGGACACCGTGCCAGACTGCTCCAGCTCATCTCGTCCACGTCCGCGTCCACCTCATTCAGCTACCTTCGCGTTGCCAGGTAGGTTTTTTAAACCATTATTTTTTGTCTTATCTCCACGTCAAGTTACCTGTGGGTTTTTTCCCCATCTTCAATGTGGCCGATAGACATTTGTGGCCATATATCATTTTTTATTTTTGTTTTTAAGGCCGCCGGGGCCCCTGTGGTTTCTCAGCTCAACCAAAGCCATGACTATGACTGCCCGAGCCTTTTCACCAGCCATATTCTAGGCGTCGTCACCCCCATTCAAGCCCCGAGATGGCCATACAAAGTATCATAAATATTAACAGTAGTGGTCGAGTCGGCTGAACCCCTCACCTTTTCATAAATGTGGAAAGCGGCCCCTTATTTCGTTGTAAGATTGTTTCACTCCAGACTCACTCGCCACTAACCATTAGAAGTGCAATGAAGAAGGATACCCTCTCTCCTAGGGCTAGATGGGAAGCAGGTTGTTTCCACGTCGTATGCGTGCCCTTTCAGAAACGTTCCAAACTTTGTCCCCTTAAGATAACCAAATCGCAGAACTATATTTCTTGTTTGGAATGGCTTATTTTGGTTTCCCTAACACACAGCTTCATAAATTGTCTATATTTTAGCATGTTGAATTGGTCCTTCTCTTTGTTAAAATCTCATAGTAGGTTGCACATTTTTATAATGACTTGTATTTGGTTGCTAGCAGGGACAAGCCAAGATGCCAAAAGGTGGTAGGAAGAAGGCTAAAATGATGGAACCTGAGCCAGTACCACTTAGGACTGAAACTATGTTCCAAGATACTAAGTGCACCACCGGTATTCCTCCCGAAGTCCGCTGGGGTGATATTTACAGGATGATCAAGGACCAGGATATCCCAGATGCATTATTGGAGGAAGACTAGATCTACCGCAACATCAAAACTTCAGGAATAGCTAAAGCTTCTACCCGCCCTGAACTGTTCCCATGTTCTGAAGTAATCGGGTGGATACTCGAACATACTAATGTGGAGACAAGAGTATTACATGAGAGCGGGAAAATAGCCATCGCATCATTCCACCCAGCATATCTTGCCGCAGCCTATAAATTCCCACGTCCCCAGCAAGCCCTAAGTGATGAATGGTTGGGCCAGATGAACAATATTGAAAGGGCCAAAAAATTATTGGTCGCAGGCAAGCACTTAAGAAAGAGAGGTAATGACGAATATGATGTGCAGAATCTAAGACCTCCTTTCAGGTTAATCACCCTGATGTTATGCAGAATTTTCGGCATGCCCGATGGCACTGTGTACAGGATACAGTGGGTCCCCATCATCCACTTCGTAGCATTCAAAGGAACTGTGTTTGACTAGGCTACTATCCTGTCGGACAGTTTGGCATCAATGGTGGTTGGTGCAAGAGAAGGTCTGGCCTTAAAAAAGTCAGAATTTTATGTTTTCATATCTCATTGACTGTATTTTGGCCAAGCTATCTTTCCCTAGCTTAGGTTGCACATGGGATAAAGCCAATACCCCAGTCTACACTGCTTACAAGATGACGTGGGCTCAAAATTACAAATCTAGCTATAAGCTCATCTGTGAGGGGTTCATCATGCCCCTATATGAGAAGATATTCAAGGAAGAGCCCAACTGTCTGTCGAAAAATGCCATGGAGATCCTGGAGAACTATGGAGTGTTCGGGTACACAGGGTACTACCAAAGGACCAAACACCAAGAGCAACCACTTCACACAAACAGATCACAGATCAACACACCGATGTTTTGACGTGGTTTAAACCCTCTTGAGGGAAACACTCCATAGCCCTGGCCAAATAGCTTCTACGGGACAATTTATTATGCAAAGAAAGAAAGTTACAAATGAGCTTCTCATAATCGATCAACTAAACAATGACCCTCCATGCTCTTTAAATAGAGATCATGGACCAATCGGGTGTTAAGCCACGGATCAAGGTTAGGTTTGATCTAAGAGAAGTTGAGCCATCGGATCACTCTATGTCGGAAACATATTGTGACCGTCGGATTAAGTATTTACAAATGCATACTAATGCATACTAAAAAAACACACTATCCCTAACGGATATATTACACAAGTTGATTTTAACTAACTCCTAAGTGTCTAAATATCCTAACATCCCCCCTTAACAACAACTTGGGATAGGATTGAAGGATTTACAAAAGTGACACTATTAGGAGAAGGAAGGAGGCATTAGAGCCTATCCCCCCTTAATGACAAGTTCCTGAACTCCTAACATAGATCGAAGTTTAGAAAAATTTGCTTCTGTAAGAGACTTGGTGAAGATGTCTGCAACTTGATCATCTGTAGGGAAAAAGAGCACTTCAAGAACACGATCATGAACAAGATTTCTGATGAAGTGCATATGTAGCTCAATGTGTTTGCTGCTTTGATGTAGAATTGGATCTTTGGCAAGCTTGATGGCACTTTGATTATCGCACCAAAGTGGAGTAGGCTGCTGCTGCTCGAATCCAAACTCTGAAAGGATCTGTCAAAGCCATAAAGCTTCCTGACTGGCATTAATTGCTGCTCGATATTCTGCCTCTGCTCAAGAAAGAGCAAGAGCTTGTTGTTTCTTAAAATCCCAAGTAATAGGTCCAGATCCCAGACTGAAAACATAACCTGCAGTAGACTTTTGATCATCAGGATCGCCGACCCAATCTGAATCAGTGAAACCAACCAACAAAGGTTTCCCCCCTATACTGTAATGAATCCCAAACTGAACTGTACCTCGAATATATCGAAGTATTCTTTTAGCTGCTTTCCAGTGACTTTCATGAGGTGTCTGCATATAACGGGCAACTCGACCAACGGCAAAGGAAAGGTCAGGATGGGAATGAGTCAAGTATAAGAGACTACCAACAAGCTGACGATACAAGGTGGCATCGACTTCAGGGGAAGTTCAAGTGGCAGAAAGTTTGACTCCAGACTAGAAGGGAGAAGGGGCTGGTGTACAATCTTCCATGTGAAAGCGACGAAGTAGGTTACAAGCATACTTATACTGAGAAAGAAAGATTCCTTCTTTGGTTTGTAGGACTTGGAGACCAAGAAAATAATGCAAATGTCCTAAGTCTGACATTTCAAAATTTTGTTTAAGACTGGATTTCACATGGGTTATAAGCTTAGGGTCACTACCAGTAAGAATAAGGTCATCAACATATAGAACAAGTATGATGAGATGGTTTCCTACTTTCTTGGTATAGACATTGGGGTTAGAATGGCATCTAGAAAAACCAGTGTCAAGGAGAAAGTTATCCATTTTGGCATACCAAGCTCTAGGAGCTTGCTTAAGGCCATATAAGGATTTCTTAAGGCGGCAGACAAGGCTAGAGTTATTCTGAACATAGCCAGGAGGTTGTTCCATGTAAATTTCCTCCTGTAAATCACCATGTAAGAAGGCAGACTTGACATCCATTTGATGGACTTCCCAGTTGTGTAAGGCTGCAAGGGAAAGAACAAGGCGGATGGAGTTCATTTTTGCAACAGGAGCAAAGGTTTCATTGTAGTCAATCCCTTCAACTTGGGAAAAACCTTTGGCAACTAACCTTGCCTTAAGTCTTTCAACACTTCCATCTGATGCATACTTAGTTCTGTAGACCCATTTACATCTGACAAGTTTTCTTCCTTTTGGAAGAGGTACAAGATCCCAAGTATCGTTCGCCATTAAGGAACGATATTCTTCATCCATGGATGCATCCCAATCTCGATTCCCTGAAGCTTCTGCAAAAGTTTCTGGATCATGATTCTCGGAAACTTGAGCCAAAAGAGAAGAGGCTCGCTGAAACTGAGAACGTGTTCGGCGTTGATCTCTAGGATCACTGGCAAGATCACCAGCTGCTTCACATGTTGAACGGACCCATCGAGGAAGCACTTGTGCTGGTGCAACTGGAGGAACATGAGCAGGCGGAGGTGGATTTTCATCCTCACTGTCATCATCAGAGACTGGAGTTGGAAACCTGTCAAGGAAGTTGGAAGAAGAAGAAGAAGGCACAAACGCCGAATCAGGCTCGCAGGCCACAGATGGCACAATCGCCGAGTTAGGCTCGCAGGCCAAGAGATTTTCATCAAATTTAACATCTCTTCTAATGATTATAACATGAGAATGTGGTTGAATAAGTCTATAACCTTTTACATCTTCAGAATATCCAACAAATATGCACTTTTCACTTTTAGGCTGTAATGCTTTCTGTTTTTCATCCGGAATGTGAGCCCATGCTTCACTACCAAACACACGAAAGTGCTTACATTAGGTTTAGTTTTACTCCATGCTTCTTCCGGTGTTATACCTTGTAATGCTTTTGTGGGGGTACGATTAACTATGTAATTTGCACAATTTATGGCTTCAGCCCAAAATTGAAGACTTAGTCCCTTAGATTGGATCATACAATTAGCCATTTCTTTTAAAGTGCGGTTCTTCTGCTCAGCTACACCATTTTGTTGTGGTGTATATGGAACAGTGTGCTGTTGTTGGATGCCTTGTTCAGTGCAGAAAGTAGTGAACTGTTTGTTAACATATTCTCCTCCATTTTCAGATCTTAACTTAATAATTTGATGACCAGATTGTTTTTCAACAAGGGCCTTGTAGGCCAAGAACATGTTAAATACTTCGCTCTTAAGTTTTAGGAAATAAACCCAAGTGCGTCTGGTGTAATCATCAATGAAAGTTAAGAAATATTTGAAACCAGAAAAGGAAGCAGATGGAAGAGGACCACACAAGTCACTATGCACAAGCTCCAAGGGAACCGAGGCGTGCCAAGAGGCACGTTTGTCAAAACTGTCTCGATGATGTTTTCCGAGTACACAACCGGAGCAAACACCATCTCTGCAAGATACCATCGGAAGACCTGTCACCATATTTTCTTTACATAGTTGTTGCAATGAGTGATAATTTAAGTGACCAAATTGCTCATGCCAAAGTTTGCTCAAGTTATCACTATGAGAAACAAAAACTGAAGGGAAAGGTGATGACCCAAAGTTGTTAAACTTGTACAACCTGGTAATATCATCAACAATTCTGGTAGCTAGGACCTGTTGAGGATCTTTAAAATCCTTGATTACAACTTGGTGAGGTGTAAAGGTCACAGTTTTACCTTTACCAGAATGAGTGATCTGATAGACTGATAACAAATTGCAGGAAATTCTTGGAACACATAGTACATCACTAAAATGACCATTATCTACTGGAACTGTTCCAGCTCCTACAACACTTAGAGATCTATCATCACCAACAAATATTTGTTTGGTGTTACATTCATGCATAATAGAAAAGATGGCTTGATCCTTAGCCATATGATAAGATGCTCCAGAATCAATGAGCCATTCATTTGAAGTAGAAGAAGAAGATGCATTATAAGAATAACCAGAAGCACAAAGTGCATGTCCATGAGAGGTAGATTCTGAAGGCGAATCTAGGCTGATGTGGTGCTTCTTCATTGCTGCTTCCAAGGCTGCCATTTTCTTGAAACACTTTGATTCATCATGATTATCTTTTCCGCAATAGTTGCAATGACGCTCAGTCTTCTTACCTTTTGGCTTGGATCCTTTGTCATTTTTTAAAGAAGGAGCTGACTGAGAGGGTTTTGGACCCTTGTTTGACTTATTATTGCGAAAATTTTGTTTCTTGGGAGGCTTGGACTTTTTTTTTTCTGTTGGGACAATAAGGCTTTCCCAGATGTATCTGCATTGTTGATTATTCCAAGATGAATGAGTTTATCTTGTTCTCTAATCAAGGAATCACAAAAGGATTCAAGACTAGGCTCTTGATAGCTAGTTGCATTCAAGGATGCTTTCATGGAGTGAAATGTAGATACAAAAACAGAATATGCAGGTCCAAGTTTGGAAAGAATATGATAAATGCAGTGTTTGTCTTCCCTCTCAATCTTACATTCTGCACATAAGAGTTTAAGAGTTTTGTACATAGATAAATAATCTTGAATGCATGAAAAGTCACTTGGATTTAAAGAAATCAACTCATTTTCGAGTTGGTGACCTCGAATTTCATTGTGTTTACCAAACACAGTTTCCAACTTGTCCCAAGCAGTATTAGGTTCATCAATTCCAGATATGTGGAATCGCAAATCAGTAGAGATTGACATCCCAATCAATCCACGAGCTTCATCACATCTATTTGCCCATTTTATTTTCTTATCATCATCAGTGGGTTCTTTTTCTTTCCTTGTGGTAATTCTGAAAAGTCCCCTACTTCGTAGAACATCCTCCATACGAGATTTCCATGAGAAATAGTTGGAACTGTTAAGTAGAATATCACAATGGGCGGCCATATTTGTAAATTAATGGCTCTAAAAGCAGAAACCAATAGTCTGGATGTGAAGAGCTCAAAAAAATAGGCGGTTTCAAAAAAAATGGCACTGAAAACTGACTCTGTATGATGAAGTTATGCTTGAACAAAGAAACTGTTGAAGATGTCCCCAATAGTGACGTGGCAGCTAGAGAATGTCCAGCAAAAAAAGGAACCCCCCTCTTCCCAAGATGAACCTTTTGACAATCACTTTACAAGAAAGTTGCTTTAAGTGAACCACTTTTGTAAAATAAGTGATTTCACTTTTACAATGATATTTTTTTTTAAATAGTGCAACAATAAAAAAACTTAAGTGACTCACTTGTATTTTTATTTTTTATTATTTAAGTGAGATGCACTTTTACAATAAAATAACTTGAAAATAGAAATTGCATGCACTTTTCCTTTTAAAAGTAACTTCCTAAGACTTGAATTCAAGACCTATTAAGGAATAAAGCAACTTTGAACCAAGTGAGCTAGATTAAAAGGTATGTAAAATATGGGAATGAGGAAGGGGGCTTTTTTTTTTTACTCTTCTTGCTCGGTTTGCGTGCTTGCCCTTTTTCCTGCAAAACAAACCACAAAACGAAACAAAAAAAACTTTTCCACACTTTTGGAGTTAGATCTTGTTAGCTTGCCCGGAAAGTCTACGTTTTCTTTCTGTTTCTGATTTGCCGAGATCACGCAAGGTGCACGGCAAAGAGCATACGCAGCCGAGAAAAACCCTTTCCCTTTCTGTTTCTGATTTGCCGAGATCACTGAAGGTGCACGGAAAAGAGCATACGTAGACGGAAAAGCAACAATCCGAACCCAAAAAAAATCTAACAGTAAAAAAAATGAAATATGAGATTTTTTCTTATTAAAAAACGAAATAAAAAAATGCGTCACTGTAACATTATACCTTCAGATCTGATGAAATACGTGTTTCTGGAGCACTTGGGAACCGTTTTCGATCAAACGAAAACTATTTCCCAATGGAAATGACGCTCCGGACGCAATGGAACACCTCCCACAGCCCAGAAATGCACAGAAATACCAGAACTTGAAACCCTTTCGAGTTTCGGCAACAACAGTTCAAGATCTAGATCATAACCGGAAGCGGCACTTCATAAAAGCTCTGATACCATGTTCGGGTACACAGGGTACTACCAAAGGACCGAACACCAAGAGCAACCACTTCACACAAACAGATCACAGATCAACACACCGATGTTTTGACGTGGTTTAAACCCTCTTGAGGGAAACACTCCACGGCCCCGGCCAAATAGCTTCTACGGGACAATTTATTATGCAAAGAAAGAAAGTTACAAATGAGCTTCTCATAATCGATCAACTAAACAATGACCCTCCATGCTCTTTAAATAGAGATCATGGACCAATCGGGTGTTAAGCCACGGATCAAGGTTAGGTTTGATCTAAGAGAAATTGAGCCGTCGGATCACTCTATGTCGGAAACATATTGTGACCGTCGGATTAAGTATTTACAAATGCATACTAATGCATACTAAAGAAACACACTATCCCTAACGGATATATTACACAAGTTGATCTTAACTAACTCCTAAGTGTCTAAATATCCTAACATGGAGACTTTTATTTTTCAGAGCAAGGCACCTACATCAGAATGTTTGGAGGGACTAAAGCTCCATATATTTTGCTGAGGTATGCTACTGACTATGTAGTCCTCAAAGAAGCAGTGAGAGAAATTTTCCTAGATGGAATTGGAGCAGTGCTTAACCAACAACATAAGGCTTCTTTCCCTCCTTTACCTTTCTGCATAGGAGCTTACAAATTCTCACGAGTCGCATCAGCTGAGGAGTTTGTTCAAGAGCTGAAAGCCTTCCACTTTGGTGAATTTATTTTCCATAGGAATGATAGACAGGGAAAAGTTGCCGAGCACTGCAAAGAAATTTATGCTCATTTCGAGTATGCCCATTATTATGATGCCGAGGAAGAGGCATTCAGAGGCATCAGCAATATGAGTGAGTTGCAGATTTGTCGCCAAGGCAGTAGAGCAAGCTCTAGCTCTACCAAGGCCCAAAAAACCAGCCTGCAGAAAGAGAAAGAAGCAAATGATGCCCGAGCCCAAGAAGAACAAAGGTTAAGAGAGGAAGCAAGGTTACTGCAAGAGGCTGAAGTTGCAAGGTTACAGTAGGAAGCTGAAGTGGCGAGAGTGTAGTAAGAAGCAGAAAGTGAAAGGCTGCAGAAAGAAGCTGAGGAAGCCCAGCGGCAGAAAGAAGCAGAAGACACGAAGCAGATGGAAGAAAATGAAAATCAGCGGCAAGCTGAAGAAGAAGAGAGAAGGCAACAAGCTGAAGTAGGGCAGAAAACGAAAGAAGAACTCAAGACAATTGAAGATGCCCAAGCAGGTGGCTCCAGTGCCCAGGACATGGAAATAGACGTATCTCAAGCAGGTGTCTCCGGCACTCAAAATGTTGAGGTGGACATAGCTCAAGCAGGTGTCTCTGGTACCCAAAATGTGGGAACAGATCCAGCTTAGGTAGTCTAGACCCCACCCGCGGAAGCAGAAATAGATATTATAGATCTCCCAATCATCCCGTATACTACATCAGAAGAGCATACCGTGTCCAGGTGGGATGAATTTGTCTATGATAAGAAGAGGAAGGCAATGGTCCTTAAATCGGAAGAGAGGATAAAGAGACTCTTTCAAGAAGATATCGTTACCCATCAGGAGACCACAGTAATGCAAAATACAAATAAGGCTCCCTTAGCTATGGCGTTCGCCGCTGTAGAGACAACAAAAGCAACGTTGGGAAATGTGGCTGATATAGTTAAAGAATTTGAGTCGACAAAGAGGAGAGCTTGCATGCTACAACATACTGTGGCTAATGAGCAGGCCTACAGGGATCTCGTGGTGAATAGGTATAATCTCCTGTCTGTTGAGCATAAAGAACTGTCAGACAAGTATAACCATTTAGAAGAAGAAAAGGAACAACTGACAGTCCAGATGATGATTGTAGAAGCAGAAAAGAACGATGCAGGAGCCAGAGTGTCCCATCTAGAAGCAGACAAGCTGGCGTTGGTTGAGAAATTAGAGCAGGCGGAGAGCAGAGCGATAGATATGTCTCCTTTCCATGAGCTGTCCTGTAGTATCCTAAAGCAAGTCCATGACACGCAGAAAATAATTACTGAGGAAGTATGCAAGCTCAAGGCCATGGTGGTTAGATTAAAAGAAGTTAATGCAGAGGCCTATAGGCTTGAAGCTAAATATACTCGGGTTAAGGAAAATATCCTGAGCCAGATATAATGGAGAGAAGGAAAGGTAGATTTCCCCAAGCATCTCCCATTCAAATCTGAAGATGGTTTTAATGAAGACATAGCCCTTTTGGAATTTTGCAGAAACTGTAGCATTAAGCTAATGGCCAAGATCCGAGGGACAATGGATAAAAGTAACGAGCTTTACCAAAGAATCCATGAAGTGCATGACAAATGCAAGTTGAGTTTCCCTCAGTCCCTTGATGATTTCCCGGGCAAAGAACAACGTTTAGCTGACCTGAAGGAAGAGCTGGGCATCCAAACAGAATATGTGAAGAAGATTGATGTCTGAGCCATTGATGATCTCCAACATTATATTGGGATGTCATCAATACACAGTCATCTGCTTAAGGAAATACACCAAGCAGCAGTAACAGAAATTCAAGGTATTGGAGCGGAGCTTGGTGTTAACACCCAAAAAGTGCTCACTAGCTCATTCCCTTATTCACATGACCCATTTGTCCACTTTTTCACCATCTGAGCCTCTGAAGCCAACAAAAGGTCACCAAAAGACCTTGGTACACCCCTTTTTCCCACTCAAAAAGATTATTTTTCCTAAAAAGCATAAAAAACCCTCAAAAAGGGTCCAAAATTCCCAAAATATTAAAAATGGAATAAAAATATTAATTTTATTCAAAAAAGGAAAAAGGAGGGAAAAGTACCTAAACCATGTTGGTCAATACCATTTGGTTTCCACAAAACCACAAATGGTATTCCCCACCACCAAAACCTATAAAAAGGTGGTAGGGGCTCCTCATTTCACATCCATCCATATTCCTATCCTCATGCTGCCAAAATCTCCCTTGAGTATTTGGCCATTGTAGCAAGCCTTGGAGAAAGGACCCATTGGAGATTGGAGCTGCTCACCATTGGAGCCATTCCACAACCTTCATCACTTGGAGGTATTGTACTTGCAAGCATTTGCTTGCCCCATTGTCAATAAAAAAATTATTTTTTATCTTTCTTGTTCTTGTTCTTTAATTCAAAATGCACATGCTAGTTTAGTTTAGTTTAGATTTAGTTTATTGTTATTTGCTTTACATTGAAACTGCTGCTACTAGTTAGCAGGTGCCCATAGCACTAAGCCTGGTTGCAAAACCGGGCCAACAGTTTTTGGCGACTCCACTGGGTTTTGAACAATAGATCTCTAGTTTTGCTTTTAATCTTAGTTTTTTATTAGTTTTTAACCTTTAGATCCATAGATCTACCACCCTAGACAACAGATCCATTGTTGATCTAGGTCTTGGCCCATTTTTTAGCCATTAACAGCCCGAAATTCTCAATTTTCGATGTCATTTTTCGGCATCCGCATACTGCTTTCGCCTCGCGGCTTTTCGCCCAACAGTCGCGTGGCTCATCGCGACTGCGCGGCTTTTTTCCGCGCGGTTCACCGCGGCTTCGCGACCGTTTAGCGCGCTACACATCGCGGCTTCGCGGACCTTTTCCGCGCTGCACATCGCGACTGTGCGACGAAATCCCGCGCTGCACATCGCGGCTTCGCGGTCAAAATCCACGCTACACATCGCGAATTCGCGATCAAAACCCGCGCTGCCCATCGCGACTGTGCGACAGAAACCCGCGCGGTCCATTGCGGCTTTTCTGTCAGAACCCGCGATGCTAATTTTTTCATTCGACCGAATCGTTTAAAAAATTAATTTCTTACTGTACTTTCTGCCCACATAGCACATTTTCCAGTATTAGAAATTCTGCATATTTTTTCAGCCATCGAAACATTTTACTATTTAGAATGCACATGTGAAAGAAGTCTTTTTAAAAATTTTCATCAATTGAAAGAAGGATCTATTTTTGCATTTTATCTAGATTTAAAATTTTTTGCTGTTTGCTTCTTTAATATTTTGCCCATAGCAATTATTGAAAACGAAATCCATTTATTTCGAAAAGAAGTTATATTATTTGCTTTCCTGTTTGAAAGATCCTTTGTTTTTTGAATAGTCATTGAAAAGCATTTAATTTTCATTTATTGAAAAAGTCATAAAATTTGCTTTTGTTTTCAAAAGATCCTTTGTTTTTTGAATACTTAGCATTTACTTTTTTCAATTTTCAGTTTAAAATACTACACGTGCACCCAATCAAACACTAATTTTAAACTGAGCCTTAAAACTTACCCTAATTTCAACCCACTTTTAACCCCACTTGGGGAACACTAAAAGAACTTTGTAGCTAGGTAGTATTGAGGGGATAGGTGTTCCAATAACACCCCTCAGTTATTACATCTGAGACATAGTTGTTGTCCTTTAGGGAGCTAAAATCTCTTAGTATTTATTGGCATGGTCACAACCGGTTTATGGGAAGGCCTCTCCCCTAGGAGGGTTGAAGTCGCGAGGATGGTTCCGGAAGCCTGAGTGGAATACTGAAATCCATTCAGTAACCAAAGGGCTACCATTCGCAGTTCTCGGGATATCCCTGTATTGGGATATTGCGATCAAGGACCAAACGGCAGATTTACCTTTTCTCGACGTGTCATGAACGGAGTATCCTAGTAGCCATTCTTTAGGATTGATTACCCGGTGTCCCTCCCGGTAGGGGGATATCTAGCCATGGACTCAACACTCAATATTGTCTGACTTGGATTTCATCACCTTGTAGAGAATATAGTTTGTTGATTCACAATACTTTTAGTTAGGTGTTTGCATGATTCAACCCACCTTTGGTCTAGTTACACCTATTTTTTCTAGAAGCTGTTTGCATGTTGGTACTCTAACCATTTGTTGCATCCCTCCACTTATTGTAGCACAGCTGCTAGAATAAGTGCCTTTTTTGAGGTTGATTTTTTGGCCTGAGAGCCTTCATTTTTACTCCCCTTCTTGCACCCTTGGTTGCATTAGGGTTTTGAGTTTTTCATATATTACCATGTTACACATACAGATTTTTTCATAAAAACTTATTTTCTCACCATTGAGAATTTTAGACGTTCTCGTCGTCTATAGGGAAAAATCCCAGAGTTCAGTCTACTTGGCTCACCATGTCATAGACGCCGAGCCTTATCCCTTGACTCGACACATCGTCGGTCAACTAGACAGTCATCCGATTCTGACACGCCTCACTTCACTTCTGATTCTGAGGCAGAATCCGAAAACCCCACTGCGTTATTCCCAACCAACATTATGTCTGGAACACCATTTGATCCACTCTTTACCAGCACTATAGGAGATACGTCTATAGACCCTTCTACTGCAGTTCCATCCATGGCAACACCTACCCCCCTAGGTATGCCTAATATGGCGGACACTCCACATTTAGGAATGCCCAACACAGGGCCACCTTCTGTTATAGGAATCCCCAATACAGGGCCACCACCTGTTATGGGTATGCCCAACATAGGGGTCACACCCCCTCTGATTCCCACAACTCAGATTCCAGGAATCGCCACTACTATTCCTAACCCAAGTGTAATCCATTTTGCACTTGGAAGCGCTGGCCCATACCAGACCACACCTATTGGAGGACATATACCTTCGATACCTAGCATACCTTTAGGCGCTACTGAACCCCTACATCATACCACCATGACTAGGCATGTCCCAGTCCCAGTCACTACATCTGCTAGCTTACCGTATATGGCAAGTCTGAACTTGCCAGATTTAGCCAGGCTCACCAATGACCCTATTAGACACGATCCTGCGTAGCCTCACATGCCCACCAAACTCCCCTCCCACATCCCTAAGTTTGAGGGTAAGGCAGGTGAGGACCCCCAGAACCATATCATGTCCTTCCATGTATGGTGTTCCTCCAACTCCATAGTGGACGACTGTTCGCTGCTTTCTTGGGCAGACCCGGGTTTTCATGAAGTGCAGCAACAAACCCCTTGGCACACTGGCCCTCTCGGCAACGAGCTGCGCAGCAGCTCGAGGTCTCACCTGAAGTGGCTATGGGGGGCTAAGGAATCAGGTTTCCTTAACCGTGGTGACGCGGAGATTGTGCTTCCTTTTTCTGGTTCCTCATATATCGGCGGTCCGACTTTCCCGCAGGCCCCTCGGCGCGACTGCGCGGATTCCTTCTTCTCTGGCGCAGAAGGCAACTAGTCCTTGCGTCGAAGCGTTAAGTACCTCCTCGCCCTGCGCAACTAGCGCAGTATCGTAGTCCTCGATCGCTGCAGCGACAGCGCTCCACCACTTCTTCAGTCCTTAACACTTATGGCTATTAATGGACCTTCCCAAACTCAATCAAACAGTCACAAAGATAATACAAGAGTTTTGCATACACATGTAATGAACTTTGAACAGTTAATCACTCACGCAAACATTATAACAAGGGGAAATATGTGAAGCTCATCTCCTCGAGGAAAACCACGTCCACGGGAGTTTATATTAACCAGAAAGCCATAGAGTTATACAATACGCTGCGCACATAGCTGCATCCTTAGATCTTTACAGGAAACTCCACGCACACAGCTGGGAGCCCTTCTCTCAATCTAGTCTCTTCTCTACAGAGATTACAAAGGCGCAGACGTCACACAGACTGTCTGGCAACTCAGGGATTAGCTCCTCGGCTATCCGATTCTACTCTAGTTCTACACACTCAGTAGAAACACTTAGCAAAGGATAATCAACACATGATCTATCCTCGAGACTGACTATCTAACAGTCTAAACCTCTATCTATCCCACAAGTATCTAACTCTTACTCGCTAACATCTACCCATTACAATTATTCATATATATAGGTGGCCATGGCGGTCACACCTTTACAAAACTGTGGGCCTTTCCCAACATTGATTCCCAAAAACCCTAACCACGCACATGGCTAGGTGTACTGTAGGCGCCGCTTGCAGTCACGTCGCCGCTTTCTGCAGGCTCCTTGACTTTCGGCGCAGATTGTGGGTATGGGCGCTTGTCCTTCACCTTCAATGCTCTGGTCCGTTGCTCCTCCTTGATCCGAGCAACCATAACTTCTGTACTTAGCCTTTAAATGAGGGTAGCCGAGCCCTCTACTCCATCGCCTTATTTATTATGGTAGCTGAGCCACCTTCATTCTTGTATGACGTGCGCGCGAGCTCCGCGATTTCTGATCCGTGATCTTCGCTGAGCTTGTCCATCTGGCACCGTACTACGCACCGTCTCCTTCTTGCCCAAAACTTAGTGCTTGTCCCAAAATTAGCACTTTCCTTCCATACTTGTGCTTTTTTCCCAAAATTCGCAGCTTTACCGCAGCTACGACCTAGGCTCCAACAGGCCCCTAACACTCACTTGTGGCTCGCCCTCGAGCCACTCGCACTAGCATGTGGTCGCTTGATTTGCGCATCTGCTTTTGCTTGTGTCTCCGCGAATGTTTTCTTCCACTTCGCAATAGCGGAGTCCAATTCATCGACACACTCTACAGCTGTCTGCACAGTTTCTGCGGTGGCTTCTTCTTTAGTGATAGTATCAATCACCTCCTGAGATTCAGCAATCTCTTTGATTTTTGCCTCGACCTGGGCAACAATTTCAGCATACTCATCCATGAATGGCTGAATGCTGTTGGTGAGCTTCTCATATTCAGTTCTGTGCTTGTGCAGTTGCTGCTGCATTCTGCGCACTTCACTCATTTTCTTCATTTTTGCTAAGCCTGTTAAGGCCTTAGCTTCTTCATTCAGAACAGTGAGGGATTGTTCTGCAGCTTGCACCTGTTCTGACAGTCCAACTTTAAAAGGGAGCTTCACAAGCTCCGTCCAAGCTTCCATAGCTTGGCTCATCAGGTTCTCAGCTTCCTGTACTCGATCTTTCATCTGCGTGGAAGTTCTGCTCAGTGCTTCAAATTGTACCTGCGCATCATCCGTAAACTGCGCGGCAACTCGAGCTTCTAGCTCAGCGATCTGGGTTCTATGGTCCTCAGCCATAGCAACTATTTCTTGCTCCAGGGTTTTCACCCTTCCGCCAATAATTTGAACTTTCTCAACCAGAGGGAGGTCTGGTTGAATCTCGCAAGTCGGCAACTCTTGGGCAATCTCATTCACTGCATTTCTGATGCCGATGTCTTGCGCCTCATAAAGTGCAAGTTTCTCAGATACATTCTTATGGATAGCCTTCAATTCTAACTCCTGCGATTGCAGTCGTTGATTTTCCTAGAAGGTGGAGAGCTCTCTAGCTCTCAGCTCAACAGAAACTTTCTCATGCACAAGCTGTAGAGTCTCTATAGGAATTAAAGACAAATTTATTTCTACAGGCCCAACTGAGCTTACCTGTAGTGCATCTAGCGGATCTGGAAGTGTCATGCTGGTAGGGGGAATATGCACGACAGTATGCCTTTCTGCGAGTACTTCAACTCGCTCAGCACTTGGAATTTCTTGTGGCGCCTGCGAAGTAGATGCTGGCGCATGGGTCTGCGCAACTCTTCCTGTGAGACCTTTCAGTTCTACGAACTGCAAATCTAAAGCACTTCTGATGTAAGCGTGCACATTGCGCAGCTCACGAAATTGCTCGTGTAGGTACTGGTCGATCCCCGAGGGAATAGCCTCAGCGGGATGCGACACTTTTTGCTTCTTGGTGGCCGGTTCTGTGGAACCTTCATCACTTCTTTGCTCCGGGGCTTCCTTGCCCTTATCCTTCTTTTTCGCAGCGGCGGTCGGCAGCGCGGATGCGAGATCGGCGGCCTCCCTCCACTCATCCGACCAAGACTTGATGGTTTCTTCAACATCCTCGGTAGTCATTCTGTAAAGGCCTAGCGCCCATTCATCTGGAATGCCGCAAGGGTGGAGGTAAAGTTGATGTATGTCGGCAGTAAAAGCCAACTTTCCCTCATATAATGTGGCTGTCTCCTCGCTCAGCCTTGGCATTTCTTGAATGGTATCTCGGAGGAGATAGTAGTACTCACAAAAGACAGCGCGATTCATCTTGCGCTTCACGGGATTAGGAGAATCCCAGAGGTTGATGTAGCGCATGCCGGCAACCTCTCCTGCGCGACGCGGAAGGAACTGAGTATTCGGGGGCTCCTTCCACCCAACGAGAGCGCATAAAATTAGAAGCCAGGAAAAATGGAATGATTGGGCTGCATTGTCCTGCACATTCAGGCAATCAGCCAAGAAAGAATTCAGCAGGAAGAGAGACCAGTTGTACTGCTCTCCCTCCGCAGCTGCGATGGCGAGCTCCACGACGGCTCCGGTAACTTCCTTCGGTCGGCACTTTGTGAGAAGTCTGCCTGCAAGTAGACTTCCTGTAAATCGAAGTGCCTCATCTTCTACTGTAGTGAGGTCATAAGCCCGACCTCCTCTTGTCAAGTTATACTTCTGCACCAGCTGTGCAGCCAATTTTCTGTCTTTGTCCTTTCCCACAAAGTGAATATTGGGATCCTTACCAGCCTTAGATAGACCGGTGATGCGGTGAATTAAATCAACATTTAGATCAATTGGCCTCCCGAGCCAAAGGTAACCTCCATGAACACATGAGAGCAACGTCTTAACAACTGCATTGACTTCGTTGCTACGCCCAAAGTGCGGTAGCATCAACAAATTCAGCAGTCCAGGGCGCTCAAGATTTGCTGCAAATCCCTTCGGGATAAACTCGTCAACCTTTCTGGTGGGATTATGCACAACATTCAGATATCGATCTAACTGGAACTGAGGATATGTCTTATAATCTCTGAGGTTGAAATCAGAGAACTTGACCAGTGGAATGTGTCCCAATAGTTGCCCTTCTACCCGCACGCTAGCCGGTAGTGGTGGTAACGGAATGGGATACTTTGCATTCTTCGGGATTTGTACTTCTGGCGCATCATCTGGACGCGGCGGAATATAGTTCGCCATGGTCGCCAACGACTCTGGAACAGGTTCTTCTGGCTGCGATGGCGACGCTCTTGTAGCCGGAGACTGTCTGGGATCCTGATAACCAGGATGTACATAGGTCGAAGCCGTGACTGGAGTAGCCATGCCGAAATCTAAGCCTCGGCGCAGGAATCGTCGAACAACTTCTTCAGTTGACAGGTTCTCCGTCGTGAATTGATGTAGGGAACAAAAACTTTGGACAGCAAATGGCGGACCTTCGTAGGATATGGACGCTGAAAACAAGGGAAAATACTCTGCACAACTCGGCTCTGAAAACAATAACTTGGATTCGTAAACAAGATAGCAACTTGAGGAAAGTAACCCGAAAATTATACAAGTGTGAGGTATTTATAGCCAAAGGTGATAGTAAATGCGACCAAGTGGGGTTACGTAGCTGTAGGCGGCTATAGATGAGTTGACAACACGTTATCCTCCTCGCCGTAGGGGTGCATTTAGTGTGATTGACGGGCTCTTACAGCCTTCCGGGGGAAGCTAATGCTTTCGGCGCCTGAGTTAAATGCAAATCTTTCGGAGATCAAGCCGAATCCATCAGAGCGGCTAGACTTAAATAACGGAGTTATCCTTCATTTATTCATACGCGGCTACATAACTGCTGTAATTCAAAATTTTCGGCGGGTCATTTCAACTTAGGGAACTGTGCCTCTAGGGGTCCACAAGGAGAACTCTTCAAGCGGTGAATTAACACAGGGAGCTCCGCAAGAGCGATAGTTCAACGGTCCGGGGAGAAGCTTCACAAGAGCGCAACTATGTTCGCTCCAACCAAACTTTAGTCATGCGCGGATGTTTCTAGGAACTGCGCAGGAAGCCGGAGACTGAGTGTCTCGCAACTTCCGTGTAGACTGAATGCGGTGCCTCTTTCAACTACACTGGGCATCTGCATCTCTTTAGCAATATATTAGGTCGACAGAGCGGAGTGGCCGTCGCGATAAAGCTTGAGCCGACTCCCGTTGATCATTGTAGGTAGTAATTCTCCATCGAGCTTTGCAAGCTGAACTGCGCCTCCGTCTGTTATTTTTATCACCTGAAAAGGGCCTAACCAATGTACACGAAACTTGCCTGGAAACTTGATGAATTTACTATCATAAAGGAGTACCAAGTCTCCTTCTTCAAAGTGTTTGTGCTTAATGTGCCTGTCATGCCAAGCTTTCTGTCTTGCCTTCTGTACCTGTTGATGGAATCCGGCTAAAAGTCGGTCTTCTTCTAAGGCAAGCAGTTGCGAAAGTCTTTCATTCATAGTATCAGGATCTGTCATTTCTGTAATTTGCGCAATTCTGAGACTGGGAATAATGTATTCCATGGGCATAACTACTTCTTGTCCATACACCAAACTGAAAGGTGTGTGACCTGTTAGTTTCTTGCAAGTGGTTCTATAAGCCCATAATACAGTTGTGACTCTAAGGTCCCAATCATCTCTTTGTTGATTACAGATCTTCGTCAGGGCATTCTCAAGAATTTTATTGAATGCTTCCACCGTACCATTAGCTTGAGGATGGTAGGGTGTACTCTTATGGTGATTAATTTGAAATTCTTCAGTAAGGGCCTCTATAGTCTCATTGAGGAAATGTGTACCCTGATCGCTCATGAGAATCACTGGACATCCAAATCTAGTGATAATATTCTCGAAAATGAACTGCGCGGCCGTAGCAGTGTCGCAGTTCTTAACTGGCTTCGCCTCAGCCCATCTGGTGAGGTATTCAGTAGCTGTAATGATGTATCTTGCGCCAGTTCTTTTTCCTGGTGGGTTAATAGGTCCTACAAAGTCAATGGCCCATTTATCAAAAGCGCGCAGTGTAATCTGGGGTCTTAGCGGCATTTCATCTCTCCTTGAGGGTTTTCCTGTTCGTTGGCACACATCGCAACATTTACAGAACGCCTTAGTATCCTTGTGCAATGTCGGCCACCAAAGACCTGCAGCTAATATCTTTTGCGCAGTCGGCTTTCTTGCGAAATGGCCTCCTGCAGTACCTGAATGCGCTTCTACGATGATAGAGCTCTTTTCATGTGGTAAGATACATCTGCGCAAAACTTCGTCAGGGCCCAACTTATAAAGCTAGCCTGCTATCAAAGTGAAGTCTGCGGCTCTGACAACAAGTTGCTTCTTCTGCTGGATTGTAAACTCAGCCGGCGCTTGCCCGGTAGTGAGAAACTCAAGAATATCAGAATAATATTCATCTGCTGCTTGAATAGAAAACAACTGTGCGTCAGGCAGATTGTCCTCCAGACTTGTAGGTTCCTCTCCTGACTCTATCCTGGATAAATGGTCAGGCCCTGCATTCAATCTGCCTGGCTTTACAATAACCTCGAAATCATATTCTTGAAAGAGCAGTAGCCATCTGCAAATTCTTCCTCCTAACACTGGTTTATTAACCAAATATTTCAAAGCAGAATGGTCAGTGTACATTTTAAAATGAGCGCCTAACAGGTAGTGTCTGAATTTCTGTAAGGCATACACCATAGCTAATCCTTCCCTTTCTGTAGTGGTGTAGTTCTTCTTAGCTATAGATAGCTTTCTGCTGGAGTAAGCAATCGGGTGATCAATACTTCCTTCTCCAGACTGTGTAAGCACAACCCCCAATGCTATGGAAGAAGCATCAACATGAACATGAAAAGGTTTTCTCCAGTCCGGGAAAACTAGAATAGGCGCTGTGATCATCTTTTCTTTAAGTGTGTCCAAGCTCTGTTGGCATTCTTCTGTCCATTGGAACTTCGAATCCTTTTTCAGCAATCTTTCCATAGGTGCTGTGATCCTTGCATATCCTTTGATGAATTTTCTGTAGTATCCTGTATGTCCCAATGTAGTGCGCAATTGCTTAACTGAGTTGGGCGCAGGTAAATTAGCAATGATGGCAACCTTCGCAGGATCCATCAGGAGTCCTTGTCTGCATACGATATGTCCCAACAAAATACCAAAGGGCGCACAGAAGATACATTTTTTCAAGTTAAGGGAAATCTGATGCTGTCTACATTTTTCTAACATCATGCGTAGATTTGCAATATGGTTCTTTAATAGGCCAAATACAGTCCAGTCATCAAAATAGACTTCTAGAAACTTGTGAATAAATTCTTTAAAAACAGCAACAACAACTCTAGAGAAGATAGCAGGTGCGTTTTTAAGACCAAAGGGCATTACCGTATACTGGAATGAGCCCCATTCAGTTGCAAAAGTAGTCTTGTGGCGGTCGTCCGGATGAATTATGATCTGATGATATCCCGAAAAACCATCAATGAAAGAGTAAGCCTCTTGTCCTCCAACATTATCAAGTACTTCGTCTGTGAAAGGAGTGGGAAATGGATCGTGCGCTGATGCATCATTGAGTTTGCGCAAGTCGACACAGATTCTTATTTCACCTTTCGTTTTCTTTTCTTGGACCACCATAGGACTAATCCAATCGCTTTCCTCTACTGGCTCGATAATACCTGCTACGAGCATTTTATCAATTTCCTCTTTGACTTTTTCTTTATAGCGTGGGTTCAACCTGTATGGGCGCTGCTTTACTGGCTTGGCATCTAGTTTCAGAGGTATGCGCATCACTCCTAAGTCTCCTAGGATGCCTTTCATTTCTGTGAACTTGGTAGGAAAGATATCCTGGTAGTCACACAATAATTCTGAAACATGTCCAACAGTTTCATCATCCCAATAATCTCCTATAGAAGCAAACTTTGGTTCAGCTTCTGTACCAATGTTAATCTTCTTGAGCTTGATGTGTTCTGTGATGGCAGGAATATCAAGCTCAGGACCTTCGATATTGCGCGTCCCTTCTGATTCTGGGATATTGATGTTGCGAGGATCGTCCTCCTCATCTTCAGCGGTGAAGTTATAACATTCCAGGGCATGTTCTATCTGGACAGCCCAATCTGGTTGGGAATATTCTGATAACGGGCATTGTTCAAATATCTTCTTTTTAATACACTGCAAAGCTTGATCAATACTTGGATGTTCTGACTCAAAACTGAAGGTAAGTTGAAAGCTTTCCATCATTAGAGGCCAAGTGAGAGTGCCTCTACGCAATTCTGTTTCAGTGTACCAGTTCCTTGGAACTGTGTCCAATGTGTGGATGAATAGGTGAACCCACTCATCTTCCGGAATATCTGACCATTGCTGAATACATACTTCAATGTGTGTCCTGGGGTCACTTTGTCCCTCATATTTGCGTAGGGCTCCGGCTGTGGTGTCCTGAAATCTACGCAGTATCAATCTGCGACAGTCTTGCCATGTATGAATATTCTCTTTGTGCGCAACCCACCATCTTGCGGGTGTAGCGCGCAATGCTACATCCAGTGCCTGGATGCGCTGCTGTTCTGGAAGCTTTTGTTCATATTCATGTATGAATTTAGTTACTTCAGTTAAACCATCAAAAAGTGGAGTGTCAGTTAGTTCTGTGCCAATCCATCGAATGGATTTAGTAATCATGGCGCAACGCCTTGCAGAAACCTCATGTAAACGATTCTGCCAGTTTTCCAATCCTGCATCTGAGTCTGATGTGCACGAGCTATCACATCGCCAGCTGATATGGCCATCTGCCGTGGGGTTGACATAGTCACTGTGGTTAGTGGTCATTTGGTACAAACTTTCCATGTGGCGCGCTTCTTCTTCTGCGCGAATGGGTTCTATATACCTTGGTCCTTGAATAGGATCAAGTGGTGCGATGACCCTAATCTGGTCATCCTCAAAGGTCATCTGTCTTTTCTTCAAGTTAATGACAGCCAAATTATCAAATGCCCAGTCTATTCCTAAAAGTGCTGGGTATGGTCTACTATCATCGAGGATTTTGATTACTTCAAAATCTGCAGAGCTTCTTACTCCTTCAATATCAATAGGTACATTGGGTAATCTGCCCAATGGAGAGACTCGTTGCTGATTCGCGAGTCTTAGCTGGATAGGGGATCTTGTAAGCTGAGGGCTTCCCATCTGTTCCCATGTCTGCATAGTGAGAACATTGGCTTCTGAGCCCAAATCTAACATGACTTCGTCCATTTCAAATGCTCCAATCTGCGCTGTGAGCCTCATTTCTTTTCCAGTTCTAATGTGACTCCTAATCTGGTGAACAGCACACTGCGGTGTGTTCATCGAAGCAGACTGTTGGCACTGATCCAACAGGTGTTGGAGTTCTAGAGTTGCCTTTTCATTGCGCAACAATTTTAAACATTGTCGCAGGAACGCATGAACACTGCCTAGTGCATGCTCCTCGTCAGGTCTTCCAGCTGTAGTGGCCTGTTCTTGTGCCAGGTTGTCTTGTCTTAGCACTTGCGATCTAATATTGTTCTGCGGAATTGCGGCAGAACTTGAAGCTCTCGGATCTGAGAAATACTCTTGAGCTTGCTTGAATGCTTCTTTTTGCTTCTGCAGGTTAAGTGGGGCTGGTTTAATATTAGCGCGGCGCACCCATTGTGTCGCTTGCTTTCCCATTCCCATCTCTTGCGCACCAGTGGTTGCTCCACTGCGTGTCACTATATTAACTGTAGGGTCTGGTTCTCTTTTTTCTGCTGCAATCAACTGAATATTCTGATTGACCTGTGGGGTCTTTGCTTGCATCTTAGCCTATAACTGAGGGCATTCTTCAATGATATGGTCAGAAGATTTACAATATCTGCAGAGAGTTGTAGGATTTTGGCAATCCCTAGCAAAGTGACCTTGTGCTCCGCAATTATAACAAGTGATCTGTCCTCTTCTGCGGCCAAAATTTGTTGTGCGTCCACGTCCCCTGTAATTTCCTGCTCGGGCGTCGCGGGTTTGGTCATACGGTGGACCTGCTGTGGGTCCTTGTGTCTCTGCTTGTACCCTATAAACATCATGCTTTCTTTCTATCATAAGGTCATATGCTCTACAATTGTTCTCATCATGACCTACTGATTTACATAAATTACAATATAGGTTCTTTGGAGTTTGTACATATTTCTGAAGTAAGTGACATTCTTGTGGTCTATGACCTCTAGTTCTACAGATTTCACACCAAGGCCCTTGTGCCTGTGGTAAAGGGTTAGGTGCTCCAGTTGCAATATAGTCTATGAAAACGGGGCAATGGTCCTTTGAATGACCTTGGGATTTACATTTTGTACACCAAATTTCTTCCTTAATCTCCTTGCCTTTCTTAATATCATGCACTTGCAAGGTTAAGTTTGCTAATTGGTTCTGCAACTGCGCAACATCGTTGCTTGTTCCCGCAATGGGCGAAGCTTCTAGTTTCATAGCCATCTCTAGAGCTTGTTCCTGAGTATTGAGATTCTGTTGCATAAGAGGAAGTCTAATGTGTGGGAGCAGCGCAGCAATGAACCATTCTTTATGCTGTTGTGGTGCAAACTCGAAGCTTACTTGATCTATCAAGGCTTTGAACTTCTGGTCAAAGTCCCATACTGATTCTGTAGGTAGCTGTTTGATGTCTTTGAGCTCTGTTATACACTGTGATTCTGATTTAGGTTTCTTGAATTCCCGAATCATGGCATTTCTTACATCAGCAAGCGTTCTATTCTGTGCTGCTGAGTATTTCATGAACCAAGTTAAGGCTCTTTCTCTTAGTGTGGTTGTTAACTGAACCAGTTTAACAGCATCATCATTAATTTGCTTAATTGTCCAAATGGCTTCACATAAGAACCAGTGCTGCTCAGGGTCTTCTATCCCTGTTCCTCTAAAAGTTGGTAGCTTCATGTCATCACCCATCCTTCTTGTGTTAGGTTGAGGTGAGGATGCTGTAGCAGTGCTTCTGGGCTGGTTAAATAAAGGTGGTGCAGAGGTACTAGAAGTACCGTGTGGGCTACTAGAAGGTGTTACTGCGGGGTTATACTGAGCTCCGTCTGGTTTTTGCGGTGTAAAGGGGTGATAAGGGATATGAGCACTCCCTTGTCTTTCTATATGGCTTGTTCTAGGGACTTGGCTATCATCTGGGCTAGACTCAAAAGAATATTGGTCAAGGCCTACTTTATATCGTTTCCACTACGAGTGCAACCAATAAGTTCAGGATCACTATCAGAATCTACGGACATTACTTGTCTATGCTATTCATCAGAAGCAATACATAGCTTTCCTTTTTCATACAAAAGCGTTTTAATCCATAAGTTCAGAGAATTTAAGAACTTACCTCTGTGTACTTGGAAGAAATTCCTCTCAGCTTCACTGAAACTCTTTCTTGTATCTACTGCAAACTCGGTGATGAAACCTTTCAGTAGACTATTAAACCAAAAGTCTACTGCGCGGGACACAGGATTGTCTATCCGCTTCATAATACTGACTAGCTCGGGCGTCCAAGCGACGGGTCGATCAATATGCACAGTAGGTCTAGAATCTGCTAACTTGGCTATCCAAGCGTGTAACTCCAGTGCGAATGTAACAAAGAAAATTTCATGAAGGTCAGTATAAATATACTTCTGTAACCAGTCTTCTATTTGGAGCGTAGAACTTCTATTTTCTTGTTCAGCGAACTCTTTAGCCTTTAAATCAAACCAGTCTCCAATTTCCTTAGTTGTAGGATTCCAGTAACACATTTGTTAACTGAGCAAGTCTCAGTGTAACAGAACCTTGTGCTGGCTTCAGCAACAATCTCAGATGTCGCGGAAATAATAAGTCTCATAGCAGCAAGTCGCAAGGCAACGGAACCATTTGTTCTCCTCAATCTCGCGCGTCGCCGAAATAACAAGTCTCACAACAGCAAGGCAACGGAACCATTTGTTGGCTCAACAACAGGGTTCCAAGCAGCGGAAGTGACGTGATCAAAAAGTCATAAGGCAACGAAACCATTTGTTGGCTCAACAACAGGGTTCCAAGCAACGGAAGTGACGTGATCAAAAAGTCATAAGGCAACGGAACCATTTGTTCGCTGCTTTCTTGGGCAGACCCGGGTTTTCATGAAGCGCAGCAACAAACCCCTTGGCGCACTGGCCCTCTCGGCAACGAGCTGTGCAGCAGCTCGAGGTCTCACCCGAAGTGGCTATGGGGGGCTAAGGAATCAGGTTTCCTTAACCGTGGTGACGCGGAGATTGTGCTTCCTTTTTCTGGTTCCTCATATATCGGCGGTCCGACTTTCCCGCAGGCCCCTCGGCGCGACTGCGCGGATTCCTTCTTCTCTGGCACAGAAGGCAACTAGTCCTTGCGTCGAAGCATTAAGTACCTCCTCTCCCTGCGCAACTAGCGCAGTATCGCAGTCCTCGATCGCTGCAGCGACAGCGCTCCACCACTTCTTCAGTCCTTAACACTTATGGCTATTAATGGACCTTCCCAAACTCAATCAAACAGTCACAAAGATAATACAAGAGTTTTGCATACACATGTAATGAAATTTGAACAGTTAATCACTCACGCAAACATTATAACAAGGGGAAATATGTGAAGCTCATCTCCTCGAGGAAAACCACGTCCACGGGAGTTTATATTAACCAGAAAGCCATAGAGTTATACAATACGCTGCGCACACAGCTGCAGCCTTAGATCTTTACAGGAAACTCCACGCACACAGCTGGGAGCCCTTCTCTCAATCTAGTCTCTTCTCTACAGAGATTACAAAGGCGCAGACGTCACACAGACTGTCTGGCAACTCAGGGATTAGCTCCTCGGCTATCCGATTCTACTCTAGTTCTACACACTCAGTAGAAACACTTAGCAAAGGATAATCAACACATGATCTATCCTCAAGACTGACTATCTAACAGTCTAAACCTCTATCTATCCCACAAGTATCTAACTTTACTCGCTAACATCTACCCATTACAATTATTCATATATATAGGTGGCCATGGCGGTCACACCTTTACAAAACTGTGGGCCTTTCCCAACAGTGATTCCCAAAAACCCTAACCACGCACATGGCTAGGTGTATTGTAGGCGCCGCTTGCAGTCACGTCGCCGCTTTCTGCAGGCTCCTTGACTTTCGGCGCAGATTGTGGGTATGGGCGCTTGTCCTTCGCCTTCAATGCTCTGGTCCGTTGCTCCTCCTTGATCCGAGCAACCATAACTTCTGTACTTAGCCTTTAAATGAGGGTAGCCGAGCCCTCTACTCCATCGCCTTATTTATTATGGTAGCTGAGCCACCTTCATTCTTGTATGACGTGCGCGCGAGCTCCGCGATTTCCGGTCCGTGATCTTCGCTGAGCTTGTCCATCTGGCACCGTACTGCGCACCGTCTCCTTCTTGCCCAAAACTTAGTGCTTGTCCCAAAATTAGCACTTTCCTTCCATACTTGTGCTTTTTTCCCAAAATTCGCAGCTTTACCGCAGCTACGACCTAGGCTCCAACAACGACTCTGTCCGCCTCCGTCTATTACAGCGCACCTTCACTGGCTCTGCAGCCAAGTGGTATATCGAGCAGCCCCATGGGACGCATGCCACCTTTACCTCCCTTTCCTCGACCTTCCTGTAGTTCTTTCAGTTACCTATTCGCTATGATCTGGGCGTCGAGATCCTACTATCTTGCAGACAGAACACGACCACCCACATCACTGACCACATTCATGAGTGGCGTCGACGCCGAAGCCTCTGCAAAATCAAGTTAGATGACCGTATCTTCCTAGATTGGTTTCTAAAATCCCTTCTCCCTCTCATTGCGAAGGATGTGGCATCTGAAAGACCCCAGTCTGAAGAAGAGGCCATCCTCAAAGCCTAACAGTTTGATCTCATTTATGCCCAATCGGGTTATCTGTATACCATTATTCCAGATGCCCCTCAGGGTGAGTCATCCTAACATGATGCGTCGGGGTCATCCCATGCCACTGATGGCATCATTGGTCATATGGCCTCGCATCCCCAACCCTTTTCCATTGCGCATCCTAGCCATGGTCCCGACCTTTCACGGGCTACATCTCAGTCTGGAGCAACCAGTTCATATGCTCCCATGGCACATCACCACCATACCCATGGACCTTCATGTCCACCTCAGTGTTTTGGTCATGCACCACCTGCATACGCCCCCCCAGCTGCATCTCAACCAGTATACTACCCACAGCAAGCTGTGGAAGCTAACCCAACACCTCCAATAGCTCAGGGTTACCAACAACCCCAGCAGGCAACTGGACCACCTCCAGCCCCACAGGCTTATTATCCACCACAACTTGCTCCTGCACCGACGGCGAACCAAAATCCTCCCACTGCTTAAGGGCAAGTGTATACACAGCACAACCAGCCCCAGAACAAAAACAACCAGCGCAACCAAGGTGCGCAACAGAACTGTGGTAGAGGTCGTAACCGCGGTAATAACCAACAACATCAGCAAGGTCCTCCACCTCCCAATCCTCCACAGAATAACAATGTTGCTCCTCCCAACCGCAATCCGGATCGGAATCCTAAGAAGCCTGGAAATAATAACCTCAGAACAAACCACCCTTGTTCTATCTGCGGAGTCTATGGTCATTACACGCATTCTTGCCCACATTTGGAGCGAGCTCGGCAACTCTGGACCGACGAGGCCCATCGTCAAGGGCAAGCGGTTCCTCAGCCACCACCCAATCCTCCACCACCTCAACATCAACCCTTGGTGCTGCAAAACCCCTTTCCAAACCAGGGTGTAGTGAACACTCAGCCGTTAGCCCCCCCTCAAGGCAACGTGCCACCACATTAGATTACTTATGCAGTCCCTGATCAACCCATGTTCGATTCAGGTACTCACCATTTGTTGATGATGTCGACTGCCGATGCCAACCTCCAAACCTGCCGAAACCAATATGGCTCCACTTCTGAAGCCCCTCCCACCGACAAGAACACTAACGTTAATCCCACAGATCAAATGTTACATATACCTTCGGCTCCACTTGATGGCGCTTCCAAAGCACCTTGCTTCCCACTTCGTCGTATCAACAATAATCCCAACGCTCCGGCTGCGTCGAATTACAACATCGTAGACGACTTAGCCCAGTCTCCCGCAACCATGTCTGCTTTAGAAGTTTTGAAAAACTGTCCTTCGCAGCGCAAGACTTTACTCTCTGCCATTGGCGCCATTGACCCCAATGATTCACAGCTGATCGCATTCGATTCAGACCAGTCTGAACCACGCCTGCCTTCCTCTTTAGCATTCCAAGTTTCTGTTTCTGTTCGGAATCTTGTCATCCATCGGTGCATTATCGATGAAGGGGCCTCCACATGTGTCATGTCCACATTCGTTTGGCAAAAGTTGGGATCCCCTACTCTCCAGCAGTCCACCACTGCGTTGCGAGCCTATGATGGTCGTTCGACACAACCCCAAGGTCTTTTAGCCAATGTCCCCGTCCAGCTGGTAGGTAAAACCGTCCTCATTGACATTGAGGTCATCAATGCCCAACTAGACTATAACCTTTTACTTGGTCGCAGCGACATGTATGCCATGCGGGCTGTTGCCTCATCCGTATTTCGCACCATGTAGTTCCCCCATGAGGGACGCGTGGTCAAGGTTGACCAGCTCACCTATTACAATCTAAAGGCCCCCGCCACACCTGAAAATGTTCTCCCCATGGTTGAACAACCTGTTTGTGGTGCAACTACCTCATTCATTTCCTCAATAGGACCCGGACTTTACTCCGAGGCACCGATGACCTCTACATTCCAGTCCATTCCACCACCATCACCAGAGGCCCACGTCGCGAACCTTTGCACCCTTTCACAAACACCTGGTAATCAACCCTCCTTGTTACCCAAACCACCATTGGTCCCTAGTCACATTGGGGTTACACCCATCCACACAATCCCCTTTCTATTTCCTCCTTCGGGTGTAGTAAGTTCCCCGGTTATGGCTACCCTTAGTCTCCCCGGGCTAACATTGGGATTACCCGTGTGGTATATTATGCCTCTTGTTCCTCCGCCGACACCAAATGTCATCCTGCAACCGGTGCAACCCATTGTTACTTCTACCCAACCACCTCCCAGTATCATGACTCCTTCGTCGTCGACGAATCCCCCTCCACTATTCAGACCCACTGGGGGCAGAGGCCCGCAACCATACACTGCGGTACCCCCACCCAAGGCGGTTAAACCTCCCCCCCGTATTCCGTGCTCCTCCAAGATGCTCGCTGTGTGATGAGTTAGGCCATCCAACCCATCAGTGTCCACAGTTACCTGCATTACAGGAACACATGCAAATGTTGGACGACGACCCCAACATCCCGGTGGTCAAACTAGATCCAAACCCCATGCCTCGTGATAAATCACTATGTACCAACCACCCATGTGCGATATGCGATATTTACGGCCACTACTCCCATCACTGTCCTGACATCCCAGATTACAGAGCAGCCCTCTACGAGATGAACAATTTGGACCTTGAGACGGCACCCCCTACTATCGAGGAGATCTACCCTCCCGCATCATCCTCATCCAGAGAGATTAACACCATCTACATGATCTCTTCGACTACCACTACCTCATCACTTGATTTGACCACTCAAAGCTCCCGCAATGATGAAGAGGTTCTCGAGACTCCTACTGCCCTTGATTATCCCGGGGAAGACATGCACCATTGTCCATACTTCCTCCCAGAAGAGACTTCATCCACCATCGCTACCCAATCCGCGGTTGAGTCCAAGGATTTCCTTCCTACTAAAATCGACTGGTTAATGGATCCCATGGCCGATATTTCTCCCGTCATCCACATTGACTTCTCTGACCCACTTGGTGCCCTTCATACCATTACATTAGGAGCTTCCCACAGTGAGCATGGGATCGGAGAATACCACCAACTGTTCCAAGAATTCACTGATGTCTTTAATTGGCCAGATACCACGATGCCTGGCCTTGACCCCGCCATCTATACGATCTCCATTGGATACCCCTCTGTCCGGTCAGCCCCTTCCATTGATCCCGTTCACACACATGTTCCACTCTGATACATCGGTTTTGCCGATGGTGCAAGCCGTTGGTCCCCCAATCTGGCCTCCGCAGCTTGGGTAATATATTCCCCTTCACATGAGTTGCTCCACATTGACGAAATGTGTTTGGGTGCCGCTACCAACAACCAGGCTGAATATGATGCCGTGACCGGTCTCTTGGCCACAGCTCTCCAAATGAGCATACGTCACCTTAACGTTTTCTTGGACTCACAACTCCTAGTTTCCCAACTCAACAATGATTACCAGGTACGCGATCCCTATCTGTTCAGAAAATTTTTGCGCACTAAACAAATGATTCGACAGTTTGAATCCATTACATTCACACATGTCCCAAGGAACCTCAATAGTGTAGCAGACCACATGGCCAACAATGTACTTGACTGGCACACCAATCGCATCATACCGTAAACAAATGTGCATCCACGTGCATAACATGTGCCTCCACGGGCATACAGAAACTCAAACATGCCTCCACGGGCAAACTGAAGACAACAAGTGCATCCACGTGCATACACGACTATATACCAGCATCGCATATATACATATATATACATCATCGTATAGTCAGAACATGTCATAGGTTCCCTCAGCACCCAATATACAAAAAAAAAATACATCAGCCATACAAAAAGAGTTTCCCCATATGCTCATCAACATTTGGGGGCAAATACATATCATTTAGTCATGAGGATCCCTGGGCTCCTCTGGCGCCTCCTCCGCTGGCCCCGCCGGATCATGGCGAGCCCGAACTCTCCGCTCTGCTGGCCCTGCTGGATCATCCTGTAGACGGATCCTCATCTCAGCCGAAACTGCCAGCTCATCCCGAGCACCACCCCTGTGCTCTGCCACAAAAACCGCTGTCCTCAACAGGAGCGACCGCCACTCAGGCAGCTCACCGAAGCAACGCTCCACAATATCCCGGTCCAGGTCTCTCCAACCATCCTCGGGGAGTCCATCTAGGATCATGTCGAAGGTCTGTCTGACACCCTCTATGGCGTCATCTCGAAGGCCAAACCCTCGCCCACGAGCCGCAAATCCTCCACTGCGTGGAGGCGGTACCGCTGCAACCACCATCGCCCGCCCCCGACGAGCCACGTAGTCGACCGGTGGCACTGGACCAACATCTGCACAAAGCAAGTCAGCCATCATATACTATCCAACTATAATCATAGATGATAAATCAAACAACACATGATATAGTATAAATCACAAAACATACCATCTAAACTCCAGGCCTGTCCTGGGGCACGAGGCATCTCTGGTTCGCCTCGATAGTCCATGCCGGCATAGGGGTAGTCCTCAATCAGCAGGGGCATCTGCTCCCACTGCTCATAAAAATCCTCCGTAAAGAAACCGCGGACACCACCACCGCCACGAGGCATCATCTTCCCCCACCGCATCATGTGAGGATCACTCACCAGAACAGCACGAATGGGTACCCGCGGTCGTAAGGTCGGAAACCGCTCGAAGAAAAAACAACATAGAAAGGAGGCATAACAGAACTCTCCTCCCTCTCGACTGGCCTTGTCCAGATCTCTCCGGACACCAGCTAGAAACATCTGCCCCTAGGCATAATAAGTCCCCTGAAGAACAGAGTCCACCAACATCGTTTGTCCCCCAGACAAACGATGTGGCGCAGCAGCACCCAATATCTGCAGAACACATGCCCCAACAGCCCGCATATCCCACGCACGTAGGGATCGCAGACTAATAGAGTTGTTCTGCAAAACGGAATCATTAACATAGAAGGTCTGTAACAAATTCTCCATATCTACACCTGGCGGGATCCTCGGCAAGAGATCGCCCACCTCCCCCAAACGAGGCAACCCAGTCAGAAAATAGACATCCGTGAGGGTGATCTCTAACCTCTCACCCCCAATAATAAAAGCACCCTCCGCCGGCACCCACCAACTCACTAACTTGTTCAGGAGCCGTCTCACTGAACGAATAGGTGGGATCTGAGCGAACTTCAAGAGTCCGCTCACCGCTAGAGTCTTCCGCACCCCCGGATCAGTCTGAATCTGCAGCATCAGATCATCATCGATCTCCCGCTCTCTCCATGAGGCCAATGGTCTCCTCAACATCCTGCCAAAAAACAGAAGAAATTTTTTAGCCCCAGCAAATTTTTTTTTTTTGCAAAAAATACCATCGCGGCTTTTCCATTGAAAACTGCGATGACCAACGCGGCCTTTCCATTTGCCAGACATTCGCGATGAACATCGTGACTATCTCCCATGAACTCGCGATGAACATCGCGGGTTCCAACCTCACAGTCGCGATGAACATCGCGACTGTCAGCCTAAAACCTGCACGGTTCATCGCGGGAAGAGACCCGAAACCCGCGATATTCCACGTTGGAAGGTCAACGTGGAATTTCACGGCCTTCGGGGGCCCGCCGCTAACAAAAAATGACATAATTGAAAAGGCTAAGGCGAATAGGGTTACCTGAAACTCGCGGAATCGAAAACCAACGGTCAAATCTCCCAAAAATCGAGAAAGAGCTCTGACTGCTCTGCCAAACTCGCACATAACAATGACACGTCATATGGGCCCCACGCCCTATTTATAGAAATTCCACCATTTTTCCAACCGCCATTCCAGTCTCATACGACGTTCGTTTCTCAAACCATTGGTACCATTGGAATCAGTGCAGCGAGAACTTCACGACAGTTCTTTCCTTTTCCAATTGTCACCAACTCCATTTTTTGGGTGCCCTCATCGCCTCGATTTGCGTGCCATATCGGCCCTCGTCCATTTTTGGCATGCCTTATATCGTCGGATTCAGTTTTCCGCGCTCGTGATGATGCTTGAGATCATTTCTCGCTCTCACGCCTAGATTTTTCGGGCATTTTTTCTATGCCCCCCTCGTCACCTCGGTTTGCGTGCCACATCCGCCGTTCTCCATTTTTGACAATCTTTATATCGACGGATTCAGTTGTCCGCGCTCGTGATGATGCTTGAGATCACTTCTCGCTCTCACCCCCAGATTTTTTGGGCATTTTTTCCATGCCCCCTCGTTGCCTCGGTTTGCGTGCCACATCCGCCGTTCTCCGTGGTTGATGATCTTTATATCGCCGGATTCAGTTTCCTGCACTTGTGATGATGCTTGAGATCATTTCTCGTTCTCACGCACATACTTTTCGGCCATTTTTTTCAAAATGCCCTCTCTTTGCCACGGTTTGCGTGCCACAACGGTCGCAGCCCCCTTTGTGACAATCTTTATGTCACCGGATCCAGTATCCCACACACATGATGACGCTTGAGACCTTTTCTCGCTCCCATCTATCCATTTTTGTTCGGTATAATTTTATCCCTTTTTCGGGCCGAGCAATCCCTTTTACGAAAAAGGCACTTAGGGAGTTTCTGTTAAGCTCTTTTCTGACTCCTAAAACAATGAAAAGATCGCCGAGCAATCTTGCTTCCTTTCATGCTCGCTAAACGTATCTGAAAGGGCGTCTACCTGGTATAAGTTTACCCCTTTTCCGGACCTCGTAGATTAATTACGAAAAAGGTATACTCTAGTCACATCGGCTAGAAGAGTTCTCCATCCGCATCATTTTATGCTTTTTCGGGCCTTGGAGACTAAACTCACGAAAAAGAACACCAATGGAGTCCACTTACCGCTTTCAGACTCTCTAAACATGAAAGCAACCGCGAGCAATCACCATCCTGGGCTCGTAAAACCAACAGGACAGTAGTCACAACCACTGCAGAGTCTTCTTATCGCTTTCAGACTCCTTAAAAATGAAAGCACCAATGAGCACGAACAATCCTGGGCTCACAAAATCCACAGGACAGTACCATTTCAGAGCACACTTTTATCCCTTCTTGGAGCTCATTAAAACTACGAAGAAGGACCCAATGGTGCTTCTCGGTGCCACAACAGATCATGTCTACTCATATGGCAGCTTCCCCATTTTGGTCGCCTTTGTTCAGAGTATTCTGCAGTATGTCACCCTGAAAACCCCTCGACATCACCCATCAGCTTGATACCCCCCCAGAGTCAATACATACCCTTCATTCCTTAAAAGCAATGATACCCACACCTATAAGTCAGTTCCCTACGCTGCCAGGTCAACCATGTCATCATGCTCTGAACAAAGGAAGTTTGAGTCTACCCACTATATGACCCCAGATACTTCCCATCCCCACAAGTATGTCAGTCCTACCATCAGTACTACAATACTTCAGTTGTACATCTCGCGCTCCTATCAAGGAAACATCATTGCCTTGTTAGTTGCTGGTCTCCCTCTGTCGACGACAACCAAATTTATTCCAGAGGATAGACCTAGAGGTCCCTGTGTCTTGGACTCATCACCATTTATGATGAGTGCCTACGAATCATTTCGAGAAGAGTCCTCAGTGCCTCTCCAAATGATTGTTTCTCACATGCTCGACTTCAACACCTTGATCGCATCGTTGAGACTCGCACAGGGCATTGGTTCGTTCACTTATTAGTCGAAGACCCCGGATACCTTCTGACTCCTCCACATTTGAGAGTCTACCTATGGATACAACCAGTTACACTGTTCCTATAGATATCCGGGTTGCGTATGGCGACAGTATTCAGATGTACCCCAGTTTTATACTTTGTCGAGTATACAGTTACAGATACTTCCCAAAGATGGCTCACAGTCATTACGTCCCTACAGATGTTGGACACCTTCAGTTCCAACAGTTCATCAGTTATTCCAGCGTATCAGTTATTGAGATCAGCCATGTCATGATCATGAGTACATCCCAAAATAATGTACCCTCTGGACCATTATGATGTACCAGTATATTTTTTATGTATTAGATCCCCCTTCTTGGGACTAATTGTTATGTATATGTCTTGATACGAGCATGGGTATGCCTGCCTTGTCCATTATCATAGATTATCCCTCATTCATATTGAGGCAATGTAATATTTGTTTATTTTTTGCAGCTTCCATGGGACGCGGATCCAGTCTCCAATCGGTCTCTTCTCCTCCCTACAACCCCAGAAAAAGACAAAAGAACTAGCTCTTGCCCTCACACATCAGGGGGCAATCTGTTAACACCCAAAAAGTGCTCACTAGCTCATTCCCTTATTCACATGACCCATTTGTCCACTTTTTCACCATCTGAGCCTCTGAAGCCAACAAAAGGTCACCAAAAGACCTTGGTACACCCCTTTTTCCCACTCAAAAAGATTATTTTTCCTAAAAAGCATAAAAAACCCTCAAAAAGGGTCCAAAATTCCCAAAATATTAAAAAGGGAATAAAAATATTAATTTTATTCAAAAAAGGAAAAAGGAGGGAAAAGTACCTAAACCATGTTGGTCAATACCATTTGGTTTCCACAAAACCACAAATGGTATTCCCCACCACCAAAACCTATAAAAAGGTGGTAGGGGCTCCTCATTTCACATCCATCCATATTCCTATCCTCATGCTGCCAAAATATCCCTTGAGTATTTGGCCATTGTAGCAAGCCTTGGAGAAAGGACCCATTGGAGATTGGAGCTGCTCACCATTGGAGCCATTCCACAACCTTCATCACTTGGAGGTATTGTACTTGCAAGCATTTGCTTGCCCCATTGTCAATACAAAAATTATTTTTTATCTTTCTTGTTCTTGTTCTTTAATTCAAAATGCACATGCTAGTTTAGTTTAGTTTAGATTTAGTTTATTGTTATTTGCTTTACATTGAAACTGCAGCTACTAGTTAGCAGGTGCCCATAGCACTAAGCCTGGTTGCAAAACCGGGCCAACACTTGGTAAAGATGTAACTTCTCAGAAAATATTACTCCCTGCCTCAGCAAATGTAGTTATAAGAGATACTGGTATATGGTTTAGTTACATTGCAGAAGAGGAGCAGAAAGCAGCAGCAGTAGCAAAAGTAATAGCCAGCCTGATTTCTTCTCTCCCAGCAGCAACAGCCAGCCCTATTTCTTCTCTCCTAGTAGCAACAGCAGCAACAGCCAGCCCGATTTCTTCTCTCCCAGCAGCAACAACAGCAACAGCTAGCTCGAGTGCTTCTCTCCCAGCTGAAGCGCCTGCCCAAGAGTGAATGTGCTGATATTAAAGCATTAATTCCTATCTTTTGTAATTTGGCTTTCATATGTAAAAACGTGGAGCCATTGGACAGTTGTCTTTTTCTTTTTAAGTAATTTTCTGTTTAAGAAAGGGTCACAATTTGTCTATTAAAAGGGGGAAAAGTCTGTAGGTGACAAGTGTAAAGAGCTAGGTGGCAGCCCAAAGGGCATTTTGTAATATTATAAATAGAAGTTTAGGAAGCAATGTACAAGACTTTTGGCAGGGAAATAATTTTCTGAACTTGTACGAGCTACCTTGCACTTGTTTCAAGAAATTAAATCTACCTAATCAGAGCCTGGAGAGGACGTTTTTGCATGAGAATGGAGATTGGATGTATATTGGATTATTCTTGTGACTTACATACTTTACTGTGAGATCTTTCTTTACTGTTCTGAATTATTTCTTTGTAGTGAATGATCTTACTTCTTTCTGTGCAAATGAATTCTCTCTTTCATGAGTAATGGAATGTGTTATATTTAATTAGAAGCTATCTTCTAATATCTCTTACCTTTGCTGTAGCTTTGTCTTTAAAGATTTAATGGCTGTCTGTTTATTTTTTTAGATAACTCCTATAGCTCATTACTCATGCTTTCAATTTGCTCCTTGCAGGGATAGTTTAGATTTATTTCCAGTTTTAGACATAGATCTATTTTCCAGTTCTGCATTTAGATTAAATTTAGACTAGGCACTTGCATATCATTCTAAAACATAAAAAATCAAAAGAACGGTGGACCGGGCCATAACCGGTATAACTAGAGCATATCTCAAAACCCACGGTTGCCGGAACCGCTAACCGGACGGATTCCCCACACCAAATGGTGGACAATCTAATTGGGATAGTCTACCGGGGAGGATCCCTTTCTGATTGATGCTGCAATCTCCAGGGTGTCAACAAGGCCCAGGAGGTTCAAAATGTTCAACCATGACCTTGGGGGAGAGATAGACACCCCTTGTTGTGTTCAAGTTCCATTTGAGGATCTGGATTGATGGGAGGAGACATGACATAGTAGTATAAGAGCCCTTATAGAGGAGTAAAGAGGCCTTGATGAAGTTTGAGGCCACATTTTGGGTTAGAATAAGGATAGGATCAGAGTCCTCAGGTGTGGCATAGGATTATGCAGTTTCATGGTGCTCGCTGAGAGATTTCCAATGATACCAAGTTTGCCAAAAATGGACTTAGGATGAGGAATATATCGGCCTGAGAAGTCAGCAGTACTAGGGGTATATGACCGAGTTCCGACTTCCAACTCCCGCAAGCCAGATTGTGGAGTGCATAAGTCAGAGGAGTAATTTTCCTGGAGTTGGGAATTTGGAGTTCCGAATTCTAACTCCCACAAGTCGGATTGTAGAGTGCGGAAGTCAGAGGAGTAATTTTCCCGTAGTTGGGAATTCGGAGTTCCAACTCCCACAAGCCGGATTGCAAAGTGAGGAAGTAGGAGGAGTAATTTTCCCAGAGTTGGGAATTCAAATTTCCGACTTCCAACTCCCACAAGCTGGATTGCAGAGTGTGGAAGTCGGAGGAGTAATTTTCCCTGAGTTGGAAATTTGGAGTTTCGACTTTCGACTCCCACAAGCCAGATTGCAGAGTGCGGAACTCGGAGGTGCGATTATCCTGGAGCTGTGAATTGTGGGGTTCCAACTTTTGACTCCCGCATCGCGAATTGCAGAGTGCGGAATTCAGAGGCGTGATTCTCCGGAGTTGAGAATTTTGGGTGTTCCTAATTTCCAACTCCCGCATCACGGATCGCGGAATGCGGAAGTCGAAGGCGTATTTCTTCGACACCGTGTATTTGTTGTTTTTCCTTTCATACTCTCGCATCATGGATTGTGGAAGTCGAGGATGTAATTCTTGAAGTGGCATGTTGCGGTGCCAACTTCTGAATCCTGACTTGCGGCTTGTAGATTGCTTCTTGTGGATTGCAGATTGTGAATTGGAGATTATTGCGATTGTGTAAAAGTGCAAAGTTGAAAATAAATTTGAAAAACAAATTATCAGGTTGTTCCCCCATCACTCTAAAGGGAATTGAGGGGATCAGGGATGTTACAGATGGTATTAGATCCCAAGGTTGCAGCACTGGGGCTGTTGGGCCAAAGAATGAGTTATAGGAAGGTAACCGGAATTTGAATGAGGTGCAAGGGCATACAATGTGCCTTGAAGGAATCCATATGGAGTTGGAATTGAATGAATTGCAGTGCTCATAAGTGTAGGGAAGTCCAAGAAATTCCAAGTAGGACTTGACCATAATTTTTTAAAACAATGCGAGTAGCAAGGCATGTGAACCTAATGCAATGGGAGTTATTGTAGTGATAAAGGAAATCTACATAGGTCTGACAAGATGGTTGCAGCTGAAAATTGGAGAATAATCTCCAAGGGACAAGTTGATAAAGAGGGAAATTTATCACCTTAAACTATTTATGTTTATAGCATAAGAATGGTATGCTTGTAAACTGGCAAGTATGAATCTTATACATGAGTTTGTGTACTAAAATGATGCTGGATGAGAAAATCATAGCTAATGATTCCATTTGTGCTTTCTAGAGGACATGAAATTGGATCAGCTATGATGTGGAAGAGGAATTCTATGCTATGATAAGGGATTGGAAAGGGTAAAATTCCTCAACTCTTCTCTTGCCGATACATTTATATTTTCCAAGTTTCATGTATATGAAATTTTGGCATAAAAATGTTGAAAATGCAAGAGATTAGGTAGTTGAAATGCATATGCAGTAGTGGGCATATTAAGAGATAATGCATAGTGCATGTAAACTTGCTTGTGCATGAATATGATATTGCATATTGATAAAAGTAGTGAGGTTTTACATATTCAATGAACCACTTTTAATAATTAATGTTGTTGGTATTGGTTGTAAGGACAAAGACAATAGAAGCATGGCTAAGGATGTTGATGATGTTGTTGCACATGAACAACAACCTTATGAATAAAGGTGGTACAACAAATCCATGATCAAGAGGTTGGTGGAAGGACTGTGTAGTCCTTGGTAAGAGGCCAACTGATCAGGTAACATCAGATATGTTAATGGAATCCACGTAGGTAATGTTTATTTATGCCAATTGTAAAAATGTTGAGAGGATGGGTAAGAATCCCTTCTACCATATTTTTAATCATCATAAAATGATATGCATGTAAGGTTGAATGCATTTATGTGAATGCCATACCGCCATGATATGGTGAGGTAAGGGAATGGAGTCTCATACCTTGTGAATGTTTAAAATTTAGACTGCATTCACTAGAAATAAGAGCATGCCATGTCGGAAACCATGGGGATGTTGGGTTGCCAAGCCTGCAATGCTCAACAAGTAGCCCATGAACTCCCTATTGGTGTTAATTTGGGATGAAATCTCTTTTCCAACAACGAAGCAGTGAGTGTTGGAATATTCTCACCATCATTATTTATATTTGCATGCATGCATGCATACTGCATGCATCCAGTCTTCAGTATGGTAGTCTCCCTAGCACCTGGAGCCTATTTTCAGCCCCCTAGAGCCTGTTTTTAGCCCTCAGTATCCCTCCTACCTACCTAATGCGCCTTGTTTTCCTCACCTAGATGAAAAATGTGCCCTACTACACCTACTTGAATTCTAACAATCAGCTGCAACATTGATTGCCCAGTTCATGCATTTATTGCTAAGTTTAACTTCCTGTATCTTCTAGTTGGCTGTATCGGAGTGCCACTTGACCTACTGACAGCCTCATGCACCCTCCTTGGAGTCTCCTTCCCTTGATTTGTGCTCACATGGCTCAAATAGACTCAGTTAGAATCATTTGACTGATATTTGACTATTTGTGACTACTACCATTTATTGGGTGATGTCTCCAATGCTATCCAAGCCACACATTGAGGAGAATTAGAATCACCTTTGGATAATTCGAATTCACTTGATAGTATTGAGTTTGTATTCAGTTTCACATTGCCAACTTACAGCTGATGTATGATTATACTGCAGATTTCTCCATTTTCTGAGTTCATGAGTGAATATTGATTCAATTCTTCTTCTTCTTATCTGCACTTATTGAGTGAGATTTGTGAGGTTTACTCTAAATGTGTGATCTATCCTTTAAAATATCACAGTGAGAAAACTCCTGATGTGTTTTTCGAGTGGAGAGGGAAGGAACCCAATTAGTTAACCAAGTGATTGGGAAGATGGCTAGGTATGGTGTTGAAGCATTGGCTAGGATGTCCAACTTACCATGGTAAGAAACTTGTGTAGGCACAAGAATGTTTAGATCAATGTTGTAGTGCATTGGGTATATCATGTAAATGTTGTGAATGTGCATGCGTATTTATGGGTGCACATGTTTAAATGCATTGTGTGAATGCATGGTTGCGATATATATGTTTCCTTCCAATTTAGACAATTGATGAAATGATGAATTATTGTCAATTCTGAGATCATTTCATGAGTTGCTATGGATGCAGGGAAATGATTGCATGAAAAGGGTTGTCATGTTTGATGGGATACCGGGATGCTCTGTTGGGAGGACAGAGTTGCATGAAATGATATGATTTTGTAATCATGAATATTGAAAGTTTTATTTGACTTCATATAGACAATGTGATTGTATATTGCATTTTATTGTGATAATGATGCATATAAAATGATCGTATTTCATTGCATTTGAAATAATAACAACTGATAGTGTTTGAATTATTGAGTGTTATAAATCTGAGCTCACTACAGTGACTTGCAAATGTTGCAATGAAAATATTATTCACATGGATACTCACTAAGTGTTTGGCTGATTGAAATTTTTATGTTTCAGGTAGAAATGTCTTGGGTATGGCAATGTGGGTAAGTCCATAATAAAGACTGGAATCTACCATGTGCAAAAACCAAATATTGTGAGAAGGATCTCATGGTTCTCAAATATGGTTTCTATATGAAACATATTTCAAATTTTCTTATTTAAGTTTATGAGAATGATCTCCTGGTTACAAATCTAATTTATGTAGGAAAACAAATTTGTAAACTTCAAATTTGAAAATTTGCTAATAATTGTTAGTGATTGTTTGGCTAATCCATAATTGTGTCAAGAGGACGTGTTGTAGGTGGATGTTCAGGTTATGGAAGAAAGTGTAAAACCATAGTGGACATAGTTCTACAACTTACAAGAGACAAACAATATGAGGATGGCCTCATGGTTAAACAAATCTGATTTCTGTAGGAGACATAATTGTAAATTCAGATTTGAATTTGATTATTGATTTTATTGATTGATTGATTGTTTGAGAAGTGTGTTAGGAATACACATTGCAGGAAGACCATGTGCCATGGCCTGTAGAAGTCAAAATCCATGGGAAAGATCCCATGTTATGGAAATGGGTTTTGGGTGAAACACCATTGTAAATTTTGATAACATCTCATGTGAACTGCTTGTTGGTAAACAACGCGGGTGAGATGGTGAAGTTATTCCAATAGGGCATATGTTGTTTATGAAATGAGAAAGGGATTGTGGTAAAAATCCCAAGGGACTGATAACTCAGAGAAGGGAGCCCCATTCCTTGTGAAAGGAAGAGAAAATACATCTGCAAATTGATAAGTATTTAGTAACCCTTACTGAGAATATGCATGTCTAATTATTAGAATTAATATACAGAGCATGTTTTTATTTCAGACTGATTGAGTGTGATTATGGCCTACATGGCTCACATCGGAAAGGGGTGCACACCTTTCAGGTGTTGTGTTGTGTTATGGCTGTCAACATTGACTACAGCCTAAGGGAATGGACGCATTCCTGGTGTTTCTATATTAGAGAGTGATTTTTTATGATATATGTTACAATTTTATATCATGCCATTTGGCGCTGCATACTAAGAAGCAAAGTGAATAAGGGGTACCATCCCTATGTGTTTGGATGGTTGTTGTTTGCTTGATAAACCGAGTTGGAGAACTGGCTTAGCATACTGGTTGTTGTATACTTGATAAACCCAGTCGGATAACTGGCTTACTATACTGGTTAATGGAATGCCTGATAACCCCAGTCGACATACTGGCTTGGTATTGGTTATTTGAATGTTGTGGAGAAGCCTGCATGCTGGCCAAACATTTGTTATTGTATGCACACGTGATCTGAGACTTGTAGAAACTTGGTTACCTTTCGATGCACGCCCTGCAGAGCACTGGAAGGGGTGGGTATGCTCGAGGGACTGTGTAGCAGAGAAGAGGTACCATCCTTGTCTTGGGTGGGGAAGGTCTTGTGGGTGCCATAGTTGTCTAAATTCAATGCAGGATGCCTGTGGAGCTAAAGGAAGATGCTAATGCAGATAAGTATTTGGTTTATCTTGCATCTTCTTTCTTATTTAATATGAATATACATGTGTATATGATTTTTAAACTCTTATTTAGAGATAAATCCTATGAAAATGAACTTGACATGTGAATCAAGACTCGATGTTTGAGTGTAGGTATTGTTAGAAGAAAGAAAATTGAAGGCATCCTAAGGATGCATTTGGACATGTGACTGTCCTAGAAAAATCAGTATGAGTAGCAATGGAGAATGGTGATAGTGGACTTGTGTGGGTCCTAGTAGCCAAAGGTTCTGTAGAAAAATCATGGGGAAGGGTTCCTTGATTGAGAAGCCTTGGATAGACCTTAGACACCAAGTGTCATCGCAAAAAACAGGAAGATGCGAGTCAAGGATTCACATCTGAAGTGAAATAGACCAAGGAGCATGGAACCACAGTTGTGGTGGGGCTCCATATTGGAACAAGATTAAGAGGGGGAAAATCTTACTCTTCTCTTTCATTTTTGATTGATGCATTTTTGAAAACAGAAAATTGTTGAATGCATGTTATGGATGAAAGTTGATTGTGTTTATTCTGCTTGAATAAATCATGAATGTTGAATTAGTTAATTCCTTGTGAAATGATGAACATGAATGAGTTCATTTGTATGTTGGAAAATCATGAAATGTGTGGAAGTCTTGTGGATAAAGCAAGAACTTTCCATGTCAATTGGGCAAGTAATTGACTGATCTTAATGCTTATGTTATTTTTGGCCTAACAAGATTTGCAATGATGAATTTCACAGGTGAAAATTAAACCAATTGGCTGTATCTATTACAAGACAAGTGTTGCTAGTGAGCGAAGTGTGGGAAGCTGTGCACATTGACCATGGAAACAGACCAAAATAGATCAGCAGTGGAAAGGACAACAAGAAAGATAGTAGCCTTAAATTTTTCAGACTTGTGGATCAGCTGGAAGGTAAAGAAAAGGAAGGGATTGTTGTGGATAAATGCCCACATGTAGAGATGGAAGGTCAAAGCTCGCAGGAGCAACTTGTAGAAGTCAAGGGACTTGGTCCTGAAAACTCAAAGTAAAAGATGAAATGCGGGACAGACCTGCCACATTTTGTGAATTTTGATGTGTAAACAATGTGTACGTATTCCTAAGTATTGGAACACTGAGGACAATGTTATTCTAAGGGGGGAGGGAATGTAATACCCCGAGTTTTACCCTTAGGACATATTGGCTTTTAATGTGAACATTGTATATATATGATGTATGATTCCTAGCGTGGAGCTCAAGGAAGCCACTAGGAAAATTGTATGATGTATGATTCCATGTGCTAGTAAGCCATGGGGAAATTGTAAAAACATGTAAATGATTATAATGCAAATAAAAATACGAAGGGGATGGCTATGGATGCAAATAAATGAGGGGGACTATTTATCCACTAGGGAGAGGTGAGGGGGTTGTTGGATTGAACCCTAGGATACCATATGTCACCTTGGGAAGCCACCTTTGACTATACTAGCTATCATTTAATTATGTGTAAGGATTTATGCAAAAAAAATGTTCATGAGGTTGATGGAGTATGGCCATCCCTGAAATATGTAAGGCAGGGTATGGGCTCGGTTTTATTAACCCATAAGTCACTCCACCTCATGGGAGGATGTTTTTTCTCATCCCCATTCCATTGTGAAGGATCTAGGTAGGATTTTTCAGGGAGAACACAGACCGAGCAAGGGAGAAGCATTAGTTTTCAGTTTGGGGAGGAGAACACAGACGCAACAGTAAGAAAGAAAACTAGAAAATTGTGAATTTGAATGAAGCCTCATTTGGAAGGCCAAGATCTCCTAGAATTCGTGTGGGAAGTTAAATCCAATGGGGGATGCATCGACCTGAATCCATGGGAGAATTGGAGAGTGTGGGACTCCCTGCAACCCATGGGAAAACCCAGATCTGATAGCCCAAAAGGGCAACGTAGGATAGAACCATTCGGCTGCAGCGATGCCCAGCAATCCATTGGGAAGCCCAGGTTTGATAACCAAAAAAACCCAGTTCTGGGACAAATCCTTTTGGTCGCAACGATGAGGAATATCCAAGAGCAGATCGTAGTGGAAGAGAGACCAGGGGGTTCAGACTTCATGGTAGAGCCAGTGAGGGCTCATTTCACCTTGGTTTAGAAGTAGGGACCAACCATACCTACCCAGGTCAACGCTGAGGGAAGGGGTGCCCAAGGGACTGTGCAATAGAGAAGGGGACCTTACTTAGGTTGAGAGTGGAGGTGATGGGGATGCCTAGATTGTATGAATCCATTTGGATATGCTTGTAGCTCTGTGTTGATCTCATTGACTTAGAAACCTCCTTCCCTGTCTCCCCAGTTGCTTGACATAGCCAACTATGTGATGGATGACCCTGAATGATTGTGAAACCAAGACTGTGAGTGGAATTGAGTAGTTCCTCCTTAGTGGATACACATCCCCATCTCGGGGGTGGTCTCTGAGTGCTGGAAAAATACAGGCTGGGGAGAGACATATGGTTGGGTTGGAACGTTGCAGTTGATAGCCAGTTGCTTGGATATTCCAATGGAAAAATAAGCGTTCTCTGTGATTCATATCATGTTTATTCTATGTGTTTTAGTTCTGCAATGATTTAAGTATTAATGACTGTTATTGATATGTTGAATGCATGATAGATATGTGTGTGGTTAATGTTTCATTCAGCTATGTTTATTTGAGTATGCATATGCATCCACGTGTTTTAATGAAATTTTTCATTGATGAATAGGGATAAGTCTTGTTAAGGCCCAGGAGGTTCGGAATGTTCAGCCATAAATTTGGGGGAGAGATAGACACCCCCTATTGTGTTCATGTTCCCTCTAAGGGTCTGTATTGATGGGAGGAGACATAACAGAGTAGTATAAGATCCCTTACAAAGGGGTTAAGAGGCCTTGATGAAGTTTGGGGCCACATTTTTGGTTGGAAGAAGGACAGGATCAGATTCCCCAGGTGTGGCAGAGGATCATGTAGTCCCATTGGGATTTCCGAGAGATTTTCAACGATACAAAGTTTTACAAAAATCGACATAGGATGAGGAATATATCGACCTGATAAGTCGACAGTACTAGGAGTGTAAGGCTATGTTTCGAATTTCAACTCTCGCAAGACGGATTGCAGAGTGTGGAATTCAAAGGAGTAATTTTCCCAGAGTTGGGAATTCAGAGTTTCGACTTCCGACTCCCGCAAGCCGGATTGCGGATTGCGAAATTTGGAGGAGTAATTTTCCTAGAGTTGTGAATTCAGAGTTCTGACTTCTGACTCTCGCGAAATTCGGAGGGGTAATTTTCCTGGACTTGTGAATTCAGAGTTCTGACTTTTGACTCTCACAAGCCGTATTGTGGAGTGTGGAAGTCAGAGGAGTAATTTTTCTGGAGTTGGGAATTCCGAGTTCCGACTTCCAACTCCTGCAAGCTGTATTGTGGAGTGTGGAATTCACAGGAGTAATTTTCTTGGAGTTGGGAATTTGGAGTTATGACTTCCAAATCCCGTAATTCGGATTGCGAAGTGCGAAGGTCGGAGGTGCAATTTTCCTGAAGCTATGAATTTTGGGGTTCTGACTTCTTAATCCCATATTGTGGATTGCAGAGTGCGAAATTTAGAGGTGTGATTTTGCGAAGCTAAGAGTTTTGGGTGTTCCGAATTTCTGACTCCTGCATCGCGGATTGCGGAATGTGGAAGTTGGAGGCTTATTTATTCGACACCATCTATTTTTTGTTCCTCCTGTCCGACTCCCGCATCACAAAATGCAGAATTTGGGGGTATAATTCTTGAAGTGACGCGTTGGGGTGCTGACTTCCAAATCTTGACTTGCAGCTTGCGGATTGTTGCTTGTGGATTGCATATTGTGGACTGAAGATTATTGCAGCCGTGTAAAAGCGCATAGTTTTGGATAAGTTTGAAATTTTTTTTATTAGGTTGTTCCCCCATCACTCTAAAGAGCACCGAGGGGATTGGGGACATTATAGAGCCAAATGCGCAAGAACAGAGATGCAACACAGCAGATGAGGCACAAGATGATGTAATTTATCTGAGACAAATGCACAAAAACATATATGCAACACAACATATGATGCACAAGATGATGTAATTTATATGAGATAGATGCAAAAAAAAAGATGCAGCACATCATATGATGCGCAAGACGATGTGATTTAGCTGAGATAGATGCGCAAAACTAGAGATGAAGTACAACATATGATGTGCAAGATAATGTGATTTATCCAAGACAGTTGCACAAAGACAGATGAGCAACATAGTAGATGGAGCGCAGTATGATGAGTTTTATCTAAGACAAGTGTGTAGGAACAAATATACAGTATCATAGATGGTTCACAGAAGGTTATCATTTATTAGATACAATTGCGCAAGAAGAGAACTACAGAACATTGGAGGATGCGTAGTATCAGTTGAGTTTTCATATGCACAAAATCAAAAAGTATGCTGAAACAATGCACAGATTGCATAAGGTTATGAAATATGAGAACTAGTAAGCAATATTGATGTAGTAAAGTGAAGTGTGTGATATAGTACAACAATTGCAAGATCAGAGTATATAGAAGGTGCGCACAATGGAATGTATTGCAGCAAATTTGAAGAGTGCGTAGATCAGTAGAAAGCAAAGATGAATCTTCTACAGTCATATCAGGGCGGTAGGATAGGGAAAGGAAGAGGGATTTGGTGATTTCTTTAGGCCGGTTCCTATAAAACTAGGGGGTCAGTGCCTCCTTCCAGTCAGAGATGGTAAATCAGGGAGTCGGTGCTTCCTTCAAGTCGATGCATGTAAAACCAGGGGGTTGGTGCTTCCTTATGGTTGGTGCTGGAGAAATTTGGAAGTTGGTGCTTCCATGAATGTAATCTTCATAATATAAGAGAGCATTTTGTGGCTTTCTCATGTTTGGGTTTCCAAGTAAAATATTTGTGTTCTATGTATTGCACATATGTGGATGAATGTTATTTTTTTGTGGTGAATGCATAATATAAATTCTGTTTAATTTTGATAATAAGTGAAAATTGTTCATAACTATGCATAGTATTGATTCACCCCCCTCTCAGTATTAACAATATTTCCAACAATTGGTATCATAGTAGGTTTCTTCAGTAACAACTTAAAAACTGGAAGATAGATTCTTGCGCAAATATGGACAATCAAGAAGGACTCCACCAACAAAGCACCTAGATTTGATGGCTCCAACTATACTTTCTAGAGGATAAGAATGGAGGTATATTTGTAGTCCCTTGGTGTTGATGTATGACAGTCAATTGAAAATGGGTATAATGTTCCTGCAACTGCACCAGTTGAAAGAAGACAATATGAATGCAATGCAAGAGCAAGGTTTGCAATGTTATGTGGATTAGCATATTCTGAGTTTACTAATATCATTCATTGTTTCTCAGCAAAAGATGTATGGGACAAACTCAAGACCATCTATGAAGGAGACGATAAGGTCAAGAAGGAAAAAATATAGACATACTTTGGTTTATTTGAGTCCCTAGAGATGAAAGAAGAAGAGAACACTACATCATACTTTCTTCAAGTCAATGAGATAGTCAATGCTATCAAGGGTCTTGGATTCTCTCTAACCGAAGAATCGACTATGCAAAAAATACTGAGAAATATGCCTCCACGATTTGACTCAAAGGTGTCTGTGTTAGAAGATAGGACCGATCTTGAAAATTTGACAAAAGATGAGCTTCACAGAATCCTCACTACATATCAAATGAGGATCGAAGGGGATAATCCTACTAGGAAAGAAGCATCCTTCAAAGCCACAAGGAAAGAAAAACATGAGCATGAAAAAATATCTTGTGATGAATCAGATGAAGAAGAGGTAAACTTTGTGAGAAAGTTGAAAATAGGGCATGGAAAGTATAAGAGTAAGTTACCCTTCAAATGCTTTAAATGTGGAGGAGTAGGCCATTGTGATTCTAAGTGTCCTTATAAATAAGATAGATATAGTAACAGTGAAGAATATGCCAATGAAAGAAGGATGGCACACCCACAGGATAGATTTGAGAGAAGGAAGAAGTTCCGTAAACAAAAGAAGAGTTTGTACTTTAAGGAAGACAACAGTTCATCCAAAGAAAGTGAATGTGATAACTATCCACAAGAAGTTCTTTTCATGGATTTTCTAAAAGATGAAGGTAGTGAAGAAAATAAAAGGTGTTGCTCCTCCAAAGAAACATCAAAACTAAATCAGGAACTCTAGATCAGTAGTTTGTTAGTGGAACCTTTAATTCACCTCCAAAACCTATTGCAAAAATTGGATTAGATAGAAAATATGGAGAAGAAGAAGAAGTTGCAGAGGTTTACTGGGAAGGTGAATTGGTTAGCGCCTTGGAAGAATTAAAGAAGTAAAGAAGGAAGAACAAACTCTTGCAGGACCAAATGTCAAAGTATGAATAACAATTCAAGAATACTAAGGCTATTCAAGAGTCACTTGAAAAGAAAGTGAGTGAAAAAGAAATGGATCTTGAGAAACAACTAAATTGCATAGTAGATGAAATAAGGAAACTTGAAAAAGAGAGATATATATTGAAGATATCACTGGAAGAGTCAAGGGATAAAAATGATCTGCTAACAATCCAACTTGAGCAAAGGAATAGACAAATATCTAACTTAGAAGAAAAAATTTATGCGATAAAAGGGAAGGAACATGCTCAAGGTCACAACATGAATGACACTATGTACTACAAAAACCTTGGAGATAACCAGACTCGTCTTGATGTAGAGAACAAATTCAAAAATAACACATCAATCCTGGATAAGATATTGAATGATCAGAGACCACCTGCAGAAAAATTAGGACTTGGCTATGAAAGAACAATTGAGAAGGTCTGTAACAACAAGTACATTCCAAATCAAATGAATCCATTACAATCCAGTTATGATTTCCTGTTAGTACCTAGATTTTTCCATGGGAAAAATATCGTATGGAGCCGTTGCACATGGCACTTATGATTTGTTTTCAAACCTTGGGGAGATAAACAACGAAAGGAAATATAGCGGAGGCTATAAGGAAAATATAAGCTAGATACTGGGGGATTAAAAATGAATACTACAGCATGAAGATCGGCCAGCCGTTAGATCTCGAGAGATCTGATGGCCCAAAGATCACACACGCCCATAAAGTGCATGGAATTTAAAGGTGGGGAGCATACGTGCAAGTTCAAAGGTGCTCAATTTAGATCGACGGTTGATATCTAAAGCACATTGATAAGTTGCGCGCTCCAAAAAGTGGCCTTGAGTGTGCGTTATCCTCAAAACTGTTGAGGACACGTGCTTGTTGATGTTGGTCACACCTCCTTTGTTAACGAAATGTAACTGCGGAAGATATTCTAAATGTACTTGTCTATTGTATTATTGTATTGCTCCTTCAGGAGATGTCATTGATGTAATTAATAATGTAAGAGTCATTGAAAGAGTCAATGCGAAACCTAACTATTATGTCGGCTTGGAAATATCCAAAAAATAATATTTTACTGTAAAGTGTATAGGTCGGCCCAGTTAGGTGAGTCAATCTGACCTAATTAGTAAAAAGGTCAAGTAACTTGTTTAGTATAAATAGGAGGTTGAGTTTCTCATTTGTATCACTCATCTCACTCAATCAAGCTCGCATAGGAGAGAGAGAGAGAAGTTTGTTGGTGAAGGAGAGAAGTTTTTTTGTCTTGGGGATTTTATCTTGTATTGGTGAATTCTATATTGAGGAAGTTTTGTTGGGGTTTTCTCCCTTGTGGTTTCCCTGAGATAAATTTTGTGTTATTTGTGTTGTTGTGCTTGTATTTATTTCAATGATCCTATTGTTTAATGTTATTATGCTAAACAAAGTAAAAACTTAACATGGTATCAAAGCAGGTCTGAAAGAGATCATTGTGTAGCTGCTCCCTAGGGTTTCCATTTCTAGAAACTAGAAATCTTTGAATTTTCTCTATAAATCAACTTTTGCGAAGATTCAGGATATGAAACTCTGAAACACCTAAGATGAAATTTTCATGTACTTTGTGTGCGATTTTTAGCCTCAGATTCATTGTACTTTAGGAGATTTGATCCATTCAAATTAGGGTTCTATCCTCCTCCAGAATTCAGTTGTAAAATGGTGACCTACGGATAAATGATATATCTAGGGATAAGAAGATCCAAATCGAATTCCGTAAGATGTATCATAAATTTCACAAACTGTAGTTTCTCTAGTGCGAGTTTTAGAACCTGGAGATGAAACAATGACACATGGTAGTCCGTACAAGGTCTCTATACTGAAAGAGTCCATAAACATGTCATCTTGGGAAACTTATCATGAGTTCCACTTGGTGAATCCAATCCTATTCTAACCTATGGGGTTGGATAGAGGAAAGATCATACTATCACAAGACGTAGTTTCAGACCTTTAGGAGCATAAATTTCGGAGATACATCATAATTAAGACTAGACAAATATGCAGTAGAAATTGAAGAAACTAGTGCATTAAATATTTTGCAGTCCTGTCCATAGATTTGGGAAAAGGAGTACTTTTCCTAAATCGACTTGGGGAGGCGTATATTTTTCCTCCAATCAGTTTCATAAGATATCAAAGTTGAAAAATTAGGGTTTCTCTGTCAAACCCTAGGTCAATCCAGAAGTAGTTCTTGGAGAAGCAATTTCACAAGTAAGTACTATATCCCATACAAATTGAAGAGAATAGGCTATATCATATGGTATGAGGATTGTCAATCATTTTATACACATGATACAAGAATTTTTAAATATCAATCATGCTGCTAATTTATTATTAATGCATGGTTGTCCCACACGGATCTTCATGGTTGAATGATGATAGAAATCTTAGTACAGTCATTTTAGAAGTTTTACAGGTAACACCATGATTAGATTTGAGGCAAGAAACAACTGCATATGGAACATCAAGATAATCTTTGTTTTGTTGGGGCAATCTCTCATACAAATTGCCTCCATGTTATAAAAACAAATTCATGTTGATTATGATATTTATTTCTTAGTTGCTCTATTTTGCCTCCATAAATATGGATCTTGAAATTATTCTCAAATCTCGATTTGGATCATTTGCACAACTGGTTGGAAACATGTAATAAATATCTAACAATCAAGCTTGCAGGATAAAAGGAGGGGTACATGGCAGGAATGATGAGCATGGTAGCAGGTATCTTATTCTTCTGAGTTGTCATAAACATTGAATTTCATATAAAACAGTCTAATACATTTAAACCAACAAATTGATGGCATTGTTGGCAGCCTGGGGTATGATTGATTGTGTCATGCTTTGTTGGTATTTGAGCTCACATGTAATAGAGTATTCTCAAAGACATCACAATAGGTCCATGGCATAAATATGGTATATTTGTTGACACCAATATTGTTATAATGTGCTACTTTTTTCTTTAAAAATAGAAATGGATATGAGTTCATATTTTATGATTCTATTGGTTCAAATTTCCCACGTGAATAAGATCCAAAGAAGATGTAGGGAAAATACCATTAATTAAAAAGGGAACTTGTGAAGGAAATATCTGCACACTTGTAACAACCTCTTTCTCTTTCCCAAGACCTCCAGGATAGCAGCAAACAAATTGGGTGGTTGACATCATTACAACTTATAGGTCATCTCTTTGTTTTAGAGAAAACACATTGAAATTTCCATATTTTATGAGTTGGCTCATGATACCTTTGTATGATCTGTCAAGTTTTAGTCCTATGTACATCTTTTTTACACCTGAGGGTAGGTAAAATATTCAGTTTGGGGGGGGGTTATTATGCTTGCTGATTTTCTCTCTCATTTTCCATCTCATATTTTTTTTTCTCATATCTATAAAGTGCACAAATTGAAGTAAGCATATCTTCCAAACCATGGACTGGGTTTTAACGAAACTTGGAAAAGAGAAGCATTACAATAGGAAGAACAAACTTTGTAAGTTTCAGCTCAATCCACTACATGTTTTTCGAGAAAATGCCCATCATCACCTACATCCATTTTGCTTATATCTCAATATCCATGCATCATATGGATTTGTTTTTTGGTGAGAATAATAATTGTGGTAAGGGGAATATACTCACCAATTTTTAGAGAAAAAAAAGTTTCACGGATTTCAAAAAAATGGCCATTATCACCTACATCCAATTTGCAATTTTCTCAAAATTTGTGATGCGGGTATCTCTGATTTTTGGTGTGGAGATGCATTGGACTAGCAAAAAATTGATTGAAAAATTTCATCCAAACCCAATTTGTATTTTGTGATAAATTGGTTCAGGAATTTTGTTGAAACAGTTGCTAAAACATCTGCTGAAACACCTGTAAAAATTTGCCAATATAGACTTTCAATGACTTATTTGCTCATTTCTCGAAATCTGTGAACCGAGTCTTTCCAAAATTTAGTATGGATATGCAATATGCTAATAAGAACTTGCATGAAAATTTTGAGCCATATCCATTTTGTATTTTGAGATATATTCAACTGTTCCAACACTATTTCAGCATTGTTTCAACAATGTCTTAGTAGAGTTTCAACAAGGATTTTGAGCAACAGGATATCTTTGGTGCATTTGTTTTATATGATTTTTGGTAGGAATATGTATTAAAAGGTGAATTATTATATTACCAAAACTCTTCTTCATCCAAGTTATGGTTTTGATACAAACTAGAAGTTTCAAAATTGTTGTTACTCCACTACACTTTGTTGAAACTCCATTAGATTTGATAAGAAATCACTTGATACCACTTTGTTTATATCTCGAGATCCTTGCATAATATAGCCTTTATTTTTGGTATGGAGAAGCATGAGAATAGTATGAACATTCTTGAAATTTTTTAACAGCATCCACTTTGTACTTTGTGAGAAAATGATTCATAAAGTTTGCTAAAACAATTGCCGAAACTCCATCAGAATTGATAGAAATCACTTCAAGGCTACTTTTGAAGGTATGATGGCTATGAACATGAAGCATAAAGCTGCTAAGATGATCTAGATGACCTTATATTGAGAAATCATCACTTGTTTTGTTCATGATTTTATAACGATGACATGTTTTAATATTGTCCTTTCATGAGAAATGAAACAGTCGTTGTTTGAAGAAGTTTCAAGTATTATTTGGAAAGACGAATCATATTCCATTAGAATCATCAATGGGAAACTAGAGTAGTTTTGGTCACTATGCATGGTAAAATGAAAGCAACAGTCAAATGAGTCCTTCTAGTTTGGATGCTACACAGGTATTGGGTTGCATGAGGACATGCAACAATTTCAGTCTGGGGGAGATGTTGGGTCATAGATTTGTCCATATTTTCATCACCTATCGACAACTATTTCATCTCTCTTCTTCCTATTATTTCCCATTTATAATTGCATTTTCCATCCATTTGTTGTAACTTCTCGTAAAATACCATATTACTCCCATTGATGCTTTAGTGGTTAATAATGATTATTTTCCTTTATTTTTGATGAATTGAAGACTATTATGCATAATTTTACTGATGATGGTTTGTGAAGTGATTTTTCATATTAGCAGCAGCATCACTCATGGTTCAAGCCTCCAAAGTTGGCATGCTAGCACACATCCACATGGAAATATACAACATTGTTGTCTTCTTAGGTTTGACGACATGTATTTGTGATATTAAATTCGTACCTAGGTCAAACATGGAAGCCTTCAGCTCATGATCAAACGGTCCCAACCAAAAACGCGCGCGAGATAAGAACACTGATTTTTGTTGCAATTTGTTTGGTCAGCTGAAGAATAATATTGACAATTTGGGACATGAGTTTTGTGCAGAACGACCTCAATTACTTGACTAGTGAGAAAACCTCCCAAAACAACCACGGTTTGAGAGATACGAGTGGTTCTTTAAAGGGAATTTTGTCAGATTTATTGTTGCGGCTGGTGTTTTAAATTAGCAATTTGTTAAAACATATTCCAAGTTGGGAATTTGGTTCCTCATCCTCATGAGAGATTTTTATGTATAAATATGTAATTAGTCTCATGTGTGGGGGTTGAACAAATAGTATTCAAATTCATTATTCTCTTCGGATCCAACTTTGTAACAGTTCAAGCTTGGTTAATAAATGTTGGTGGTTTCTTAAAGCAGAGTTGTAGACTTTCATTGTGGAGATCCAGCTCTGCTTAGTGGAGGAAGGGCCCTCTTACCTGAGAAGACGATGGTAGTGTTGATTGCAAGTATAATTTTAGTTGTGCATGTGTGTTTCATTCTTGATTTTATTTATTGATAAGATATTTATTCACTGACATTTATATTAGTAGATTGTTGGCCAACATTCATATAAATTTGAAAACTCAAAACTCATTTTTGATTCATATTCATTTGGAGTCGTTTAATAACTTATGAGAATGATTGAATTTGTGTGCTATAATTGAGATAGTGAGTGGATTTATATTCAGAAGTAGGAGCTCTGATTTGCTACAATTAGTGCAAACGTGAATTTAATTTGAATGCCAATTTAAGCAAGAGTGAATTGATTTGATTTATTTTAAAGAATGTGTAATCTAGTTTACAATGAGTTTCGATTTCATACCAATAGATAAATAGTGTCAGGTATAAATTGTGCTTGCATAGATATTGCACGATAGCTTTGAAATAAAAGACTTCCTCGGGTTGACAGTTTATGTTATGGGAGTTTCAGTTGTTTATTTAATTAGACAATTAATCTTCCCAACAAATATTATGCTGATAAATAATATAAATGGACCAAATGGATTTGTAAGGTACAACAAAGGGGATACGATTCCCCTAGAGTGGAAGATGAAAGGGGGCCTATGGGTGATTGAATCCTTGAATTCCAAGTGTTAGCAATAGAGCTAGTCTTGTTGTTTCCATGAGACTTGGATAATCCAATTACTGCATTTTATTACCTTCACCCAATCATTTATTTTCCCGTGTGATGTTGGTGGGAGAAGTCCCCTCATGCACATGGGGATTGAGGTATTTCCAGGACAGTTTGAAACGTCCTTTTTCTCCAAGATCAAAAGCCATGTTAGTCCCATCCTCCCTTATCTTCTACCTTTGGGAAATTGACCTCATGCATCCTATCGATAGACACATATTTCAGTCTCCCAAACTCTCCTAAGACTTTCACACCCTTCCCACCTAGACTTCATGCTCGTATACAAACTTACCATCATTGAGACTCACCCATGCACAGACAATCGAGACTCATTTTTGTGGATATATTCGCTCGGTTCACTTCGTGATAAATTCATTACAATGTGTAGACCCTTGTGGAGTTACCCTACGTAGACATCGTCAATTTACCCTCGCATATCAGACAATTCTACCCTCAGCGTTGTCACAGAACCCTCTTTCATGTCACTAGACTGTTGTTAACTCGAAGTGTTACATGAGAGAGTTTTATGTAAGTGAGCCCTGAGTATTGAGACTTCCCTAGTGAGTCTTGCTACTTGTATATTCCTAAGAATCCATGAATAGAGCTACATGTATATCCCTAGAATGATGCAACTTGTTGGACTCTTTCTATGCACATAGTGGAAGCACTTGGAAATATGGATCGCTTGAGGGACCTAGATTTGTGAAGGGGGATGCTTGATCCCAGAAGGTGTTGTGTGGACAAGTTGTAATGTCCCTCATTTTGACCCTTAGTATATTTTGGTTGTAATGTAAATATTGTATGCATGTGATGTATGATTCTTAGCGCGGAGCTCAAGGACAAGGCCCTGCTAGTGAATGCTCATCCTTGAAGAGGCAAGTATTTGGTATTATGGTAACCATGTGCTAGTAAGCCATGAAAAATGTAAATGATGTAAAGGATACCATGCAAATAAAAATACCATGGAGTTGGATATGGATGCAACTAAATGAGGGGGCTATGTATATCCACTAGGGAGTGGTGATGGGTTTGTGGAATGGAACCCTAGGATTCCTTATGTCGCCTTGAGAACCCGTTTGACTGTCCTAGATTCCATTGAATGCTATTGTAAGGAGGTGGGTGAAGATCATTGTTCATGAGGTCGATGGAGTATGGGACAACCCTGAAATCCGTAAGGTAGGGTATGGGGCTCTAACCGCTTGTACGATAAGCCAATCCACCTCTTAGGAGGACACATTACTTATATCTGGGGGGATTACTAATCAGAGAGCATCAGTGGAACCCATACGCAAACCGAACAGAGAAGGAAAAACCCAAAATCACGGTCCTCAGAGAGGCAACGATTTGCAGAGCCAAAATCGCTCAAAAAACTTGTGTGGGAGGTGGAATTCGATAAAGGATCCATAGACCTGATCCTTGGATCGAAACTAAGAGGATTAGATGCATGGAAGTTCATGAGAGAAGCAAATTGAATAGCCGAGTCCCTGTTACGGGACAGATCCATTCGACCGCAACGTGAAGGAAGATCTGAGGGAAGATCGCAGTGGGAATAAACAAGGAGGGTTTAGAAAACATGGTAGAGCCAGAAAGGGATCATTTACCTTGATCTAACATTCAGGACTGGCCATACCTTCCCATTTCAATGCTAAGGGAAGGGGTTCCCTAGGGACTGTGCAACAGAGAAGGAGACCTTACTTAGGTTGAGAGTGGAGGTGATGGGAGTTCCTAGACTGTCTGGGGTCATCTGGTTATTCCTATATATCTATGGATGAGCTTATTGATTTATAAATACCTTACCTGCTCCCCACTTGCTTGACAAAGCTAGTTATGTGTTGGATAACCTTGACTGATTGTGAACCTGATGTTGTGAGTGAGCCTCAGTGGTACTCCTTAGTGGATACATAGCCCCAACTCGGGGGTGGTCTCTGATTGCTGAAATAATACAGGCTAGGTAGAGACCTATGGTTGGGTTGGAATGTTGCAGTCCATAGCTAGTGTGCTTGGAGATTCAAGGAAAAAGATAAGTGTTTTTTGTGCTTGAATCATGCTATCCTATGTCGTGCAATGTTTCATTATTGACTTAATGGTGGAAGCTAAATGATACATGATAGATATATGAGAAGACATTATTTCATTCCACTTTGTGTTAATATGGCTAATTTATGGTGTGTGTGTTATTTACCCTGCTCTTGCACATTTACATTCTTATCCTTATGTTGGAACTCATATGTATTTATGTTTGAGGAATAGTGCTAAGTTTCTGCATGTTATTTCATCAATATTCCTGGGAGAGATATGCTGATGTATTCCATTCTACGTGTGTGGATAATGTCTAATTCTTTTGTGTTCATTGAGTATGCTTCTGCACATTTTCATTTCCATTGGTATAATGTCTTTGAATTGTCCCTTGATTAATAGGGCTAAGTATTTGAATGGTTCTTTGATGAATAGGACTAAGTGAAAGGCCCAAGAGGTGCATAATACTTCATTCATGACTATAGGGAAAGAATAGACACACCCTGTGGTGTTCATGACCCCTGTGGACCAGTTGAAGGAGACAGGATATGACATAGTGGAGCATAACTCTTGACAAAGTGATAAGGAGGATTATATGGGGTTTAAGGCCATATTTTGGAGTGGAAGAAGGGGAGGATCAATGCTCTTAGGTGTAGTTTAAGAACTTGCAGTGACATAGTTCTCACCAATATCTTTCCAACGGTACCGTACTTGCCAAAATAGGACTTAAGATGAATAAGTTATGGGATGGAGAAGTTGTGCAGTTGGGATTCTGACTTTCCGAACCCGCATACGGATTGTGGAAGACAGAAGGGAATTTTATAAGGGGTTGTGAAATGGTGGTTCTGACTTCTAAGTTCCGCATGTGGATTGTGGATTACGAAATTCAGGGATGTAATTTTCTCAGGTTAGCGAAGTTGGAGTTCCAACTTCCGAGTTCCGCATTGTGGATTGCGGAAGTCGGAAAGGTAATTCACAGAAGTTGAGAAATTGAAGTTTTTGACTTCCAAATTCCGCAACGCGGGTTGTCGATTTTGGAATTTGGGTGAGTAATTCGGCGAGGTGGTGAATTTGACATTCCGATTTCTGCATTGCAGATTTTGGAAGTCGGAGACGTGGTTTTCGGCGTCGTGTATTTGGCGTTCTAATTTTCGATTTTCGCACTGTGGATTGCGAAAGTCAGAGACATAGTTTTTGGTGCTGTGTATTTGGAATTCCTATTTCTGATTTCCGCACTGCATATTGTGGATTACAGAAGTCAAAAATGTGGTTTTCGGCGCTGTGCATTTCGCGTTTTGATTTCCGATTTCTGCACTGCAGATTGCAGATTATGGAATTCAAAGACGTGGTTTTCAGCACTATGTATTTGGCATTCCAATTTCCGATTTCTGCACTGCAAATTGTGGAATGTGGAAGTCGGAGGTGCACTCCGTCGGAGTTGTAATTTGTGGTCCGAATTCCAACTTTCGACTTCCGATTGTAGATCGCAGACTGAAGATCATTGTGGGTGCAGAGTTGCAGAACCTTTGGATTGCTTGGAAAAGAAGAAAAAAAATTAGTAGGTGAATCAAGGGTTGTCTCCCATCGACTCTAAAGGGAACCGAGGTAACTGGGGATGTAAAAAAAGTATCAGAGCCCAAGGTTGCAGCACTGGGGCTGCTTGGGATGAAGTATGATCCTACAAGGAGTCCAAGATAGGCCAAGTTGGACGTGACCACAATTATGAAATCAATGTGAACAACAAAGCGTGAGGACCTGATGCAATAAGAGCTATTGTAGTGATCAAGGAAAGCTACAAAGAGATGACAACGCCATGCAATTGGACCAACAATGATATGGAAGAAGAATTTGATGCTATGAAGGGAAATGGAAAGGGATAATTCCTTAACCCCTGTCTTTCTCTTGTGTTTATATTTTATGAGTTTTATATACAGAACATTATAGCATATGAATGTTGAGAATGCAAGAGATTAGATGTATGAAAATGAATATACACTAATTTCCACATTGATAGATATTGCATAGTGCATGCATGTGAGGTTGTGTATGGATAAATCTAGTAATTTTTTTGCGCCGAGAGGCGCTCTACAGCCCAGGATGGGGGAGATCCTGTAACGGATGTCACATGTCACATGTAACGTTTTCAAAAGTAATAAAATGTAAAAAGTAATAGTATGGGGGAGATCCTGTAACGGATGTCACATGTAACGTTTTCAAAAGTAATAAAATGTAAAAAGTAATAGTACGGGGGAGATCTTGTAACGGATGTCACATGTAACTTTTTCAAAAGTAATAAAATGTAAAAAGTAATAGTATGGGGGAGATCTTGTAACGGATGTTACATGTAACGTTTTCTAAAGTAATAAAATGTAAAAAGTAATAGTAGCCCTCCCTCGCAAAGCAGCCCTCCCTCCCTCCCTCCCGTCCACCTCCACGCAATCCTCTCCACCTCCATTACAGCCCTCCTCCCTCCTTCATCTCCACCTCCACCGCAACCCTCCTCCCTCCGGCTCCCGTTGTCCTCCTCCCTCCCGTGTGCTCTCCAATAACAACCAAAAATAATGGTTAAATTAATATTTAAATTTATATCATTTCAAAATTATTTAGATTAAATAATTTAGATATTTTATAATTTAGATTTAATATAATTTAGATTTAAAATTTATATTGAATTTAAATTAACATTTAATTTATATTAACAATTAATTTAAATTAACAATTTAAATCAACATTTAATTTAAATTAACTTTTAATTTAAATTTAAATATATATTAAATTTTACACATAAGTATATAAGTTCTTTACATTGTATAATAAGAAGTACATGTGGTATAGTGGTAAGGGTGTTGGGATAATGGGACTGAGGTCCAAGGTTCAATCCTCCCAGGTCACCTACTTTTTTTTTTTAAATATGGAATTTCTTAAATATATTGAATTTCGTAAAGTGAGTTTTTAGATTTGCATTGATTTCAGTGCATTGGGTCTTTTTCAATGTAGATGTTATTATGTGGACGCATTGATTTTCAGTGTATGGATGCATTGATTTCAGTGTAGATTACCTAGATGCATAAATTTCAATCTGGATTTAAATTAACTTTTAATTTAAATTTAAATATATATTAAATTTTACACATAAGTATATAAGTTCTTTACATTGTATAATAAGAAGTACATGTGGTATAGTGGTAAGGGTATTGGGATAATGGTCGTGAGGTCCAAGGTTCAATCCTCCCAGGTCACCTACTTTTTTTTTTTTAAATCTGGAATTTCTTAAATATATTGAATTTCGTAAAGTGAGTTTTTAGACTTGCATTGATTTCAGTGTATTGGGTCTTTTTCAGTGTAGATGTTATTCTGTGAACGCATTGATTTTCAATGTATGGACGCTTTGATTTCAGTGTAGATTACCTGGATGCATAAATTTCAGTGTAGATGTTATTATGTGGATGCATTGATTTCAATGTAGATTACCTGGATGCATAAATTTGAGTCTGGATTTAAATTAACTTTTAATTTAAATTTAAATATGTATTAAATTTTACACATAAGTATATAAGTTCTTTACATTGTATAATAAGAAGTACATGTGGTATAGTGGTAAGGGTGTTGGGATAATGGGCGTGAGGTCCAAGGTTCAATCCTCCCAGGTCACCTACTTTTTAAAAAAAAATCTAGAATTTCTTAAATATATTGAATTTCGTAAAGTGAGTTTTTAGACTTGCATTGATTTCAGTGTATTGGGTCTTTTTCAGTGTAGATCTTATTATGTGGACGCATTGATTTCAGTGTAGATTACCTGGATGTATAAATTTCAGTGTAGATGTTATTATGTGGACGCATTGATTTCAGTGTAGATTATCTGGATGCATAAATTTCAGTCTGGATTTCATCGATGCATAACTATTAGGATATATGTTAATGTTTCACTTTTTTTATATAGAGTCTAAACTAGAAATGGAAGATCTGCATGCAATGGATGCTATGAGACAAACTGGCGAATAACCAATAATACAGAACACTGAACGTCATAGAACATATCAAGAAAGAAAATCTTATGAAATGACAACAAAAGAAAGAGAAGAAGACTTGAAACGAAAAGCAGAAGAACAAAAAGAATTACGAAAAAGGAAGTTGGACGAAATGACAACAGAAGAACGAGATGTAAACTATCATAACAAGCATTTAATAAGAAGCCTAAACTGTCCCATTGCAACCAATATTGCTACATATGTAAGAAGCAACTATTCTATGGAAGGAGATGAAGAAGGGTTGGAAGTTGAATTACTTATAGCCATAGGAGCAAGGGTAATGCTCACATAAAACCTTTGGACTGATGTAGGACTCGTCAATGGTGCTCTTGGAGTTATACAACAAATTGTATTCAACCCTAGCAGTTCGCCTCCAGAACCACCCATGTATGTTTCAATAAAATTTGATAATTATGTGGGGGGACCATGGGATGAATCGTTTCCTCAAGTTGTTCCTATTACATCTATCGAAAGAGGTAATAAAAAACAACTTCCGTTGAAACTCGCTTGGTGTTTAACAATCCATAAGTCACAGGGATTGACATTGGAAAAAGCTACTATTAGTATTGGAAAGCAAGAGAGGCAAGGTATGATATTTACAACAATATCTAGGGTTAAAGATTTAGTATGTCTACGATTTCAACCTCCATTCTCATATGATCGATATGAGAAGATGTCAAAACTACCAGGCGTGAAGATAAGAAAAGATGAAGAAGATAGATTGAGATTGATCATGATGTGAACCATATTTTCATTTATTTAATCCTTGCAAAATTATTGTCTCTATTTCCCAGTTTAACAATTTACTCAATCCTTAATACTTATTACTTACATTACGATAATCCTTGTAAATGTATCTGTGTTTTCAACTTAACCTTTTCCTTACAATGTTGATCAAACTCCAGTTTTGTGTCACTGCCCACAACTGAAACTAGCCTAGATCCAAATCCTAGGCTCAATCAAGTGCCGAGAGGGATCAAATCTCCCGAGGTGCCAACCTCTTCTCAGGTATTGCACTCAAGGAGAGGTTTGCACCTCGGGATATTTGATCCCTCTCGGTGCTTGACAGATCCTAGGATTTGGATCTAGGCTGGTACATATGCAATGAGCCACTAATGACAATTGTTGCGGTTGAAGAATGGTTGAAGATGTTGATGGTGTTGTTGCATGTGACAACAACCATATGAGAAGGATTGGTGCAAAAAATATATGATCATGAGGTTGGTGGAAGGATGGTGTAGTCCTTGCAAGAGACCAGCTGCTCATGTAACATCAAATATGTTAATGGGAGCCATGCAGGTAATGTTTTACTTATGCCAATTGTACAAGTGTTAAAAGGGGATTGGGTAAGAATCCCTTGAACCATATTTAGTAATCATAAAATGGTATGCATGTAAGGTTGAATGTATCCATGTTAATGTCATATCACGATGTTATGGTGAGGTATGGGGTAGTAAGGGAAAGGAACCTTCTACCATGTGACTCTTTTAAATGTTAGAATGCATTCATATGAAATTATATCATGCAATTTGTATATGTTGGTTACGAGTTTAATAACCAAATGAAGTGAGGACTTATGGTCCTATTATAGAAGTACATGTTATGTGAGATGGCCCTAGTTAGGCCATAATTTGTCTAGAATAGTGGCATGCATGACATGATAGTATAGTATGCATGGATCAATGCAAGGTGACATTGATTGGATATGCATTAAAAGATTTTGTAAATCTGTGGTTGCATGAAATGAATGCACATTAAAAGATAATGTAAATATTGTAAATGTGCATGCATGTATGTGGGTGCACATGTTGTGATGCATTGTGTGAATGCATGGTTGTATTACATTTGTGTCATTAAAATTAGATAATAGATGAAATGATGAATTAATAGTAATTATGGGATCATTTCATGAGCTGTTGTGAATGCAGGAGAATGATTGCATGAAGGTAGTCATGTTTGATGGGTTAACAGGATGCTTTGTTGGAAGGATAGAGTTGCACGAAAGAATATGGCTGTGAAGTAATGAATATTGGAATTTTTAGTTAAATTGCATGGATGATGTGATTGTATCTTGCAGTTCTATTGTGATGATGTGTGTGTGTGTGTATTTCCTTGCATTTGAGATGTTAATAGTTGAAAGTGTTTGAAATATGGAGTGTTATAATTCTGAAAACACTTCAGTGACTGTTGCAGCAACGAAATATTATATGCATGAAAAATTACAAGTGTTTGGACTAATTTAAATTTTCAGATTTCAGGTAGACTGTCTTGGGCATGGCCATGTGGGAAAACCCATATTAAAGGATGGAATATACCATGCACAAAATCCAAATATTGTGAGGATGATCTCATGAATGTGAAATATGATTTATGGATGAAATAGATTTGCAATTTTCTAATTTAAGTTTACGAGAATGATCTCATGGTTGCAAACCTAATTTCTGTAGAAAAATAAATTGTAAAATTCATTTTTTTTTAATTTTGTTAATGATTGCTAATGACTATTTGGATTATATAGCATTTTGTGAGGAGGACATGTTGTGGGTGGATGTTCATGTGTGGTAGCAAGCATAAGACCATAATGGACAGAGTGATACCACTTACAAGGTCCAAACAATATGAGGATGGCCTCATGATTAAACAAATATGATTTATGTCATAGACATAATTGTAAATTCATGTTGAATTTAATTATTAATGCCATTGATTGGTTATGGAAAAATCAGATTTGAATTAAATGATGATTAAATGTTGCTGATTGTTTGGCTATTTGAGAAGTGTTTCAGGAAGTTACATTGCAGGAAGATCATGTTTGAGGGCTTGCAAAAGCCAGACTCCATGGGAAGGATCCCATGCTTTGTAAATGGGTTTCGGGTGAAACGCCATTGTATATTTCGAGAATGTCTCATCCGAACTGCATGTTGGAAAATAATGTGGGTGAAATGGTAAAATTATTCCAATAGGGAATATGTTGTCTATGGAACGTGAGAGGCTTTGGGGTGGAAAAACAAGGGACTATTAACTCAGAGAAGGGATCCCCCATTCCTTGCGAAGGAAGAGAAAGATACATTTACAAAACGGATGAGTATTTTGTAACCCTAACTAAGAATATACATGTCTAGTTACTAGAGTTAATGTACATAGCATTTTTTTATTCTTATTTTTATTATTATTTCAAACTACTTGAGTGTGATTAGGGCCTACATGGCTCACATCGAAAATGGATGCATACCTTTCGGTTGCTGGAGCATGTTATGGTTTTCAATATTGACTACACCCTAAGGGAATGGACGCATTCCTGGTGTTTCAATATTAGAAAGTGAATGTTTATGAAATATGTACAATTTTATATCAGCAATATTGATGAGATGCTTATCCATCTTGTGTTGTAGTTTAAACAGATGCAATTTGGTGCTGCACACTAAAGAAGCAAAGTGAAGAAGGAGTAACATCCCTATGTGTGGGAGTGGTTTTTCATTGCCTGATAAACCCATTCGTCATATTGGCTTGGCATTAGTTACTTGAATGATGTGGTGATGTTTGTAAAGGCATAAAATCCCTATTGGTGCAACAATGAGGTGGGTGTCGAGACTAGCTAGAAAACCTCTTGAGATGCATATGGCTCTGTAGTAGAGCCTTGACCTGGAAATGGTCATTTTGCAGTTTCCTTCCATTGTCTTGTTTGTTGGTTTATCCAACAATACTAAGAGGGGGGGGGGTGAATCAACATTTCCTTCTTTTTCTTTTAATTAAAAAAATTAGTATTTAAACAATGTATAATATGAATCAAACAAGAAAGGATAGAGAATTTTATCGTGGAAACCTCAAAGAGAAAACCACAAAATAAAACTTATTAATAAAATTATTTCTACAAAATTATTTTTCTGCTGCAACAGAAAGGATGCTTCAACATCCCAGTTTTGTATCTGCACCAACATATAAGGATGATGCAACACCCCTGTTTTCCAGTTGCTACTGGAAGGAGGCTACAAACTCCCTAATAGGCTTCGACCTGCCCCTAGCACCACCCAACTTCCTTGATGTTTATAACTTCTTGATTTTCTACTTGATTCATCAATTCTAGAAATGGTTCATGCTGCTGGTCTCTCCCTTTATTTATGCTGCTACGATCTGCATTGTATAGACATCTTTCCTCTAAATAAAAAATCTATTTAAATACATCAGTCACTCATAGGAGTGTGTTTCTTCAGTTCATGTCTTTCCAATTCATGTCTTTCCAAATATTTGTTTATTAAGTTCTATTTTATATCTCTATTTATTACTAATTTTTAATTTTCATTAATTAATTAAACCTTTTGACATCAATGCCAATATTCAACATTATCCCCCTTTGGCATTGATGGCAACACCAATAGTTCTCCCCCTTTGGAAACAATGACAAATGCCTCCTTTTGACAACTCCCCCTATCAACATGTCTCCCTCTGACAAGGTATTTTCTTCTTTTATCTATTGTAGGGATATTACTCCCACCTTTTGTCTAAGATACTCAAAGGCTTCTTTGGGTAGTGGCTTAGTGAAGATATCATCTATCTGCTCTTTTGTATCAACATATTCCATTCTGACAACTTTTTGTGACATTTGATCTCTTGGAAAGTGATATTTTATTGGAATGTGCTTTGTCTTGGAGTGCATGACAGGATTTTTTGATATGTTTATGGCACTGGTATTGTCACAGTTTATCACTATGGGATGCTCATACTTCACAAGTATGTCTTCCAATGTCTGCTTCATCCAAATGACTTGAGTACAACATAATGCAGCAACAATATATTCATCTTCTATTGTAGATAGTGTAATGGAAGGTTGTTTCTTGATTAGCCATGATACCAAACAGTCTCCCAAGTAGAATGCTTCTCCACTGGTACTCTTTTGGTCATCAACACTTCCTACTCAATCTGCATCAGTGAAGGATTTTAAAGTGAAGTCTTGGCCTTTCGGGTACCATAAACCATGCTCCATAGTACCTTTCAAATATTTGAAAATTATTTTTACTGCTATTATATGTGTTTCTTTGGGGCCTGATTGGTATCTAGCAACCAATCCTACAACTCGCATCACATCCGATCTTGTAGCTGTCACATATAGAAGACTACCTATCATAGATCTATACATAGCATGATCCACTTCCAAAGATTCCTCATCCTTGTTGAACTTACAGCCAGTGATCATGGGGATACTAACATGATTGGAATATTCCATCTTAAATTTTTTTAGCATCTATTTAATGTACTTGGTTTGAGAAATGAAAATCCCTTTGTCTGATTAAGTGACTTGTAATCCTAAGAAGAATGTTAGTTCTCCCAACAGAAACATTTCAAATTCTTTCTTCATATCTGAAGCAAAGTTTACACTTAGGACTTGTAGACCACTCCAAATGTTATATCATCTACATAGACAACAACAATGATCATATTCTCATTTTCAAATTTTATGTAGAGATTACTATCATTGGCCCCTCTTTTGTATCCTTGTTGTTTCAAGTAGTTTTAAAGTCTTGAAAACCATTCCCTTGGAGCTTGTTTGAGACCATAGAGTGCCCTTTTTAATTTTCAAACATAATCTTTTTTTTCTGATAAGAGAAAACCTTCAAGTTTTTCAATATAGACTTCTTCTTCAAGATTTCCATTCAAAAATGCAGATTTAACATCCATTTGATATAGTTTGAAATTTTTATGACATGCAAAAGCTAAGAACATCCTGATTGCTTCAAGTCTTGCTACAGGGGAAAATGCTTCTTCAAAGTCAATACCTTCCACCTGAGCATATCCCTTGCATACTAGTTTGGCCTTGTTTCTTATTACTTTACCATCTTCATTCAACTTGTTCTTGAAAATCCACTTGGTCCCGATCACATTCTTGTCTTTAGGTCTTGGTACAATTTCCCAGGTTTGGTTCTTTTCTATTTGGTCCAACTCCTCATTCATAGCTTTGATCCAATCGTCACTTTTGCTAGCTTCTACAAATGTTTTAGGCTCTACTAGTGAAATTAGTGCTTATTCTTAATCATATATTAACCTTTTTCTTGTTTGAACTCCAGTACTTATGTCACAAATAACTTGAATTTCAGGACGATCTCTTTGAATTCTTCTTGATGGTGATCTTGTATTAGGCCTTGGAGAATATTCTTTGTTATTTTCATGAGCTACCTCATCTTCCTTTTCTCCCTACTCAATTTCTTCTTCATCGTGTGAATCCTCTTTCATTTGTGAGTCTTCTTCGTCCTTATCATTATTTGTTATCTCATCATCTTGAGTTCTAATACTTCTTGGCTTCATGTCATCTACTCTTACATCTGCACTCTCTATGATCTTGTGTAGTCTTTGATTGTAACATCTATATGCTTTCTTGGTGGATGAATATCCTAGAAATATTCCTTCATCGGTTATGGAGTCAAACTTACCAAGATCATCCTCATTCCTCTTTATGTAGCACTTGCTACCAAACACTCTAAAATATTTGACAGAGGCGGATCTTTCATGCCATAGCTCATAAGGAGTCTTGCCATGATTTACTCTGATTTTTCCTCTATTAAGTACATAGACAACTGTATATACTGCTTCTCTCCAATATGCATCTAAAATTTTTGCTTCATTAAGCATAGTTCTGGCTGCTTCTTGGACTATCCTATTTTATCTTTCCACAAGGCAATTTTGCTGAGGAGTCCTTGGAGCTGAAAATTGTCTTTTAATTCCATGGGTTTCACAAAACTCATTGAATTTGTTTGAGGTAAACTCTCCTCCATTATCTGACCTTAAACATTTGATTTTCATATTTGTCTCATTCTCAACCATTTCCTTAAAAAATTTAAACTTCTCAAAAGCTTCTGATTTTTCTTTGAGGAATTCCACCCAAGTCATCCTTGTATAATTATCAATGAACAACATGAAATAGGATTCTTCTTGCAAGCTTTTAGTTCTTATTGGTCCAAAAATATCAGTGTGAACTATTTTCAATGGCTGTGAGGATGTATATTCCTTGATTCTGAAGGAACCTTGCTCTGATACCAATTGTTGGTTTATCCAACAATACTGAGAGGGGGGGGGGTGAATCAGTATTTCCTTCCTTTTCTTTTAATTAAAACAATTAGTATTTAAACAATGTATACTATGAATCAAACAAGCAAGGACAAAGAATTTTATCGTGGAAACCTCAAAGACCAAACCACAAAAGCAAACTTATTAATAAAATTATTTCTACAAAATTATTTTTTTGCTGCAACAGAAAGGATGCTTCAACATCCCAGTTTTCTATCTGCACCAACATATAAGGGTGAGATAAGGATGCTGCAACACCCCTGTTTTCCAGCTTCTACTGGAAGGAGGCTACAACCTCCTTGACAAGCTTTGACCGGGCCCTAGCACCACCCAACTTCCTTGATATTTATAACTTCTTGATTTTCTGTGTGATTCATCAATTCTAGAAATGCTTCCTGTTGTTGGTATCTCCCTTTCTTTATGCTGTTGTGATATGCATTGTAGAGAAATATTTCCTCTAAATCGAAACTCTATTTAAATACCTCATTCACTCATAGGAGTGTGTCTCTTCAGTTTGTGTCTTTCCAATTCATGTCTTTCCAAATCTTTGTTTATTAAGTTCTATTTTATATCTTTGCTTATTACTAATTTTTAATTAACTAATTAATTAAACCTTTTGACATCAATTCCAATATTCAACACTGTTGACCCAAAAGGAAGTGCTAACTTGGCAGTGGAGAGGGAAAACTAGGTATGTGACTGGTTTGGCACCATCAATGCCTGAGAAACCCAGCCGGTGTACTGGCTTGGCATTGACTACTTGGATGTTGTGGAGCAGCATGTGTGCTATCCAAACATTCATTCCACAGGTGATCCAAGGCTTGTAAAGCAGAGAAGGAACCTGTGGAGTAGCGAGAAAATGTTCAATACAGATAAGTATTTAATTATCATCTAATCCTTATTCTGAATAATGAAAAATTTCATGTACAAGTCTTATAACAACCAAGATGATACGTCATTGTTTCTTTGTTGGAAACCTAGGTCATTGTAGGAAGAAAGGATTTTTAAGGTGTCCTAAGGATGCATTTGGACATATGACTGTTCTAGAAAGCTCAATAGAATCAACAATGATAAGCTGGTGCTAGTGGAATTGTGTGGGTCCTAGCAGCCAAGGGTTCTGTAGGAAAACCATGGGGAGGGGTTCCCTGGTTGAGAAATCCTTGGATAGACCTTTGACACTAAGTGTCACCGCCAAAATAAGAAAAGGTGATTAAAGCATTCACATTGGAAGTGAAAGAGTCTAAGGAGAATGGAACCACAATGGTGGTGTGGCTCCAGATTGGAGTAAGATGAAGAGGGGGAAACTCTTACTCTTCTCTTTCCTTTTTATTGATGCATTTAGAAAACATAAAATTGTTGAATGCATGATATAGCTGAAATTTGATTGCGTTTATTTGGTTGAAATAAATTATGAATGTTAAATAGTAAACTCCTTGTGAAAGGATGAGTATGAATGAGTCCATGTGTATGTTGGGAAAGCATGAAATGTATGTAAGTCTCATGATAAAGCATGAACTTTCCATGTCAATTGGGAAAGTAATTGACTGATTTTAATGTTTATGTTATGCTGGGCCTAACAAAAGTTGCCATGATGAATTCACAGATGAAAATTAAAGAAATTGATTACAGATGTTACAAGCCAAGTGTTGCTAGTGAGAAAAGTGAGAGCCAGGTGTGCACATTGGCCATGGAAGAAGACCAAAATATATTGGATTTGGATGAAAAATATCCCTCAAACAATTGCCAGGGAAGCAAGGAGATAGAATCCATGAATATTTCAGGCTCCTGGATCAACTGGAAGGTAAGGAAAAGGAAGGGATTGCTGTAGAACAATTCCCATGGGTGGAGCTGGAAGGTCATATCCAACAAGAGAATCCTGTAGATACCAAAGGACTTGGTTCTAGAAGCTCAAATTAAAGGATGAAATGCAGGACAAACCTGCAACATTTTCTGTAAATTTTGGGCATGTGTAAACTGTATATGTATTCCTAAGTATTGGAACACTGAGCACGGTGTTATCCTAAGGGGAGGGGAATTGTAATCTCCCTCATTTTGACCCTTGGGATATTTTGGATGTAATGTAAATATTGTATGCATGTGATGTGTGATTTGTAGCGTGGAGCTCAAGGCCAAGGCCCCGCAAGTGAATGCTCAGCCTTGAAGAGGCAAGTATTTGGTATTATGGTAACCATGTGCTAGTAAGCCATGAAAAATGTAAATGATGTAAAGGGTACCATGTAAATAAAAATACCAAGGAGATGGCTATGGATGCAACTAAATGAGGGGGCTATGTGTATCCACTAGGGAGTGGTGAGGGTGTTATGGAATGGAACCCTAGGCTGCCATATGTCACCTTGAGAACCCCTTTGATTGTCCTAGCTCCCATTGAATGTTGTTGTAAGGAGGTGGGTGAAGAGCATTGTTCATGAGGTCGATGGAGTATATGACAACGCTGAAATCCATACGACAGGGTATGGGGATCTGATCACTTGTCCCATAAGCCACTCCACTTTTTGGGAGGACACATTCCTCATCTCCGAGGGGGATTACTGATCGGAGAGCATCATTTGAACCCATACATAGACCGAGTAGAGAAGGGAAAACTCGAAATCGCGATCCCGAGGGAGGTCGCGATTTGCAAAGCCAAAATCAATTATAAAACTTGTGTGGGAGGTGGAATTCGATAAAGGATCCACAAAACTGACCCTTGAAGTGAAACAAAGAGGTTTAGATGCCTGCAAGTTCATGAGAGAACCAGATTGGATAGCGAAGACCCTGTTACGAGACAAAGGCATTTGGCTGCAACGTGAAGGAAGATCCGAGGGCAGATCGTAGTGGGAAGAAATCAGGAGGGATTAGATGGCATGGTAGAGCCAGAGATGGCTCATTTACCTTGATCTAACAGTCAGAACCAACCATACCTACCCATTTCAGTGCTAAGGGAAGGGGTTCCCTAGGGACTATGCAGTAGAGAAAGAGACCTTACTTAGGCTGAGAGTGGAGGTGATAGGGGTTCCTAGACTGTCTGGGGTCATATGGTTATGCCTATAGCTCTATGGATGAGATTACTTATTTAGAAATCCCTTACCTTCTCCCCACTTTCTTGACAAAGCTAGCTATGTGTTGGATAACCCTGATTGACTGTGAACCGATGCTATGAGTGAGCCCGAGTGGTACTCCTTAGTGGATACATAGCCCTAGCTCAGGGGTGGTCTCTTCTTGCTAAAATAATGCAGGTTGGGTAGAGACCTATGGTTGGGTTGGAACGTTGCAGTCCATAGCCAGTTTGCTTGGAGGTTCAAGGAAAAAGATAAGTGTTTTTTGTGCTTGAATCATTCTATCCTGTGTCCTGCAATGTTTCATTATTGACTAAATGGTGGAATCTAAATGATGCATGATAGATATATGAGAATACATTATTTAATTCCACTGTGTGTTAATATGGTTAATTTATGCTATATGTGTTATTTACCCTGCTCTTGCACATTTACATTCTTATCCTTATGTTGGTACTCATATGTATTTATGTTTGAGGAATAGGGATAAGTATCTGCATGTTATTTCATCAATCTGCCAAAAAGAGATATGATGATGTATCTCGTTATATGTGTGTTGATAATGTCTCATTCCTCTGTTTTCATTGAGTATGCTTCTACACATTTGTATTTCCATTGGTATAATGTCTTTGAATTGTCCCTTGATGAATAGGGCTAAGTATTTGAATGGTTCTTTGATGAATAAGATTAAGTGCAAGGCCCAGGAGGTGCATAATACTTCAGTCATGGCCATGGGGAAAGAATAGACACCCCCTGTGGTGTTCATGACCCCTGTCCACCATTTGAAGGAGACAGGATATGGTAGAGTGGAGTAGAACTCTTCACAGAGTGGTAAGGAGGCATATATGGGGTTTAAGGCCATATTTTGGAGTGGAATAAGGGAATTATCAATATTTTTAGGTGTAGTTGAATACCCTGCAGATGCATAGAGATCACCAAGAGCTTTCCAACAGTACCGGACTTGACCAAAATGGACTTAAGATGAAGAATTTATGGGTTGGAGAAGTTGTACAGTTTGGCTTCTGACTTTCCAAACCTGCATACGGATTGCAGATTGCGGAATTCAGAAGGGAATTTTATACGGGGTTGTGAAATGGTGGTTCCAACTTCCGAGTTCCGCATGCGGATTGCAGATTGCGGAAGTCGGAGAGGTAATTTTCCCAGGTTGGCGAGGTTGGAGTTTCGACTTTTGAGTTCCACATTGCAGATTGCGGAAGTCGAAAAGGTAATTTGTCGAAGTTGAGAAATTGAGTTTTTTGACTTCCGACTTCCACAATGCGGGTTGCGGATTGCAGAATTCAGGTGAGTAATTTGGCGAGGTGGTGAATTTGACGTTCTGATTCTGATTTCCATACTATGGATTGTGGATTGCGGAATTCATAGACGTGGTTTTCGGCACTGTGTATTTGGCGTTCCAATTTTCGATTTCTGCACTGCAGATTGCGGAAGTTGGAGATGTGATTTTCAACTCTATGTATTTAGCATTCCTATTTTCGATATCTGCACTGTGGATTATGGATTCCGGAATTTGGAGACGTGGTTTTCGATGGTTTTCATTTGGCGTTCCGATTTCCACTTTGCGGATTGCGGAATTCAAAGACGTGGTTTTCGGCGCTGTGTATTTGGTGTTCCGATTTCCGCATTGCGGATTGTGAAATGCGGAATTCGGAGGTGCGCTTCGTCGGAGTTGTAATGTGTGGTCCGAATTTCGAATTCCGATTGCGGATTGTGGACTAAAGATCATTGTGGGTGCAGAGTTGTGGAACCTTCGGATTGCTTGGAAAAGAAGAAGAAAAAATTAGGAGGTGATTCAAGTTTTGTCTCCCATCGCCTCTAAAGGGAACCGAGGTGACTGGGGACGTGACACATGTATTGTGGAGTCAAGGGTATGCTAGTTGTTTTATCCTACTTTAGATATCTGTGTGAGAATTTGGCTTGGCATAAAGAGCATAATGCTTGGTGGCTTGAGATATAAAAACATGTAGGTTCCCCCTCCCTATTGGACTCATATCTCGACTTGGGGGCTACTCTTAGCAGGAATAGTATATGTTAGACAGAGTACCTATGGTTGGGTGGAAAATCACACTTACATTTCCAGTTCCTTGGATCCTTATTATAGATAAGTATTTCATTGTGTTTGAATCTAACATATTGTTGTTTGATGAGTATTCAGCTATGAATATGCCTTTGTTATGTTATGTTTGTAAATGCATGTATCAATGTGTATAGAATGATTTTATTTCTACTATGTTTATTATTATGCACTTGCACACTATGATTCTTGAATATAATTCATATATGGCCTTCATGCTTAATTAAGAATCCATAATTTTTCATATCCCCCTCTTTGCGGTTCATCCTATGGATAAGGATGTTACAAAAATCACCCTAAATTCTCCAATGCACCCTCCTCAAGGATTTATATTGACCAGGAAAGTTTTTCTAGGGTTTAAATATGTCTAGAAAAAATAAGTGAGGTACAATTTTGTTAATATTAGACATGACCACCCTCTTTAGGAAGTGAACTAGGTCTTGCAAATGTAGAAAGGGTTAATTGGTCCTAGAACTACCTCATGATATAGTTAACTCAACCATGCATGAGTAACTAATGTTTAATCGAACATGCATTTGAAACTGGAGTGTAATTGGACCTAAATAGACAACTAGGGCACATCAGGCAGTTAAGTAGAAAAACCAACTTAACTAAAATGATCTAATTAATTACCTAGGCCAAAATAGTTAACTCTTGAGTGCAATAATCCCTAGAAAGGGGGTAAAACTCATGCAAGAGTGCCTGAATCCATTAAAAAGGGGGAGAACTATGATAAGAGCACATGATATTGTCCCCTTGCCTATCACCCCCTAGAGGAGAAAAATAGATGAAAAATGAGTGTGGATGTAGGATTTTATCATCTAAATTAATGTGAAAATATATATTTTTTCTTGCATAGATGATGGAGACTTATAGGACATGTGAAGATCACAATTCCTATATCCCATATTTAATTTTCAAGGAACAAAAGAGATCTTCTGTCCATTAGTCTCCATGTTCCCCAATTCGAAATTTTCCATACTTCGATCATGCTGATAGTGGAATCGTCTCAAACCCATACTTGATGATTTTATTGGCTTCAAGAGATTTGTAGAACCACACCTTTTAGATGTTAACTCCAATGCCATTGATACCAAAGGATGCTCGTGCTTAAAATTCTAACTCATTGATGATAAACCAATTATGCAATATAAAGCCTTGCTTCACGATGAAAAGTGGCCATTTCCTATTAATATGTGGCGTTCTTTGCTTGATGAAAGTGCAAACTTACCAATGGGGTAGCCTAAATTGGTAAGGAGACCTTTTGATATGGATGAAATAAAGAAGTGATTGGAAACATATCTTTCATCCCGGGAAAAAGGAATTGATCAGGGACAGACACAATATTTCCATCCTAAAGGTAATTCATTAGGAGACTATCTTTAAAGCATTGGACACTCTCTTTCAAAGTATTGTGCACCCAATAACTAATTTATAGCCACCCACAATGCATAAAATAAGAAACAATGCTCCCATAAAGTCCTCACATGAATATATGGAAGGATACGTGAGGAAAAATGTCCCAAGAATCGAGGATTTCTATGTTAAACCTCTATGTAACAAGACTAAAGATCCATTCTCTTCAAATAATGATATTGTAGAGGGACAAATGCTCATAGTACAATCGCTAAACTAAGATTTTTTGATATGGTTGGGTAGGAAAAATGGAAGTGTTTATCAAGATCTAGATGCTACTAATGAGACTTACCAATTAGAGATTCAATGGTTGAAACCAACTAGAACATCAACAATCAACCAAGAATTATATAAAAATTGTTGAAATAAAAAACAACAATGGGTTGTTGGTTCAAAAGAAAACATGTTCATTGATTTTAATAGCATCATATGGTCATGGTCACCAAGGGAATGATGAACAAGAGATAAATAAAAATACCTAAGAATGCCCTTGCAACACTTAAGGTGCAACAAGAACATATGGAGCATAATGTTGAGCATGGAAGTGATGTTGATGAATGAAACTTTTTTTGAGTGATGTTGCCTTAAATATTTATTATAAAGGACAAATATGGAATACAATGATTGCTGTCAGTTATTTATATGTTATTGAATCTCATGAATGTTGATATATTTCGCAATGGGTATACTTAATCTTGGATTTAGATATCATATAATCATTAAAAAAACAAATTCAAAATATTGAAATCTAAATTACACATTGTAGCAATTAGGTAGTGACATTTTGGAATCAAAACTCATACATTCGGAATCGAAATTGACACTTTTATATTTTAAAATTCATATTTTCCAAATTGAAAAAAACACTTTAGAACTAAAAATTACACTTTTAAATTTGAAAATAAAAATGATAAGATAATAATAACAAATTTCCATAAAATTATAGAAATACAAATTTCACTCAAGAATTGATGAAGCACATAAAATTATCAGTCACAATATAATCTAGTCTAAAAATTCATGATCCAAAGGAGGATTTTCAACATCACCATAAATCACCTCCTTGTAAAGATTAATTTCTCTCTTTGATGATTATTCACAAAGCACTTTTCTAAAGGCAGCTCATGATCGACTATTATCATCATCAAAATACTTTAACACATTATTTTTATAATAATAATTATTTTATATATTATATATAACATTTTTTTTATTTTTTTTATTTTATAAAACATTATATTATCTATTCCATCAAGATTATACACCAACATTGACCATTTTATTGGCTTATATACTTTCTCTATATGTGGTAAGAAAACAGACCAACCTACTGCCCCCACATACCTCAGATCCACCAGAAAATGGCTAAAACCCAAAACGCAAAATACAAAAAACAATATTGTAGCTTATATACTTTCTCTATATGTGATAAGAAAACAGACCAACGTACTGCCCCCACATACCTCAGATCCACTAGAAAATGGCTAAAACCCAAAACGCAAAATACCAAAAACAATCTTGCACCCCACGAAGTAAAGGTCCAAATAAAGATAAAATTATCTTGTGGCGGTACATTTGCGTTATCAGGACTCAGAAAGAGACCATACTGTTCACTACACCATTGGTTCACGTTGGTCCACAGTGCAATGATATCTCTACGAAGGAGTCTTTGATCGTGAAATGCCATCAATAATGTCCGCAGTGCAATGATATCGCTACGAATGACTCTAAACATTCGTCTAGGTTACACAACAATTCATTTTGTTTTTTAAATCTACATTTTATGTTGTTTAAATCATGTTTCTAAATGTTTATAAATAGATTTAAGGCTCTCAAATATCCTATAAACCCCTTGCTGAATTAAATTTAAACATATATTACTTGAAATTTTTTAAACATATATCACTTAAAATCTCAAATTTTTTTATTGAAAATTTATGAACAAAAATGCTATCAAAAACTTGCAAAATTGTGCAATAGGCTACGATTATCTCTATAGCCTTGTAGCCAATTTACTATTGGTAATTTGGGATAAAAGTGAGATGATTTAGCTTGTCGATCTAAAACTTGAAAAATCTGACTATTTATGTTGATTAAATTGTTCTTCTTCTGAATATCCAGATGAATTCAATGAATTCAATATCTTGAAAAACCTTTTAGGACATCCAAATTATACAAGGCATCCAAATTATGCAAAATTAATACTATTATGTGACATTCTAAAAATTCTACAAAATTAATACTATTATGTGACATTCTAAAAATTCTATCTTGGATTCCTGCAAATTCTTGTTAAAAACGATATTCTCCTAACTAAATCGTAGCAGTTTTAGACAACCCGATTTGGGATATAGATCATGAGATGCAATGTTAAAAAATCTAATAATTTCTATCTGAGCAGCATTCGCTGCAACCGCTAGGAAATTATTCCGCACGTGCTGATTCGTGCCGACCATCAGTTGCAACTCCCAATGTTCTTTTCTAATAATATCTAGATAAACCGTGAGATCGTGTTTTTTTCTGTGCAATGGTGTTGTTTTTCTGTCCTACCACTGGCTCTAAAATGTTGTATGCATAAATGGTCCAATGGTTTTTTGTTTTTCCTGTCCTACGACTGGCTCTAAAAGGTTTTCCTGTCCTCCTACTGGCTCTAAAACGTTAAAATACATTTCAGAAATTGGTGTTCTTGCCCCAGAGCTGATAGACACCCGTGACCCGACTTTCAGAATTATATGGAAATAGCGACGGATAGCTTGGCGTTCAATTTCGAGAATGATACGACAATCTGCTTTGAACGGAGAAATATTTGTGCTTGGAATACGCGAAACTAGAAAACCTGAGCGTTTGATCAATGCCATTCATTTCGCCCTGTTTCCGGCGATATTATTGGAATTCGGCGACGACAAGATTGCTTGAAATCTTACATTTTTGTCGTTTAACAGTTTGTGATAAATACCTAAGACTGGATTTTACTTTAGAATTACAATTTGTGATAGATGAGATTCCAGTTTGTGGTTGGGATGATTTCACGAATTCCCAATTTGTACTAAAATTGTAGAATGGTTATCCACGTTGAATACCCACGCTGTTTGATATGTAGCCAAAGCTTTACTGCAGCAACCTTTTTTGAACATTGAGAAACTAATTCATGTGGTTTTACACGGCGAAAGAAAAGCAATGAAGCCATTACGGTGTCTCTCAGTTCCCAGCAGAGGAGATTATCGTCGCTCGACTTACAGAACCAACATGAGAAGATCTCGGCGTTGCTGCAGCTCAGAAGAAAGGCCCAACCGCCGGGCTTGGACCCCCGAGGAGGATAAGATTTTGTCCGAATACATTGAAATTCATGGGTATGGTGACTGGGCGAATCTCCCCCAAAAAACTGGTAATTCTCTAATAGTAATATATCAATATTGCAGAGGTAGATGTGATTTGGGAGGTTAAATAAGCCGGGAGATTTTGTTTAGCAGGTCTGAAGCGGCATGGAAGAAGTTGTAGATTACGTTGGCTGAACTATCTTCGTCCCGATATTAAACGGGGAAACATTTCCCCCGATGAGGAGGAGCTCCTTATTCGAATGCATCGCCTTCTGGGTAATCGGTATGTACATATTACTAATCCTGCAAAAATCATTGATTTCCCATGTCTGGGTCTCGAAAATTTCGAATTGTTGGCTTACTGAGAAGTTCATGTCCCAAAATTCTTGAATTAATGGTAAATTAGGAAGTTTATCATGACCTAAATGTGAAGCTGCACATATATAAATGTAGGTGGTCGCTGATAGCAGGACGACTGCCTGGGCGAACAGACAACGAAATCAAGAACTATTGGAACACTCATCTCAGCAAGAAGTTGGCAATGAACGCCGAATCTGAACTCAGGACGCAGATTCTGAAGAGAAGGTCAACATCCCCTTCTCCACTCCAAAATCATATGTTCAAACCTAGACCGGTGAAAATAACAACGGCCGCCAGAGATTCTGAAATCCAGCTAAGACCAAATGGTTGCAACAGTGATTGCAGTAATCATATTCCAGCTGAAGCTACAGTCAAATTGTCTAATGTTCAAGAAACTACGAATTCCACCCAGTCTGGATCGTGCGACCTACTTGCGGAAAATTTGATAGCCAACCATGAATCGGAGCGCATTGTCTTTGGCATGGCACATGTTGGAACAGAAGTTACAAACTCTACGTGTTCTATGTCCAGTTTAAAGGAATGGCAATCCCCACATTCTGATTATTTTGCAGATACTTTAGACCAGTGTTTAATGGATTTGGACGATCTATCATTTCCCGACTTTAATCTGCTCTCGTCTCCATTGGACTGTTTATTAACAGATTTTGGATTAGAAGAGTTCTACAAGGGACCGGCTTTCATTGACTGTAGAGACCAATCAGCTTAAAGATATTGTTGGAAAAACATAATTAAGAGTTGATTGAGTATCTAGTGCTGCACTCACTCACTCAGTCTGTCAGAAGGCTTCCTGTATACTTTGTTGTATCTATTTAGCCCCGTTTGTACTTGTAAGTCAAATTTTTTAGGTAGAAATTAATTAGTCTTTAATGTAATTTGGTAATTTTTATGTAAAGCTAAATCAAGTTTGTGTATAGGTAGAAGAGGAAGAAATGAAAAACATGGAAAGAGGAACATAGAAAGAGAGGAAGAAAGAGTAAGAGAGAAAGGAGAAGAAGAAAAGGTTGGTGATGTGTTTGTAAGCAAATGTAGTAAAAGCCCAAGCTCTGTAAAAATGAAAAATCAAAAAATCAAAATAAGTTCCACCTTCTGTAATGCCATGCCCAGTTGGACCTCCTGTAATGCCCAGTTGGGATTTCCTATTACATGTCCATGTAAGTGCAAAACGAAGATAGATATATATACTTAATGCGCAGTTCATTTGTTTTTGACTGCGTGGTATTCTTTTGTTTTTGACTGCGCGGTATTCTTTTTTGCCTTGAGATATGTATTATGATCGAAGCCATAATATGCAACACTTTAACAATTTTATGGAAGAATTCTATTGTAGCACACACCGCGCAGAATTCGATTATTTACAAATTTCACTTATGTTCATTTAACCTTAGCACACTGTATTGTGGGATTTCTGTTCTAAACTTTATGTTCAATCAAATTGGAGATTCGGATTGGCAAAAGAACTTGGGACATCTCACATGTGTACAAAGTTCCTCAATCAAAAAGTGGGTTGATAATGCTAATTTTACTAAAAGAACACCCTACCAAGGAACACAGAAAGAAATTAAAATGCTTATCAACACAACATAAAAAGGCAATTGTAATAAAAAAATTGCTTATCAACACAACATATATTTTATTCCTAAATAAACTTTGAGTAGACATGGTTTTAGAAATGTTTTTAAAAGGATCTCTCTTACGCCTGTCTAATAAAAGCCAAAATGCTTACCAACACAAGCTCATAAAAATATGTTTTATTCATATAAATGAAGAAATATCTAATAAAAGCCAAAATACTCACCAACATATAAACTCATAAAACATATCATCTAATAAACGCCCACATGCTTACCAACACATAAAGTCATAAAAAATATGTTTGATTCATACTCATAGAAACATGGTGGTAAAAAACAATAAAATCCAAAGAGGTATACAAATGCAAGAAGAAGAGATGCACATGACAAAATATAGAAGAGATGCTGACAAGGAGCTTGGTGCTGTTGATAGGGGATGAGACAGTAAAATACTATTCTTATGGGAAAACCCAATGTAAGTAACTTAAGGGGTCCATAAATGGATCAATAATAATGTAAAAAATGTAATGTATGGTAGATGATTAATAGTTACATAGGTTTGGGCTTTATATAAGCCCGTCATGTACCTTTTCGTAAAAGGGCATGATTATTGACTTTAGATAGTCTTTAATTATAATAAATTAATATTAATATTAATTTATTAATTTATTGTTACATTGCCTTCCCCTTAAGGGAAGCTTTGTCCTCAAAGCTTCATTGAAAGCAATCTTTGATTTTGCTTGAACTTTCATCTCTTGATCCTCTGCGACACTTGATGAAATAAGACGATACGAGTTACGGATTCCCCAGGAGAATTGTCGCATCGTATCTGTTGTGGTCCATCCCAAATCTAATTTTATTGAAGCTCTGAGATCATTTTGTGGGATGGGGCGTTTCAATTGTTGCTTAGTATGTCGATCTTTTCGCCTATCAACATAATTCTTCTGTGAGTGCTCGTTTTGACCTTGTCGTTGGTCAAAACGACGATTATAATTGGGATGTCTGTAAGGCATATGTGTTGTTTGTTTTTCTTTCTTTTGAACTGCGGTAGTCTTCATTTCCTCAATTTGATTTTTGGATGCATTTTCCTGGATTTGTGCTTCTTGGTTCTCCAATAGATTGTTATGATTCTGAATCTTTTCGATTCTTTCATCTTGTGATTTTTTTTCAATTTCTAACTTCTTGATTTGACTCTCTAGTTCTTGATTACGATTATTTAGACACTGGTTTTCTTATTTCTTTTCTAGTATTCTTCCTTCGAGGTCTTCACCGGAGTGTTCCCCCTTACTACTGTTTTTTAGTTTTTTAATCTTTCTAAGCAATGTTTTGTTATGATTTCGTAGACAAAAAATCTCTTCGGTATTGCTTGATAACACATTGTTTCAGAATTTTGTTAGTTCTAACTTATGTGCCTTCTTACTATCGTCATACTACTGCTGGAGTTTTTCTTTTTGCTATTGACGATGGCATAAATCTGTTTCTTGATTTTCTAACTTTTAATGTATTTGCGCTAATTCGTCTTCCTTGTCCATGACGACTTTGTTTAGGCGACTAATTTCCTCTTCTAAGTCGACACTATTTCCATACGAATATCCTTCGACCTTGTTTGGGTTTTTTATCTGGTCTTCAAGTTTTTGAATGATACTTTCTAGATGTGATATTTTCTCGTCTTTATCTGCTAACCTTTCTATGAGTCTTTCTTTACTATCTTCCAAAAATTGAATATTCAATTCTGAGTTAGTATTCTTTAGTGTCTGCTTGATGTTTTCAAACACTAGACTATTATTGGTTGCCTTGCACTGTTCTAGTTGAGCCGAAACTGCTTGTAACTGCGATTGTAACTCTGCTATCATCGTTGCCATGACTTATGAATTCCAACTTCTTTGAATTGGTCTTCTTTGTTTGATAGCGGATTTGAGATGCTTGACAAATCTTCTTTATTGACTCTTCCTGCTTCCGATAACAGGTGGACACCAAAAAGGTGTAATAACCCTTAATGTGGTTATTTCGTATAAAAAATATTTTTTTGTTATGGTTAAACAACTTTTTTTTTCCCAAAAGTAATTATTATTTTAATAAAATAATAAATTTTATTTTAATATAATAATAATAATTAATTAATAATATTATTATATTAATGTTTTATAAACTATATATATATATATATAGTTTTTTTTTCTTCTTTTAAAAAAAAAAACTAATTTTTTTGTTAGATTACGAATAGTTCAAGTGTAATGTACCCACCTGCTGACCCAATGCAAGGAAGGGGACATGGCACTAATATATGGGCATTTCATGAAACTTAGCCCACTAATTAGAATGATAAGAATTTAACATTGGTGTGCAGATACAATTAGGAAATATGCATAGCGGAATTTAAATCTAATCCTGTTGGCTGCTTTCTGAACAGACCCGGGTTTTCAAGATGCGCAGCAACAAACACCCCTTTGGCACACTAGCCCTTTCGGCAACGAGCTGCGCAGCAGCCCGAAGTCTCACCCGAAGTGGCTATGGGGGGACCAAGGAATCAGGTTTCCTTAATCTAGGTGGTGTGGAGTCTACAGTCTTCTCTTTTCCCTTCTTGGAGGTAACCCCTGAACATAGCGTCTCACTCTTTCACGGGTCTCCCAGTGCTACAGTGCTGGAACTCACTCTTCTCAGCCGAGCTGCGCGGTAGCTCCGCACCTGCGCACGAGTTTTTTACCCGCTAACTCCAATACACTATGTATCGTCTCTGCCCTTGCACCACAGCGCAGTAACACACTCCTTTAGCGCTGCGGCGACAGTGTTCTTACAGACTCCTTCGACAATGCACCTGTACAACTTCTAAGGGAGCTTCCAGGATTTACTTTACATAATCATTCATAAAGATAGCGAAACATTCATAGAAAGATAGACAATAAAGCAAAGAAATGCAATCACATAAAGCATCACCACAACAACAAGAATTATGTGGTTCACTTCCAGGAGGCAAGCTACGTCCACGGGAATTATGTTTTATATTATCTTGAGATGGAGATAACACAGTTCCACTGCGCACATAGCTGCAGCCTTAGATCTTTCTGGGAAACTCCACGCACACAGCTAGGAGCCCTTCTCTTAGATCTATTCTCTTCTTCTACAGATATTACCACGACAAAGACATACAATTACATTCCCCTCTTAGTCCTCTTGCAACTGGTCGATACATACAATGGCCCTTACACCAAGCTGTCTTCCTGCAAGATCGCGGCCTTCTTACATGCACAAAATGATCAATAACAGCTTAAAAGATACAGCAATACAAATGGCTCAGATATCAACTTAGACTGTCTGTGTGACTCAGTAACTATCTAACTCTTTCTCTAACCCTTTTCCCTTTTCAATTACACATATATATAGGTGGCCCTGAGGGTCGCACCTTTACAAAACTGTGGGCCTTTCCCAACAGTGATCCCCAAAAATCCTAACTGCGGACACGGCTAGGTGTACTGTAGGCGCCTCTTGCGATCACGTCGCAGCTTCCTGCAGACTCCGCGATTTCTGGTGCAGATCGTGGGTATGAACACCGCTTCATCGTTCTTCGCTCCTTGTCCTTCGCCTTCAATGCTTTGGCCTGTTTCTCTTCCTTGGTCTGAGCAACCATAACTCCTGTACTTTTCCTTAATGAGGGTAGTTGAGCCCTCTATTCCGCTGCTTCATTTACTATGGTGGTTGAGCTTTCTACTTGACCACCTTATTTATTCTTTCCTTTGATTTGTGCACACGAGCTCCACGATTTTTGGCCCGCAATCTACGGTGAGCTCATCCATTTGGTGCCGTACCGCGCACTGTTCATTTCTGCCCAAAAATTGTGCTTTTTCTCAAAATTAGCACTTTTCCTTCAAAACTTAGTGCTTTTTCCCAAAACTTGGCTGCTTTGCCATAGCTGCAGCCTATGCTCAAACAGGCCCCTAACACTTACTTGTGGTTCGTCCCCGAGCCACTCACACTAGCTTATAGTCGTTTTACTTGTGCATCTGACTTTGCTTGGGTCGCAGCAAAGGCTTGCTTCCACTGCGCAATACCGGAGTCCATGTCTTGCACGCACGTATACTGGAATGAACCCCATTCAGTTGCAAAAGTGGTCTTATGGCGGTCCTCTGGATGGATTCTGATCTGATGGTATCCTGAAAAGCCATCAGTGAAGGAGTAAGCCTCTTGTCCTCCAACATTGTCAAGCACTTTGTCTATAAAGCGCGTAGGAAATGGATCATGCGCTGATGCATCGTTGAGCTTGCGCAGGTCCACGCAGATTCTTATTTCACCTTTTGTCTTTTTCTCTTGTACCACCATAGGACTAATCCAATCACTTTCCTCTATTGGCTCAATGATACCAGCTGCGAGCATCTTATCAATTTCTTCTCTGACCTTTTCTTTATATCGCGGGTTCAACCTGTACGGGCGTTTTTTTACTGGCTTAGCGTTCGCTTTCAAAGGTATGCGCATAACTCCTAAATCTCCTAGGATGCCTTTCATTTCTGTAAAATTGGTAGGAAAGATATCCTGGTACTCATGTAGTAAATCTGCAATATGGCCAACAGTTTCATCATCCCAATAATCTCCTATAGAGGAAAACTTGGGTTCGGCTTCTGTACCAAAGTTAGTCTTCTTGAGCTTGATGTGTTCTGTAATGGTAGGGATATCAAGCTGAGGGCCTTCAACTTTGCGCGTCCCTTCTGACTCTGGAATATTGATGTTGCGAGGATCATCATCCTCTTCTCCAGTGGTGAAATTATAGCATTCCAGGGCATGTTCCATCTGGACAGCCCAATCTGGTTGAGAATACTCTGGTAAGGGACATTGTCCAAATATCGTCTTTCTAATACACTTTAAAGCCTGATCGATGCTTGGATATTCTGACTCAAAGATGAAAGTAAGTTGAAAACTTTAAATCATGAGAGGCCAAGTGATAGTGCCTCTGCGCAATTCTATTTTAGTGTACCAGTTCCTTGGAACTATATCCAATGTGTGGATGAATAGGTGAACCCACTCATCCTCTGGAATATCTGACCATTGCTGAATACATGCTTCAACGTGTGACCTGGGGTCACTCTGTCCATCATATTTGCACAAAGCTCCTGCTGTAGTCTGTTGAAATCTGTGCAGTATCAACCTACGACAGTCTTGCCATGTGTCGATATTTTCTTTATGCGCACTGTTGGCCCGATTTTGCAACCAGGATTAGTGCTATGGGCACCTGCTAACTAGTAGCAGCAGTTTCAATAGAATTAAACAAGAAACTAATCTAAACTAAACTAATCATGGATCTATGCAAGAATATAAGCAAATAGTGTAAACATTTAAAAAACAAGAACAAGAAAATATTAAAGAATGAATTTGTATTGAAAAGTGGGGGGCAAGCAAGTGCTTGCGATAATACCTTCAATGGTGAAGGTTGATGTTGAGCAACTCCTAAGATGAGTAGCTCCAAGATCCAAGAGGTCTCCTTCTCCAAGGTTGCTTACAATGGCCAAAATGCTCAAGGAAGATTTGGGCAACATGAGGATGAGATAATGGATGGATCTGAAATGAGGAGCCCCTACCACCTTTTTATAGGTTTTGGTGGTGGGGAATACCATTTGTGGTTTTGTGGAAACCAAATGGTATTGACCAACATGGTTTAGGTACTTTTCCCTCCTTTTTCCTTTTTTTGAATAAAATTAATATTTTAATTCCCTTTTTAATATTTTTGGGAATTTGGACCCTTTTTTAGGGTTTTTTATGCTTTTCAAGAAAAATAATATTTTTGAGTGGGAAAAAGGGGTGTACTAAGGTCTTTTGGTGACCTTTTGTTGGTTTCAGAGGCTCAGATGGTGGAAAAGTGGACAAATGGGTCATGTGAATAAGGGAATGAGCTAGTGAGCACTTTTTAGGTGTTAACAGATTGCCCCCTGATGTGTGAGGGTAGGAGCTCATCGTATGGCCGATAGACATCATAGTTCTTTTGTTTTTTTTCTGGGTTTTAGGGAGAGAGGAGACCGGTTGGAGACTGGAGCCACGGCCCTTGGAAGCTGCAAAAACAAAAAATATTACATGGCCTCAATATGAATGAGGTATAATCTCTGATACTGGACGAGGCAGGCATTCCCATGCTCGTATCAAGACATATACATAACAATTAGTCCCAAGAAGGGGGATCTAATACGTAAAGAATCTACTGGTACATCATAATGGTCCAGGGGGGACATTATTTTGGGATATACTCCTGATCATAACTGATCTCAATAACTGATACACTGGAATAACTGATGAACTGCTGAAATTGATGGTGTCCAACATCGGTAGGGACTCAAAGATTATGAGTCATCTCTGAGAATTAATGTAACTGTGTACTCAAGGGAGTATGAAACTGGGGTACATCTGAATACTGTCGCCATACGCAACCCGGATATCTATAGAAAAAGTGTAACTGGTTTAAAATTCTCAAATGTGGAGGAGTCAGGAGGTATCCGGGGTCTTCGACTAATAATTGAAAGGATCAATGTCCTGTGCGAGTCTCAACGATGCGATCAAGGTGTTGAAGTCGAGCATGTGAGAAACAACCATTTGGAGAGGCAATGAGGATTCCTCTCGAAATGATTCGTAGGCACTCATCATAAATGGTAATGAGTCCAAGACACAGGGACCTCTAGGTCTATCCTCTGGAATAAATGTGGTTGTCGTCGACAGAGGGAGACCAGCAACTAACAAGGCAATGATTTTTTCTTGATAGGAGCACGATGTGTAGAACTGAAGTGTTGTAGTACTGATGGTAGGACTGACATACTTGTGGGGAGGGAAAATAACTGGGTCAAAAAGTTGGTAGACTCAAACTTCCTTTGTTCAGAGCATGATGACATGGTTGACCTGGCAGCATAGGGAACTGACTTGTAGGTGTGGGGATCATTGCTTTGACTGAATGGTAAATATTGACTCTAGGGGGGGGGGACGAGCTGATAGGTGCTGTCGAGGGATTTTCAAGGTAATAACTGCAGAATACTCTGAACAAAGGCGACCAAAATGAGGAAGCTGCCATATGATTAGATGTGATCTGTCGTGGCACCAAGAGGCACCATTGATTCCTTCTTCGTAGTTTTTAATGAGCTCCAAGAAGGGATAAAAGTGTGCTCTGAAATGTTACGGTCCTGTGGATTTTGTGAGCCCAGGACGGCTCATGCTCATGGTTGCTTTCATGTTTAGAGAGTCTAAAAACGGTAAGTGGACTCTATTGGTGTTTCTTTTTCGTAAGTTTAGTCTCCAAGGCCCGAAAAAGCATAAAATGATGCGGATGGAGAACTCTTCTAGCCGATGTGACTAGAGTATACCTTTTTCGTAATTAGTCTACGAGGTCCGGAAAAGGGGTAAACTTATACCAAGTAGACGCCCTTTCAGATACGTTTAGCGAGCATGAAAGGAAGCAAGATTGCTTGGCGATCTTTTCATTGTTTTAGGAGTCAGAAAAGAGCTTAACATAAACTCCCTAAGTGCCTTTTTCGTAAAAGGGATTGCTCGGCCCGAAAAAGGGATAAAATTATATCGAACAAAAATGGATAGATGGGAGCGAGAAAAGGTCTCGAGCGTCATCATGTGTGTGGGATACTGGATCCGGTGACATAAAGATTGTCACAAAGGGGGCTGCGGCCGTTGTGGCACGTAAACCGAGGCTATGAGAGGGCATTTTGAAAAAATGGTCGAAAAAGATGGGCGTGAGAGCGAGAAATGATCTCAAGCATCATCACAAGCATGAAAAACTGAATCCGACGATATAAGACTTGTCCAAAACGGAGAACGGCCGATGTGGCATGCAAACCGAGGTGACGAGGGGGCATGGGAAAAATGCCCGAAACATCTAAAGGTGAGTTCAAGAAATGATCTCAAGCATCATCACGAGCGTGTAAAAATGAATCCGGCAGTATAAGGCATGTCGAAAATGGAGAACGGCCGATGTGGCACGCAAACCGAGGCGACGTGGGGGCATGAAAAAATGCTCGGAAAATCAGGACGTGACAGTGAGAAATGATCTCAAGCATCGTCACGAGTGCGAAAAACTGAATCCGTCGATATAAGGCATGCCAAAAACGGACAAAGTTCGGTATGGCACGCAAACCGAGGCGACGAGGGTGCCCAAAAAATGGTCCAAAAATGGAGCTAGTGAAAACTGGAAAAGGAAAGAACTGACATGCAGTTCTCGCTGCGCTGATTCCAACGGTACCAACGGTTTGAAAAATGGACATCGTATGATACCACAATGGTTGTTTGAAAATTGGTGGAATTTCTATAAATATGGCGTGGGGCCCAAATGACTTGTCATTGTTACGTGCGAGTTTGATAGAGCTGTCAGAGCTATTTCTTGATTTCTGGGAGATTTCACCGTTGGTTTTCGATTCTGCGAGTTTCAGGTAACTCTATTTGCCTTAGCCTTTTCAATTATGTCTTTTTTATTTGGTGGCGGGGCCCCGAAGGCCGTGAAATTCCATGTTGACTCTCCAACGTGGAATATCGTGGGTTTTGGGTCTTTTCCCGCGATGAACCACGTGGGTTTCGGGCTGACAGTCGCGATGTTCATCGCGACTGTGAGGTTGGAACCCGCGATGTTCATCGCGAGTTCATGGGAGATAGTCGCGATGTTCATCGCGACTGTCTGGCCAAAATCTGTGATGTTCATCGCGGGTTTTTGCATGGAGGCCGCGATGGTCATCGCGGCTTTTGGTGGAAATGCCGCGATGGTCATCGCGGCTTTTTGTGGAAAAGCCGCAATGGTATTTTTCAAAAAAATTTGTGCTGGGGCTACTTTTTTTTTTGTTTGTTTGTTTTCTGGCAGGATGTTGAGGAGACCATTGTCCTCGTGGCGGGAGCGGGAGATCGATGATGATCTTATGGAGAGGATTCAGACTGATCCGGGGGTGCGACAGACCCTAGCTGGGAGCGGACTTTTGAAGTTTGCTCATATCCCACCTATTCGTTCAGTGAGACGTCTCCTGAACAAGCTGGTGAGTTGGTGGGTGCCAGCGGAGGGTGCATTTATTATTGGGGGTGAGAGGTTGGAGATCACTCTCACGGATGTCTATTTTTTTACTGTGTTGCCTCGTTTGGGTGAGGTAGGCGATCTCTTGCCGAGGATCCCGCCGGGTGTAGATATGGAGGACTTGTTACAGACTTTCTATGTTGATGATGCTGTTTTGCAGAACAGCTCTATTAGTCTGCGATCCCTACGTGAGTGGGATATGCGGGCTGTTGGGGCATGTGTTCTGAGGATATTGGGTGCTGCTGCGCCACATCGTATGTCTGGGGGACAAATGATGATGGTGGAATCTGTTCTCCGGGGGACTTATTATGCCTGGGGGCAGATGTTTCTGGCTGGTGTCCGGAGAGATCTGGACAAGGCCATTCGAGAGGGAGGTGAGTTCTGTTATGCCTCTTTCCTATGCTGTTTTTTCTTTCAGCGCTTGCCGACCTTGCGGCCACGGGTACCCATTCGTGCTGGTCTGGTGAGTGAGCCTCGCATGATGCAGTGGGGGCAGATGATGCCTCGTGGCGGCGGTGGTGTCCGTGGTTTCTTCACTGTGGATTTTTATGAGCAGTGGGAGCAGATGCCCCTGCTGATTGAGGACTACCCTTATGCCAGCATGGACTATCGAGGCGACCCCGAGATGCCTCGTGCCCCAGGACAGGCCTGGAGTTTAGACGGTATGTCTTATGTTTTATTTTATATTATATCATGTGTTGTTTGATTTATCAGTCTATGATTATAGTTGCATATGATGGTTTATTTGCATTGTGCAGATGTGGGTCCAGTGCCACCGGTCGACTACGTGGCTCGTCAGGGGCGAGCGATGGTGGTCGCCCATCCACCTGCAGCAGTACCAGCTCCACATGGTGGAGGATTTGCGGCTCGTGGGAGAGGGGTTGGCCCTCGAGATGACGCCATAGAGGGTGTTAGACAGACCTTCGACCGGATCCTAGCTGGACTCCCCGAGGATGGTTGGAGAGACCTGGATCGGGATATTTTGGAGGGTTGCTTCGGTGCGCTGCCTGAGTGGCGGTCGCTCTTGTTGAGGACAGCGGTGTTTGTGGCAGGGCACAGGGGTGGTGCTCGGGATGTCCCAGCAGAGCCGACTCAGATGAGGATCCGTCTACGGGGTGACCCAGCAGGGCCAGCGGAGGAGGCGCCAGAGGAGCGCAGAGTTCGAGCTCACCATGACCCGGCGGGGCCAGCGGAGGAGGAGCCGGAGGAGCCTAGGGATCTTGATGAGTAGATGATATTGTATCTGCCCCCAAATGCTGATGTGCATATGGGGAAGCATTTTTTGTACGATTGATGTATTTTTTGTATATTGGGTGCTGAGGGCACCCATGACATGTTGACTATCATGGTTTTTATATATATGTGTATATATATTTGGATATATTGTCGTGTATGCACGTGGATGCACATTTTTGTCTCTTGTATATGCCCGTGGAGGCACATTTTGGTTATGACATGATGTGATTGGTGTGCCAGTCGAGGACATTGTTGGCCATATGGTCTGCTACACTATTGAGGTGTCTTGGGACATGTGTGAACGAAATGGATTCAAACTGTCTAACTATTTGTTTAGTGCGCAGGAATTTTCTGAAAAGATAGGGATCGCGTACCTGGTAATCATTGTTGAGCTGGGAAACTAGGAGCTGTGAGTCGAAGAAAACATTGAGGTGACGGATGCTTATTTGTAGAGCTGCGGCTAGGAGACCGGTCACGGCATCGTATTCAGCTTGGTTATTGGTGGCGGCACCTAAACATACTCCGTCAATGTGAATTAACTCATGTGAAGGGGAGTATATTACCCAAGCTGCGGAGGCGAGATTGGGAGACCAACGGCTTGCACCATCAGCGAAACCGACATAGCAGAGTGGAAGAGGATCCATCTGTGGTCATGCAGAGAAAAACAAATATTTAGGTTTTTGAATTTTTTGTGAAAAAGAGAAAGTAAGCCTATACTAGAATGGACGGTGGTGTCCATCAGATTTTCTATGGGTAAAATCGTTTAAGGTACAACCCGTTGCGTGGGTTGCGTAGGGGATTGCCTTCTGAATCGGTCAGAATGTATGCCCCCTGCCTGAGGCAAGTGTGTACGATGTAAGGGCCTTGCCACATAGATACAAACTTTCCCTTTCCGGTTTTATCATGAGCTTGATCGTAAGCGAGGACAAGGTCTCCCTCAGAAAAGGTTCTTGGGTGGACGTGTTTGTCGTAACTTAGTTTTGATCGTTGTTTGGCTGCTTCCATGTTTTGAATGGCTGTGCGCCGATCTTCATCGGCCTGCTCTAGGAGAAGTAATCATTTCTCAATCGGGGAAGTGTCTGGTAGGAGTTCAACGGCGATATGTAAGGCTGGAATCTGGCACTCAATAGGGAGGACGGATTCAACACCGTGAACTAAATGGAAAGGGGTAAAACCGGTGGCAGTTTTGGTTGAGGTGCGGTAAGCCCATAGTGCCGGGAAAAGCATGTGGTGCCAATTGGATTTGTGTTTGTCTACCGTACGTTGGAGGATGGTCTTCAAAATTTTATTGATCGCTTCGACTTGGCTGTTTCCTTGGGGATAGTAGGCAGAAGAGAAATGGTGTTCAAATTTCAACATGGTTGATAATTCTTTCCAGACGGCATCTTCGAAGTGAGAGCCGTGGTCAGAGACTAGTTGCTTCGGCACTCCGAAACGAGTGATAACATGGTTGAAGAAAAACCGTGCTGCAGTGTCGGCCTTGCAATTGTACGTCGGCATGGCTTCTGCCCACTTGGTGAAATAATCTACGGCCACAACGATGTGTTTGTGACCGCCGGCTGACGTGGGGTTGCAGTCGAGGAAGCCGATGGCCCATTTACAGAATGGTCCAACAGTGATGACTGGATGAAGGGGGGCGGGGGGGGGGTTCTTACTTTGGGGGCAAAGAGTTGGCAGTTCTGGCAATGCTTGACTCCGGTGATGCAATCAGTAAACAATGATGGCCAAAAGTAACCTGCCCGAATGATCTTCTGGTCGGTGGCCATGCCAGAGAAATGGCCTCCGCAAGCGCCGCCATGACAATCATTGAGGACTTGTTCTGCCTCACTATGGGATAGGCATCGGTGTAGGATGGTATCAATGTCGCGTCAATAAAGTACATCCCCTATCAAGAGGTATCGGGGGGCATGGTGTCGTATCCGACGGCGTCCGTCACGATCGATGTGTGGTCGAAATTTTTGCGTGCGGAGGTAAATCAAAATGTCTCCGTACCATGGGTCGTCAGACGAAATGATGAAGATTTCTTCGTCAATCAGATCTGTTTGGATAGCGGGTGATGACGAAGAGGATGGGAGGTCGGTGATAAGGTGAGCAAGCGCGAGGGCTTTGGTGCTTTTAGGAGTTCTAAAAGTAAGGTCATATTCCTGGAGGATAATGACCCATTTAGCAACACGACCTTGTAGGAGCCGCCGGGTTAGGAGATAGACCATAGGGTTGGAGTCGGCCACAACCGTGGTATGACTGAGTAGAATGTAGTGTCGCAATTTTTGTACGGAAAAGACTACAGCTAGGGCTAATATTTCCTCGTATGGGTAACGTAGGGGTGGGCCAGACAAGGTCTGGCTGACGTAATAAATTACATGCTCTTGGTGAGAGGCATCTTCTTGGACCAAAACTCTGGACACAGCATATTCAGATGCCGAGGCATAAAGGGTGAAGTCTTGAGAGAAATCCGATGGGGAGATTAAGGGGGCTTGTGTGAGAGCTTTCTTGAGGGCTTCGAATGCCGTGTCTGCTTGCTCATCCCAAACGAAGGGTATGTGGGTACGAAGTAAGCGTAAGAATCCGTGGACTTTGGTGGCATAATTGGGAACGAAGCGCCTAAGGAAATTGGACCGCCCTTGTAGACTCTGGAGCTGCCGAAGCGTGCGAGGAGGGGGGAGTTCTAAGATGGCTTTGACTTTTAAAGGATCAACAGTAATTCCGTCTTGGGAAACAATGAAACCTAACAACCGGCCTGCCGGAACGTAAAACACACACTTGTGTGGGTTCAAGCGGATTTTATATTTGCGACAACGCAGGAAAACTTGCTGGAGGTCGTTAATGTGGTCTGATCGTTTTCGGGAACGGGCTGTAAGGTCGTCAAGATAGACTCGCAGGATATGGACCAAGTCATGAAAGCAGTAGGTCATGGCTCGCTGGAAAGTGGCACCAGCATTTTTAAGGCCGAATGCCATGACGCGATAGGCAAAGGTGCCCCATGGGGTGGTGAAGGCAGTCTTGTACTGATCCTCCTTACGGATGTGAATCTGGTTGTATCCGGAAAACCCGTCCATGAAAGATAGGACTTCATGGCCCGCACAGTCATCAATGAGTTGGTCAATGAATGGCGTGGGGAAATTGTCTTTTGGACAAGCATGGTTTAAATCACGGAAGTCAGTGCATACTCTAAGGGTGCCTTGATTTTTGTGGACGGGAACGGGGTTCGACACCCAAGTGGTGTATGGAATAGGATAAATGAATCCTACTTTGCGAAGTTTCTCGACCTCAGCTTTAACAGCGGGGAGCTTGGAAGGATGAATGGGTCGCTGTTTCTGACGAACAGGGGGTACCTCAGGCCATGTATCAATGTGGTGCTCTATAATGGCTGGGTCAAGACCAGGCATTTCGGTATAGGACCAAGCGAAAACATCACGGAATTCTTGAAAAAGCTTTTTGTACGCCTGAGTTTCCGCTTGAGTGCAAGATGCGCCCAGCGAGATGAGCTCAGGTTTCCTTGGTGTTGTGGAAATATTGATTTGTATAATGGAGGAAATGTTGGACATGTTCCCTTCTTCAAAGGCATCTAGTGCTGGGATGGGGTCTTTTAACCAATTGACTTTAGTGGGTATGAAATCTTTCGATTCGATCGATAGCTGGTTGGATGCGGTGGATGTAGATGTTTTCGGGAGGAAATACGAGCGATGATGCATATCATCCCAAGGGTAGTCGGGTGCAGTGAGTGTCTCCAAAAATTGCTCATCAGTATTGAAGTAGTCAGACCATAAATCAAGGGGTTCTGGTTTGAAAGTTGTGGAAATCATATAGATTGTATTGACTTCTTCCGACGAGGATGATGGCGGGGGGTAGATCTCCTCGATGAGGGGAGGAGATATCTCTAAATCGACATTGTTTAACTCGTACAATGCTGCTCTATAGTCAGGGAGATCAGGACAATGGTGAGAGTAGTGACCGTAAACACTGCATATGGCACAAGGATGGTTGGTGCGCAGTGATCTGTCGCGAGGCTGAGGAGGTGGCTCTAGTCTAACTACTGGGATGCTGGTGTCATCGTCCAACATATTCATATGTTCCTGAAGTGCCAGTAACTGTGGGCATTGATGAGTGGGGTGGCCTATCTCATCGCACAATGAGCATTTAGGAGGGGCTCGAAATACGGGTGGGGGTTTAACTGCTTTAGGAGGTGGTATAGCAGTGTATGGTTGTGGACCTCTGCCCCCAGTGGGCTTGACAAGAGGAGGAGGATTTGTTGACGATGAAGGGATACTGAGACCAGGAGGAGGTTTCATTGACGACGAAGGGATTGTGACACCGGGAGGAGGTTGGGTAGTGGTAACAATAGGTTGTACCGGTTGGAGGATGACATTTGGTGTCGGCGGTGGAACGGGAGGCGAAATATACCACACGGGTAATCCCAATGTTAACCCGGGTAGACTAAGGGTAGCCATAACCGGGGCGCTTACTATACCTGAAGGAGGAAATAGAAAGGGGATGGTGTGGATGGGTGTAACAATGATGTGACTGGGGACCAATGGTGGTTGACTACCGGGTGCCTGTGTATTCTGTGAAAGAGTACAGAGGTTTGCGACGTGGGTCTCCGGTGACGGTGGTGGAATGGCCTGGAATGTAGAGGTCATTTGTGTATCTGAGTAAAGTCCGGGTCCCACAGAAGAAACAAAGGAGGTAGTTGCACTAGACGTGGGTTGTTCAACCATGGGGAGAACATTTTCGGGTGCTGCAGGGGCATTGGGATCATAGTAGGTGAGTTGGTCAATTTTGACTACGCGTCCCTCATGGGGGAACATCATGGTACGAAAAATGGATGAGGCAACCGCTTTCATGGCGTACATGTAACTGCGGCCAAGTGAAAGGTTATAATCGAGTTGGGCATTAATGACCTCTATGTCGATGAGCACAGTTTTTCCACCCAACTGGACGGGGACATTGGGTAGTAGACCTTGGCGTTGAGCTGACCGGCCGTCGTAGGCCCGCAATGCAGTGGTGGAATGCTGGAGAGTAGGGGATCCCAACTTTTTCCAAACGAATGTGGACATGATGCATGTAGAGGCACCCTCGTCTATGATACATCGATGGATGACAAGATTCCGAATAGAAATAGAAACTTGGACTGCTATGGTGGAAGGCAGACGTGGTTCGGAATGGTCCAAATCAAAGGTCATCAATTTCGAATCATTTGGGTCAAGCGCCCCAATGGCGGAAAGTAAAGTCTTGCGCTGCGTAGGACAATTTTTCAAGACTTCTAACGCAGACATGGTTGTGGGAGATTGAGCTAAGTCATCTACGATGTTGTAATTTGACGCAGCCCGTGCATTGGGGTTGTTGTTGATACGGCGGAGTGGGAAACGAGGTGCTTTAGAGGCGCCATCGAGTGGAAGCGGTGGTATACGTAACGTCTGATCAGTGGGATGAGCGTTAGTATCCTTATCGGAGGGGGGGGATTTGGAGGTAGGGCCATACTGGTTCCGACGTTTTTGGATGTTGACATCGGCAGTGGACATCATCAATAAGTGGTGAGTGCCTGAATCAAACATGGGTTGATCAGGAGCGGCGTAAGTGATTTTTTGTGGTGGCATGTTGCCCTGTGGGGGAGCTAACGGCTGAGTGTTCACCACTCCTTGTTTTGGAAAAGGGTTTTGTAGCACCAAAGGTTGAGGTTGTGGTGGTGGAGGGTTGGGTGGTGGCTGAGGAGCCGCCTTCCCTTGACGATGGGCGTCATTTGTCCATAGTTGCCGCGCTCGCTCTAAATGTGGGCAAGCGTGGGTATAGTGGCCATAGACCCCGCAGATAGAACAAGGATGGTTTGTTCGTAGATTAGCATTTTTGGCTTGCTTAGGTGGCCGATCAGGATTCTGATGAGCAGGTGCCGCGTTATTATTTTGTGGAGGGTGGGGAGGTTGTGGACCTTGGTTTTGGTGTTGGTTGTTTCCGCGGTTACGTCCTCTTCCACGGTTTGGTTTCCCACCCTGGTTGCGTTGGTTATTCTTGTATTGGGGCTGTTGTTGTTGTGCGTACACATGCCCTTGAGCATTAGGGGTATTTTGGGGAGCCACAGGTGCAGGAGCAGTTTGCAGTGGATAATATGCTGGTGGAGCTGGAGGTGGTCCAGCTGCCTGTTGGGGTTGTTGGTACCCCTGAGCTATTGGATGTTTTGGATTAGCTGGTGCAGCTTGCTGTGGGTACTACATCGGTTGTGGCGGGAACTGAATGGAGTTCTGTGTAGCAGGTTGGTTATAATATGTAGGAGGTACATATGCTAATGGCGCTTGTCCATAGCAATGTTGCGGACAAGAGGGTCCATGAATGTGATGTGTCTGGTTTGTTGGAGCGTAAGAAGTTGTCGCTCCGAAACTGGATGTAGCCCTAGAGAGGTCTGGGGTAGGCATGGTGCTCACCATGCTGAAAGGTTTATCTTGCGGTGTGATTTGGCCAATAATGACATCAGCAGCATGTGATGCCCCCGGTGCGTCACCGCGTGAGGAGTCACCTCGTGGGGCGTCTGGTATGATTGTGTATAGATAACCTGACTGGGCGTAAATGAGATCAAACTGTTGGGCTTTGAGGATGGCCTCTTCCTCAGGCTGGGGTCTTTCGGATGCAACATCCTTCGCAATGAGAGGGAGAAGGGATTTTAGAAACCAATCTAGGAAGATATGGTCGTCTAATTTGATTTTGCAGAGGCTTCGGTGTCGACGCCACTCATGAATGTGGTCAGTGATGTGGGTGGCCGTGTTCTATCTGCAAGACAGTAGGATCTCGACGCCCGCATCATAGCGGACAGGTAACTGAAATAACTGCAGGAAGGTCGAGGCAAGGGAGGTAAAGGTGGCATGCGTCCCATGGGGCTGCTTGATATACCACTTGGCTGCAGAGCCAGTGAAAGTGCGCTGTAACAGACGGAGGCGGACAGAGTCGTCCACTATGGAGTTGGAGGAACACCATAGATGGAAGGACATGATATGGTTCTCGGGGTCCTCACCTGCTTTACCCTCAAACTTAGGGATGTCGGAGGGGATTTTGGCGGGCATGTGAGGCCATGCAGGATCATGTCTAATAGGGTCATTGGTGAGCCTGGATAAATCTGGCAAGTTCAGACTTGCCATATATGGTAAGCTAGCAGATGTAGTGACTGGGACTGGGACATGTCTAGTCATGGTGGTATGGGGTCCAGCAACACCTAAAGGTATGCTAGGTATTGAAGGTATATGTCCTCCAATAGGTGTGGTCTGGTAAGGGCCAGCGCTTCTTAGTGCAACATGGGTTACACTAGGGTTCGGAATAGTAGTGGTGATTCCTGGGATAGGGTTTGTGGAAACCAGATGGGGTGTGACCCCTATGTTGGGCATACCCATAACAAGTGGTGGCCCTGTGTTGGGAATTCCTATAACAGGAGGTGGCCCTGTGTTGGGCATTCCTAAATGTGGAGTGTTGCCCATATTGGGCATACCCAGGGGGGTGGTTGTTTCCATGGACGGCACTGCAGTAGAAGGGTCTGTAGACGTCTCTCCTATGGTGCTGGTAAATAGTGGATCAAATGGTGTTCCAGACATAATGTTGGTTGGGAATAACGCAGTGGGATTTTCGGATTCTGCCTCAGAATCAGAAGTGAAGTGAGGCGTGTCAGAATCGGATGACTGTCTAGTTGACCGACGATGTGTCGAGTCAAGGGATAAGGCTCGGCGTCGGTGACGTGGCGAGCCAAGTAGACTGAACTCTGGGAGTTCGCCCTATAGATGACGAGAGCGTCTAAAATTCTCAATGGTGAGAAAATAAGTTTTTGTGGAAAAAATCTGTTTAAGTATCAGGTGGTGATATATATATAAAAAACTCAAAACCCTAATGCAACCAAGGGTGCAAGAAGGGGAGTGAAAATGAAGGCTCTCAGGCCAAAAAATCAACCTCAAAAAAGGCACTTATTCTAGCAGCTGTGCTACAATAAGTGGAGGGATGCAACAAATGGTCAGAATACCAACATGCAAACAGCTCCTAGAAAAAATAGGTGTAACTAGACCAAAGGTGGGATGAATCATGCAAACACCTAACTAAAAATCTTGTGACTCAACAAACGATATCCTCTGCAAGGTGATGAAATCCAAGTCAGACAATATGAGTGTTGAGACAATGGCTAGATATCCCCCTACCGGGAGGGACACCGGGTAATCAATCCTAAAGAAAGGCTACTAGGATACTCCGTTCATGACGCGTCGAGAAAAGGTAAATCTGTCATTTGGTCCTTTGATCGCAATATCCCAATACAAGGATATCCTGAGAACTGCGAATGGTAGCCCTTCGGTTACTGAATGGATTTCGCTATTCCACTCAGGCTTCCGGAACCATCCTCGCGACTTCAACCCTCCTAGGGGAGAGGCCTTCCCACAAACTGGTTGTGACCGCGCCAATAAATACTAAGAGGTTTTAGCTCCCTAAAGGACAACAACTATGTCTCAGATGTAATAACTGAGGGGTGTTATTGGAACACCTATCCCCCCAATACTACCTAGCTACAAAGTTCTTTTAGTGTTCCTCAAGTGAGGTTAAAAATGTGTTGAAATTAGGGTAAGTTTTAAGGCTCAATTTAAAATTAGTGTTCGATTGGGTGCACGTGTGGTATTTTAAACTGAAAATTGAAAAAAGTAAATGCTTTATAGGAAATTTTCAAAAAATAAAGGATCTTTCAAAAATAAAAACAAATTTGATGACTTTTTCAATAAAAGGAAATTAAATGCTTTTCAACTATTTGAAAAAACAGAGGATTTTTCAAACAAGAAAGCAAATAATATACCTTTGTTTCGAAATAAATGGATTTCGTTGTCTTTAATTGCTATGGGCAAAAATTTTTAAAGAAGCAAAATGTAAGTCTAGATAAAATGCAAAAATATATCTTTCTTTCAATTGATGAAATTTTTTTAAAAAGACTTCTTTCACATGTGCATTCTAAATAATAAAAAAAAAAATTGATGGCTGTAAAATAAGCAGGATTTCTAATACTGGAAAATGTGCTGTATGGGAAACAAAAACGGTAAGAAATTAATTTTTTGAATCGGAATGGCCGAATGAAAAAATTAGCAGCGCGACTTTTGACAGAAAAGCCGCGATGGACCGCGCGGGTTTCTGTCGCACAGTCGCGATGGACCGCGCGGGATTTAGGCACACTGTCGTGATGTGCAGCACAGAAAATGTCCACGAAGTCGCGATGTGCAACGCGCAAATAGGCCGCGAGGCCGCGGGGATCCGCGCGGAAAATGGCCGCGCAGCCGTGATGTGCAGCGCGGAAACAGGCCGCGAAGCCGCGGTGAATCGCGTGGAAAAAATCCGAAAAGTCGCGGTGAACCGCGTGGAAAAAATTCAAAAAGTCGCGATGGACCGCGCGACTGTCAGGCTAAAAACCGCGAAGCGAAAGCAGTGCACGGAAGCCGAAAAATGAACCCGAAAATTGAGAATTCTGGGCTGTTAATGGCAATAGATGGGGCCAAAAACTAGAACAGCAATGGATCTGCTGTCTAGAATGGCAGATCTATGGATCTAAAGGCTAAAAACTAATAAAAAATTAAGATTGAAAGCAAAACTTGAGATCTATTGTTCAAAGCCAGCGGAGTCGCCAAAAACTGTTGGCCCGGTTTTGCAACTAGGCTTAGTGCTATGGGCACCTGCTAACTAGTAGCAACAGTTTCAATAGAATTAAACAAGAAACTAATCTAAACTAAACTAATCATGGATCTATGCAAGAATATAAGCAAATAGTGTAAACATTTAAAAAACAAGAACAAGAAAATATTAAAGAATGAATTTGTATTGAAAAGTGGGGGGCAAGCAAGTGCTTGCGATAATACCTTCAATGGTGAAAGTTGATGTTGAGAAACTCCCAAGATGAGTAGCTCCAAGATCCAAGAGGTCTCCTTCTCCAAGGTTGCTTACAATGGCCAAAATGCTCAAGGAAGATTTCGGCAGCATGAGGATGAGATAATGGATGGATCTGAAATGAGGAGCCCCTACCACCTTTTTATAGGTTTTGGTGGTGGGGAATACTATTTGTGGTTTTGTGGAAACCAAATGGTATTGACCAACATGGTTTAGGTACTTTTCCCTCCTTTTTCCTTTTTTTGAATAAAATTAATATTTTAATTCCCTTTTTAATATTTTTGGGAATTTGGACCCTTTTTGAGGGTTTTTTATGCTTTTCAGGAAAAATAATATTTTTGAGTGGGAAAAAGGGGTGTACTAAGGTCTTTTGGTGACCTTTTGTTGGTTTCAGAGGCTCAGATGGTGGAAAAGTGGACAAATGGGTCATGTGAATAAGGGAATGAGCTAGTGAGCACTTTTTAGGTGTTAACACGCACCCCACCATCTTGCGGGTGTAGCGCGCAGTGATACATCCAATGCTTGTATGTGCTGCTCATCTGGGATTTCTTGTTCATATGTGTAAGTTTTAAACCTTAACAGTGAAGTACAAACTCATATGATTCTTAAGCATTAACAGAAAATACACAATGGCACACACATTACACAGAGATTTTCACCTGGAAACCCTTAACCGGGAAAAAAACCAGCAAAACTTAGAGCCGCATAGCTCCTTTTTCATTATATGTTTATTTTTCAAGTACAATACAATAAATGGTATTCTGCAGCATCTAAAACCCTAATTCGTTTACCCGAATTAGGTTACAACCCTAATTCCTTTTACCGGAATTAGATTAGAGTACAATGGGTCGAAAATCGCGAAAAAGCAAAAAACAACCCAAAAAATTTTGCGCTCCGCGCGGACTCCGGGGGCCTAACGGCCCCCTCCGTGTCGTTTCGGAACCTAACGGTCCGAAACGAAGGGGGTGGGCCCTGTCGGGCTACCCCCCCCTCTAAACCCCCCCCCTCCGGACGCGCCCGGCGCAGGCGAATCACTAGTGCCGTAGGGATCATGTTGTACACGCAGCGACCATGTGAAGAGATATAACATACCCAACATTCTCCCACTTGTTGTTCTCTTCACATACAGGAGAAATTTATGACTTCAACAATTCAGGGCAACAATGCCCATGTTCTCTTTACACCAAGAGAACTTCTGAGTACTCACATACTTTGTCAAAGAGTCTGCAACATTTACCAAAGTGTCAACCTTCTCCAGCAACACTTTGTTTTGTTCAACCATGTCTCTGACGAAATGGTACTGCACATCAATGTGCTTTGTCCTTGAGTGATAAGCAGGGTTCTTTGCTAGAAATATTGCACTTGAGCTATCACAGCCAATCTTTACTGCATTCTGAACAAAACCAATACCTGAACACAATCTTTGCAACCATACAGCTTCCTTACTTGCATGGGTAGCTGCCATGTATTCAGCTTCTGTAGTTGAGAGTGCAACTATAGCTTGTCTTCTACTCATCCAACTGATTGCTCCTCCAAATATATTAAAAACGTAGCCACTTGTAGATCTTCTGTGATCAAGATCTCCAGCCCAGTCAGCATCAACAAATCCTTGTATATCTATCTCTCTGTTTACACCGGGTCTTCCTTGGTAGCAGATTGCAAAATCTGTAGTGCCACGCAAATACCTGAAGACCCTTTTTACTGCAGTCCAATGTTCCTTTCCTGGTTTTGACATGTATCTACTCAAAACTCCCACTGCATGGGCTATATCTGGTCTAGTACAGACCATGGCATACATCAGACTGCCAACTGCACTAGCATAGGGAACATGAGACATGTCCTCTACCTCTTCTTGTGTAGTGGGACACTGTTCTGCAGATAACCTTACACCTACAGGAATGGGCACCTTCACTGGTTTGCTTTCCTGCATATTAAATCTCTTCAATATCGTTTCAACATATTTTCTCTGATTTAACCAGAGTTTCTTGTTTTCACGATCTCTTTTTATTTCCATGCCCAAAATGAAATTTGCAGCACCAAGATCTTTCATGTCAAATTCAGATGACAGCTGATTCTTGACATCCTTGATGATTTCTTTGTTGTTTCCAATTAGCAACATATCATCAACATACAATATTACATAAATAAAATGATCACCAATTAGCTTAAAATAAACACAGTGATCAGCTTTGCTTCTTGAGAAACCAAGTCCCAGTATATAAGTATCAAATTTTTGATACCACATTCTGGGAGATTGTTTCAAACCGTAAAGAGACTTTTTCAGCTTACAGACAAGCTCCTTTCTTCCTTTCACCACAAACCGTTCTGGTTGCTTCATATAGATCTCTTCATTAAGATTTCCATGTAGGAAAGCCGTCTTTACATCCATTTGTTCTACTTCAAGATCAAAAGCAGCAGAAATAGATAAAAGAAATCTAATAGAAGTCAATTTTGCAACAGGTGAAAAAATCTCACCAAAATCGATGCCCTCAATTTGGGAGTAACCTTTCGCAACTAGTCGAGCCTTGTACTTCTCCACTTTACCTGCTGCATTTAACTTCTTCTTGAATACCCATTTGCTTCCAATAGGATTTCTTCCTTCTGGCAACTCAACCAGATCCCATGCCTCATTTTTGTCCAAGGCATCCATTTCTTCTATCATGGCCTTCTTCCATAGTTTACTATCTTCTGAATCCATTGCCTCTTTAGCAGTTCTAGGATCATCATCAGTAATAGATAACACAAAATTAGAACGAAAATCAGGGGGACTATACCTTTCAACTTGCCTTCTTTCTCGGTCAGATCTCCTCAATACCGGAGTCTGTGGATCCGCCTCTTCATCTGATTCAGACGATTCTGCCTCCTCATCTGATTCAGACGAATCTGCTTCCTCAAAAGAGTCACCTCTTTCATCCTTGATATCAAAGTGTAGCTTCTCTGAATCCTTTTCCTTTGGTACATCCTCAATATTGGAAGTGCTTTCAACTTCTCTGAAGATCACATCTCGACTGTAAACTGTTTGCCTTTTTACTGGGTTCCATAGCTTGTAACCTTTCACTCCATCCTTGTAACCAATGAAGATACATTTTTCTGCTTTATTATCCAACTTGCTCCTTTTCTCCTTTGGAACATGTACAAAAGCATCACACCCAAACACTCTGAGATGAGAGAGAGAGGGTTTCTTACCAGTCCAAACCTCATGAGGTGTCTTGTCAACCAACGCTGATGTGGGTGTCCTATTCACTAGGTAACACGCAGTGTCAACAGCTTCTGCCCAGAATTGTTGTGCTAGCCCTGCACCACTGAGCATACTCCTTGCCTTTTCCATCAATGTCCTATTCATCCTTTCTGCAACCCCATTCTGTTGAGGTGTGTATGGAGTAGTCTTTTGCCTTGCTATTCCACACGTTTTACAGAACTCCTCAAATTCACTTTCACAGAATTCTCCACCGTTATCTGTTCTGAGTACTTTTATTTTCTTCTCAGTTTGATTCTCTACAAGAGCCTTAAATTCTTTGAATCTATTAAAAACCTCAGATTTCTTACGCAGGAAATAAATCCAAGTTTTCCTTGAGAAATCATCTATAAATGAAACATAATACACAGATTTACCAAGTGATGGAACAGGCACAGGTCCAAAAACATCACTGTGTATTAACTCTAAGATTCCTTTAGCTCTTACAACACCAGATGAGAATCTTACTCGATTCTGTTTACCATATAAGCAATGTTCACAGAAATCAAAATCTAATGTGAAATCAGACATGCCTTCAGCCATACTTTTACCTTGTAATAGTCGAAGACCCTTTTCTCCAATATGTCCCAGCCTTCGATGCCATAGCGATGTCTTCTCACTAGAGACAGTAAGGACTCTGTCTCCTTCATTTTTACCCTCAGAAACAATAGTGCTGTTACATCCATTTTTGAAGGTGCTTCCCAACAACTTGTATAGAGTTCCAATCCGAACTCCCCTCATCAGCACCAATGACTCTCGAACCATCTTGCATGTGTTCTTTTCAAATAGAGTTTTCACACCTGCATCATCCATTTTACTTACAGATATAAGGTTTCTAGCCAACTTTGGAATGTGCAGAACCCCGGGAAGAGTTTTAACCCTTCCATCTTTGAGCAGTAGCTTGACCTTTCCTCGACCTATGATTTTCGCTACCGAGTTGTCTCCCAGAAATACATCTCCTCCATCATACTTTTCGTATTCAGAAAACCACTCCCTGTGAGGAGTCATATGATAAGACGCACCTGAGTCAATCAACCACGAATCATGCTCTGCATGTGTACTTGAAGATGCCAGATACACATCTCCTCCTTCCTCTGTAGATTCTTTCCCATCTGCGGATGGAGCGTCATTAGGTCCTCTACTTTTATCAGTAATTTTCGATTTACAATCCTTCTTGTAATGCCCAGCTTTTCCGCACTTCCAGCATTTTCTTACAGAAGGTCCTGGAGATTTAGATCTCCCTCTAGATTTAGATCTACCACCTGAAGACTTATTTTTAGATCTGTCTCCAGGGCGACCTCTGACAAATAAGGCATCCTTGGCTGAACTATCTATGGATTTCCGCCTCATTTCCTCCGATAGTAGGGATGCAACCACATCATCGAAGTTTAGCGTGGTTGCATTACTCCCAATAGCTATGACCAGATTATCCCATGAATCTGGCAAAGAGCACAACAGACTAATACACTTTTCATCATCATCAAGTGTAATACCAACAGATGTCAACTGACTTACCAGAGTATTGAAGGCGTTTAGATGCTCTGATACAGAGTCTCCATCAGTCATCCTCAGAAGGTACAATTTCTTTCGCAGAAATAACTTATTTACCAGGGACTTTGACTGATACAGATTTCCCAGTTTGTCCCATAGCTTCTTTGCACTGTCTTCTCCAGCTACGTTCACCAATACCAAATCTGCGAGGCAAAGACGAATGGTGCTCCTTGCTTTTCTTTCCAGCTTTTCCCATTCTTCTTTTACCGCTCCAGAGGGCATGGTACCTGGATCTACTGCGATCCATTGTTCTCTATCTACCAGTAGATCTTCCATCTTGAGCTTCCATAGCTCAAAGCTCTGACCATTAAATTTCTCAATCTCGAATCTAGAACTGCTCGCCATTCTTTAAAAAAAAAAAATCACCGCTGCAAAGCTCCCACTGAAACCAGGTTTATCACAAATCCAAGATCGAGCCAAACCCTTGGAAACAAAGGCGTCCCTCTGAACCCAAAAATGCTCTGATACCAAATGTAAGTTTTAAACCTTAACAGTGAAGTACAAACTCATATGATTCTTAAGCATTAACAGAAAATACACAATGGCACACACATTACACAGAGATTTTCACCTGGAAACCCTTAACCGGGAAAAAAAACAGCAAAACTTAGAGCCGCATAGCTCCTTTTTCATTATATGTTTATTTTTCATGTACAATACAATAAATGGTATTCTGCAGCATCTAAAAACCCTAATTCGTTTACCCGAATTAGGTTACAACCCTAATTCCTTTTACCGGAATTAGATTAGAGTACAATGGGTCGAAAATCGCGAAAAAGCAAAAAACAACCCAAAAAATTTTAAGCTCCGGGCGGACTCCGGGGGCCTAACGGCCCCCTCCGTGTCGTTTCGGAACCTAACGGTCCGAAATGAAGGGGGTGGGCCTATCGGGCTACCCCCCCTCTAAACCCCCCCCTCCGGACGCGCCCGGCGCAGGCGAATCACTAGTGCCATAGGGATCGTGTTGTACACGCAGCGACCATGTGAAGAGATATAACATACCCAACAATATGCATGCATGAATTCACTTACTCCAATCAAACCATCAAAGATTGGAGTGTTATTCAATTCTGTGCCAATCCATCGAATGGATTTAGTTCATCATGGCGCAACACCTTGCAGAAACCTCATGTAAGCGATTCTGCCAGTTTTCCAGTCCTGCTTCTGAATCTGATGCGCACGAGCTATCACATCGCCAGCTGATATGGCCGTCCGCTGTGGGATTGAAATAATCATTATGACTAGCAGTCATCTGATACAAACTTTCCATGTGGCGCACTTCTTCTTCTGCTCGAATGGGTTCAATATACCGTGGTCCTTGAGGGGATCAAGTGGTGCAATGACCCTAATCTGGTCATCCTCAAAGGTCATCTGTCTTTTCTTCAAATTAATGACAACCAGATTATCAAATGCCCAGTCTATGCCTAAAAGTGCTGGGTAAGGTCTACTGTCATCCAGAATTTTGATTACTTCAAAGTCTGCAGAGCTTCTTACTCCCTCAATATCAATGGGTACATTGGGTAGTCTGCCCAATGGAGAAACTCGTTGCTGATTTGCTAGTCTTAGATGGATAGGAGATCTGATAAGCTGAGGACTACCCATCTGTTCCCAAGTCTGCATGGTGAGAACATTAACTTCTGAGCCTAAATCCAAAATGACTTCGTCCATTTCAAATGCTCCAATCTGCGCTGTGAGTCTCATCTCTCTTCCAGTTCTAGTATGACTCCTGATCTGATGAATAGCACGCTGCGCTGTGTTCATCGAAGCAGATTATTGACACTGATCCAACAGGTGTTGGAGTTCCATAGTTTCTTTTTCATTGTGCAACAACTTTAAGCAGCTTCTCAGGAAAGCATGAACACTGCCTAGTGTATCCTCCTCATCAGGCCTTCCAGATGTAGTAGCCTGCTCTTGTACCAGGTTCTCTTGACTTGGCACATGCGGTCTGATATCATTGTGCGGTAATGCGACAGAACTTGAAGCACGCGGATGTGAGAAATACTCTTGAGCTTGCTTGAATGCTTCTTTTTGCTTCTGCAGGTCGAGCGGGGCTAATTTAATATTAGTACGGCGCACCCATTGTGTTGCTGGCTTTCCAGTTCTTGACTCTGGCGCACTAGTGGTTGCACCATTGCGCGTCACTATATTAACTGTGGGATCTGGTTCTCTTTTTTCTGCTGCAATCAACTGAATATTCTGGTTAACTTGTGGCTTCTTTTCTTTCATCTTGGCCCATCAACTGAGGGCATTCTTCAATGTCATGATCATAAGATTTATAGTATTTGCAGGTGGTTGTAGGGTTTTGGAAATCCCTTGCATAATAGCCTGAGCTCCGCAGTTATAGCAAGTGATTTGTCCTCTTCCATGACCAAAACCTCCTGCGCGTCCTCGGCCCCTGTAATTTCCTCCTCGGCCTTCGCGAGCTGGGTCATATTGCGGACCTGCTGTGGGTCCCTGTGGTTCTGACTGTTCTCTATAAACATCATGTTTTCTTTCTATCATAAGGTCATACGCTCTGCAATTGTTCTCATCATGGCCTACTGATTTACATAAATTGCAATATAGATTCTTTGGAGTTTGTACATATTTCTGTAACAAGTGACACTCTTGTGGTCTGTGGCCTCTAGTTCTACAGATTTCACACCAAGGCCAATGAGCCTGTGGTAAAGGGTTAGGTGCTCCGATTGCAATATAATCTATGAAAATAGGACAATGGTCCTTTGAATGTCCTTGTGCTCTACACTTTGTACATACCAAATTTATTCTTTAACATCCTTTCCTTTCTTAATATCATGCACTTGCAAAGTTAGGTTTGCTATTTGGTTTTGCAACTGCGCAACATCGTTGCTTGTTCTAGCAATTGGTGAAGCTTCTAGTTTCATAGCCATCTCTAGAGCTTGTTTTTGAGTAGTGAGATTCTGTTGCATAGGAGGAAGTCTAATATGAGGAAGCAGCGCAGCAATGAACCATTCCTTATGCTGCTGCGTGCAAACTCAAAGCTTACTTGATCTATCAAGGCTTTGAACTTCTGGTCAAAGTCCCATACTGATTCTGTAGGTAACTGTTTTATGTCTTTGAGTTCTATTATGCACTGTGATTCTGATTTAGGTTTATTGAATTCTTTAATCATAGCACTTCTTACATCAGCAAGCGTCCTATTCTGTGCTACTGAGTATTTCATAAACCAGGTTAAGGCTCTCTCTCTTAGTGTGGTTGCTAACCTGAACCAGCTTAACAGCATCATCATTAATTTGCTTAATCATCCAAATGGCTTCACATAGAAACCAGTGCTACTCAGGGTCTTCTAGCCGTGCTCCTCTAAAGGTTGGTAGCTTCATGTCATCACCCATCCTTCTTGCGCTAGGTTGACGTGGAGGTGCTGTGGAACTGCCTCCGAGATGGTTAAACAAAGGTGGGGCTGAGGTACTAGAAGTACCATGCAGGCTACTAGAGGGTGTTACTGCGGGGTTATGCTGAGCCCTGTCTGGCTTTTGCGGTGTAAAAGGGTGATAAGGATATGAGCACTCCCTTGTCTCTCTATATGGCTCGCTCTACGGGCTCGGCTATCTTCTGGGCTAGACTCAAAAGAATGCTGGTCGAGACCTACTTTATACCGTTTTTCGCTACGAGTGCAACCAATAACTTCAAGATCACTATCAGAATCTGCGGACATTACTTGTCCATGCTATTCATCAGAAGCTATTGCATAGTTTTCTTTTTCATATAAGATCATTTTAATCCACAAGTTCAGAGAATTTAAGAACTTACCCCTGTATGCTTTGAAGAATCTCCTCTCAGCCTCGTTGAAGCTCTTTCTTGTATCTACTGCAAACTCAGTGATGAATCCCTTCGAGCAGACTGTTCAACCAAAATTCTACTGCGCGCGACACAGGATTATCTACCCGCTTCAAAATGCTAACTAGCTCAGGCGTCCAGACGATAGGTTGATCAACATGCACAATGGGTCCAGTATCTGCTAGCTTGGATACCCACTCATGCAACTCGAGTGCAAATGTTACAAAGAAGATTTTGTGAAGGTCAGTATAAATATGCTTCTGCAACTAGTCCTCTGTCTGAAGCCTAGGGCTTCTATTTTCACGTTCAGCGAACTCTCTAGCCTTTGAATCAAACCACTCTTGAATTTATTTAGCTGTAGGATTACAGCACCACATTGCCTTCAAAATTAATAGGGTTAAAGCCGGCAATGGAACCATTTGTTGGCTGCTTTCTGGACAGACCCAGGTTTTCAGGATGCGCAGCAACAAACACCCCTTTTGGCGCACTGGCCCTTTCAGCAACGAGCTGCGCAGCAACCCGAAGTCTCACCCGAAGTGGCTATGGGGGGCTAAGGAATCAGGTTTCCTTAACCTAGGTGGTGTGGAGTCTACAGTCTTCTCTCTTTCCTTCTTGGAGGTAACCCCTGAACAGAGCGTCTCACTCTTTCACGGATCTCCCAGCGCTACAGCGCTAGAACTCACTCTTCTCAACCGAGCTACGCGGTAGCTCCGCACCTGCGCACGAGTCTTTTACCCCGCTACCTCCGATACACTATGTATCATCTCTGCCCAGGCACCACAGCGCAGTAACACACTCCTTTAGCGCTGCGGCGACAGTGTTCTTACAGACTCCTTCGAAAATGCACATGTACAACTTCTAAGGGAGCTTCCAGGATTTACTTTACATAATCATTCATAAAGATAGCGAAACATTCATAGAAACATAGACAATAAAGCAAAGAAATGCAATCACATAAAGCATCACCACAACAACAAGAATATGTGTTTCACTTTAGGAGGGAGCTACGTCCACGGGAACTGTGTTTTATATTATCTTGAGATGGGGATAACACAGTGCCGTTGCGCACACAGCTGCATCCTTAGAACTTTATGGGAAACTCCATGCACAGAGCTAGGAGCCCTTCTCTTAGATATATTCTTTTCTTCTACAGATATTACCACGACAAAGACATACAATTAGATTCCCCTCTCAGTCCTCTTGCAACTGGTCGATACATGCAATGGCCCTTACACCAAGCGGTCTTCCTGTGAGATCGCGGCCTTCTTACATGCACAAAATGATCATTAACAGCTTAAAAGATACAGCAATACAAATGACTCAGAAATCAACTTAGACTGTCTGTGTGATTCAGTAACTATCTAACTCTTTCTCTAACCCTTTTCCCTTTTCAATTACACATATATATAGGTGGCCCTGAGGGTCGCACCTTTACAAAACTGTGGGCCTTTCCCAACAGTGATCCCCAAAAACCCTAACCGCAGACATGGCTAGGTGTACTGTAGGTGCCTCCTACAGTCACGTCGCAGCTTCCTGTAGACTCCACGATTTTCGGCGCAGATCGCGGGTATGGGTGCCGCTTCATCATTCTTCGCTCCTTGTCCTTCGCCTTCAATGCTTCGGCCCGTTGCTCTTCCTTGGTCCGAGCAACCATAACTCCTGTACTTTACCTTAATGAGGGTAGTTGAGCCCTCTATTCCGCCGCTTCATTTACTGTGGTGGTTGAGCTTTCTACTCGGCCACCTTATTTACTCTTTCCTTTGACTTGTGCACGCGAGCTCCACAATTTCCAGCCCGCAATCTGCGGTGAGCTCGTCCATCTGGCGCCGTACCGTGCACTGCTCATTTCTGCCCAAAAATGGTGCTTTTCCTCAAAATTAGCACTTTTCCTTCAAAACTTAGTGCTTTTTCCCAAAACTTGGCAGCTTTGCCGTATCTGCGGCTTATGCTCCAACAAATCCACACACACAAGTCATGCTCATCCAGCATATCAAAATAATCGTTAATTAAATATTGCAGAAGTAAATACATAGACATAAAAACACTTATCTTCATTTTGCAACCGCCCCAAGCAACTAGCTATGTCGCTGCAACGTTCCACCCAACCATAGGCTCTTTGACAGCTTATACTGAGTCCGTCCGAAGGCCACCCCTGAGCTGGGCATAATTCTCACAAGGAAAGGGAACATTCCAGCTCACACACAACCCATTAACCATTTCATCCGAGCCAAGCCAGTCCATAGCTGGGTTTATCAGGTGACAATTGAACCCTAGATGATTGCACTCAAGCTCAAGCCCAAGCCATGGATACCCATACCCATACCCAACATACTCTTCTCTCACACAGTAAGCACAAACAGGGGCAGGGATACACATTTTAAACAGTAGGATTTACAAATAAGATGGCCATGGGTTTTCTCAAAAACGTTCCCAACCAAAAACGGATTGTGGGATGGGGCAAACAACCACAGGGAGGAAAAATGATTTCTTCTCCAAATATCTCATCCTTCAACAGCCCAAAACAGTCTCTATTGAATCCCCCATTCGATTTCCCCTTCTTCCCCACTAGTATACAACACGAAAAAGCCCTTCTCTACTGGGAGAATGAAGAAAAATGCAACAGACATGCCTGGAAAATGCCTAGGTGGCTCTAAACTTGTGAGGGAGAAAGAATGATGGTTCCATAATGGCTTGGGGGAGAAATTCTTGGCTCTTTCTTTCCCAAGGAGACAAAACACGTTTTTCCATGAAGGGTGGCTTGCCCATACCCGAATTTGAACAGTCATACCTCTCCATTCCCAAGGTATTAACTACCTCAACCAACTCTTGGGAGAAATCAATGGTTGGGTACAAAAGTCAACATGGGTAGTTGAGGGTTTGATGGGTTCTCTCATTGACACTTGGCTTGACCCAATTGGCTCAATGGTTTGAATGTTTTCCCTCCCAATTCCTTGTGAAATCATGCCCCCATCTCTTTGTTGCATTGCATAGCTAGTTGTGGGTATTTTTATTAAAATGCATATTACATGATATTTGAATTTCCAATGTGCATTGCTAGCACGCAACCCATATGCATCACTAAATCGATGGTGGGGCCTTGGCCTTGAGCTCCTCACCATGATTTCATAACAATATTACATCAGTTATAATGTTAATGCCATGGGGTCAAACTAGGGAGATTACATCAAGCCTTTGAGATAATAATAATATGTATTGTTATTACTATAGTTATATAATAACTAAACTCAACCTAATTAAGGTATGAGTTGTTATAAATAATGGTTTCTTTATAAAACCAAGGCTAATTTTATAAAACCAAGTCTGGTTTTATGAAACCACGGGATGGTTTTATAAAACAAGGCAATATGTGGTTTTATAAAACCAAGGTTGGTTAAATAAAACCTATATTGTGTTTTTTTTTATTCTTTTCTTTTTTTATGCGATCTTCTTTCTTCTTGTTCTCTCTCTTTTTTTAACTTCTCTTTTATTCCATTCTTTTTTTTTCTCTCTCTTTTAATAATTTTTTTTCTTCAATAAGGATGGCTAAAAGCCTAATGTAAGGTTAAAAACCTAAATCTCAAAGAAACTTTGACAATTTGGCCACAAGCCGGAATCAACAACTCTGATACCACTGGGGTAGTAAAATATTGTTCTTACGGGAAAACCCAATGTAAGTAACGTAAGTGGTCCATAAATGGATCAATAGTAATGTAAAAAATGTAATGTATGGTAGATGATTAATGGTTACATAGGTTTGGGATTTATATAAGCCCGTCATGCACCTTTTCGTAAAAGGGCATGACTATTGACTTTAGATAGTCTTTAATTATAATAAATTAATATGAATATTATTTTATTATTTTATTGTTACAGGAGACTTGTCAAAAGAAATATATTGACTATGAGAAATAATTTATTAATGAATGACCCATTAATGAAGGGGTTGTTGATAAGAGATTTGTCAAGAGGGATATAGTTGGGATATATTGACTATAGGTTAGTTTAAAAATTACCTTTTTACTAGAGGTTAATTGAAAAAGGATTTCTTCATAAAAAAGTTAATATTAAAAATTTATTAAGAAGATCTATGTTAAGTTTAATGTAAAGAGTGTAGACAACAATGTGATGTACGTTATTGATGAAAGGTTTGTAAAGTTATTGTACTTTATTGATGAAAGGTTTGTAAAGTTATTGTTAATATTGAAACGATGCCTAGAAGTAATCAAAACTTATAATTACTCTATTATGTAGTGGATTTTTTTTTGAAATAATTAAAAATTATATAAATGTTTTTTTTTTTTAATTTTTATTATATTAATGAAAAAATTTCTTTTAAACAAATTTAATTAATTTTATAAAATTTCTTTTAGAATGTAAATTTTAAACAAAATCTTGCATCTCAAGGAATTTAATACGGCACCTAGGGGTATAGTGGTAGCGGGATTGGATCCTTGGACTTCGTGTCATGCGAGTACCAACCCAGTCTCCAGTTGCCGATTCCTCTAATTACAAAAAAAAAAATACGGCACCTAATAGATCCAAAGTTGAGATGATGTCCACATCAAAACTTTAAATTATCATTACTATGTAGATCATCTATAATGTTGACAGTACTATCAAAACCATGAGAAAAATAAAATAAAAAATTAGATTGCTTACACAATGATCTCCTCTATTTCTCTTTTATCTTCTCTAAGCACCACACCCACTAGGGAGGGCACACAAAGTTGTCCCCAAAACCATTGCAATGGGGACACGCTAGCGAGATGAAAACAACTACGCACACGCACCTAAGGCAGCGCACATGTGTTGCTAGGTTCGGTACTGAACCGAGGCGCGCGCACATGCCTGGCACGTGCGTGCTAAGGTGGCGTGGACGCACTCCTGTTAAAAAAAAAACACAGCCGAATGTCCCCATTCTACCCATTTGAGCTGAGCGTGACTTCCACCCCTGCATGCACATGATTACAGTGACTAAAGGAGGCCATTTCCACTCCAAAATCCCCCAAATCTATCCACCAACTCATCAACACATCAATTGGATAGGTAAGTTCAAATTTTTTTGTCATTTTATTCATTCTTTGTGTCAATTTTTTGATTTTTTTTGTTTATTAAAATGTTAATAATTCCCAAATTTTTAAAACAATGGACCAATTCTAAATTGCTGATTGTAAACTGAGACAATGAGTGAAACAAATATTAACCCAGAGACTGGTGGAACACAAGAAAACTCAGATATTTGACCCAATGTCGAAGAAAACCGTCAACAAAATTCAAATGTCGAAGAAAACCAAAACCTCGAACCAAATATTGAACAAGATGACCTTAACCATTATGTAAATGAAATGAGGGTGCACACCCAAGACCTAGGAAACACAGGGGAACCATCTCGAGTGTCTCTTGCCACCTCAAGTGAGAGATCAATTGACTCCCTCATCCATGCACATCGCCAATTAACCGACATGACCGAATATAGGGCTAGGATGCAGTAGTATTACTCCACGAGCATTTCCAAGGAAGCAATAAAAGATTTGAATATTACAAAGGCCCAATTATACAGTGTGTTCATTGATCCAAGAACACAACAACCACCCAACACTAGAAAGCCACGTGTCTGCATGGATTGGTGTCATTACCAACCATGGAGGGACAATTGGATGCAGAGGTGGTTCATGGTGTATGATAAACCTCCCTGCAATAATATGGAGGTTCCACAGTACTTCCTTCAGAAATTGTGGGCTGATTTTATGCCTGGTTTACATGTCAACTATTTTGACATAACCGAGTTCCAGAGTGTTTGGCGTGGCTATGCCCAAAATCGATCTGCTTCCAAGAGGAACCCACTGAGAGGGCTATCAACTCCTAGGTGCCACCCAAACCCCTCTCCCTAGCCACCTGAGTTACCCCACAAGCTTGATCAGATCGAGGAGGCAATGAGGAATGTTGCATGTAGACTCCTCAGACACACCTCCTTTGTAGAAGCGACTACAGTGGAGAGGTCGAGTGACCTTGATAGAGATCCAGGTGCATGGCCTTCACGACAGGGATAGGATAGACCTGTGACTGATGGTAGCCATGCTGGACATTTCAATTCGACGGGGATAATGCCACATCTTTGTCCCCATTGTGGGAACACTTTCCCTACCCCAATCGAGGGATGTTATATTGATCAGGTCAGCAATTTTTTTAATGTGTTTTCAATCATCACTTGATAACTTGTAAAGTATTTTTGTTTGACTTAAACCATTATTTCAATGTACAGTTATTCAGAGCTGAGACGCCAACATGGGAGAACGCAGGATCTCCCAACTTGGATGCAGCAATGGCAGCTGCAACTGAAATTGCGGCACCTCACACGGAGGTATTTTCAGTACCTCACACAATATTATTATTACTTATGTGATTTATATTACTTAAGTATTTATATTTATGGCATACACATTGATAGTTCGTACAATGCTTTTGAATATCTTGATTGCCTAAATAATGACTTGTTTAACATGTTCATAACATGCATGCATTTTGGTGTCCATAGGTGTTCCCTGACTATGGTGATCAAACATCCCCGCCAGGGATTGGTAGATCACCATATACAGAGGTACAATGTGTAGTTATAAGCACGCTTTTAATTTGAATTGTTACGACTTACTATGGTTTAATTAATTGTTTGTTTATGAAATTGTGATATTACAAATGTATATGTAGGTGCCACCAATAGCTGCAGGTCCCCATTTTAGTCCTATGTTTCCACCCTCTCCCATGAGTCAAACCCCTCGCTTCCATCTATACCCCTCCCTTCCATCCAGCCCCCCCTCCTCGGCCATACTCCCCCCTCCTTCCATCCTCCCCCACTCGTCCACGCCCCCCGTCTATACATCCTCCACAATTTATCCACGCCCCCCTATCTATCCATCCTCCCCCATTCATCCATGCCCCCCATTCCTTCCACCTTCCCCTCTTCATACACAACCTCCCTTTCATCCATCCTCCTCCCTCTATGCAGGACTACCCTCCCATGCACCAGCCCTCAACATCCCCCCTAGTCCTTTTCCTTCGATACCCTCTATCGTATAACCGACATGGGTTCATCATCCACGACGTCCTCCTCCACCCCATACCACCATGTCTTCTCGCACCATATCATCCCCACTTCCCACCACTACTGTGGCATCTACTCTTCCAGTATCCTCATCTGTATCTCTAATGGTTGCACCTGTAGTGGTTGCCACTACATCTGCGGCCCCCCCCATGACTGCATCGGAGGTGGTTGTCCAGCCATCTGCTCCACCTACTAGCCCAGAAGCCCAGCCATGTCCATCGTCGGAGGTGTTAACGGTGAGAATCAAGCTAATTTATGAAAATATTTGATGCATTAACAAAAATTAATTTAAGCAATTATTACTTTTCAATGAAATGATTGTTGTAAATGTTGTAGGATGGAATTGCTGAGAGGCTCCGCAGATCCACAACACCTGCCTCATGTTTCCCACTCGTATCAGAGGTGATTTATTTAAGATTCGAATTCTACATTTGTTTTATAATTGTGGTAAACATTGCAAATGCTTGAAAATGACGGTATCTTATATCATTTGTTCCAGAGACCGAAGAGACGGTCTACTCCTAGATGGAGCAAGACCTGAGGCACCAGTAGCTCGAAGAGTAGGAAGATCGACTTTGGAGATGCGCCTAGGAGTGACGGGGGTGATCACAATGCTTGACACACCTTGTTATGTACATTAGCCATGATGTGGCACTTTTGTGCACCAGTTTCCATGTGCTTTGTATCTACGGCACAAGTTGCCATGTATTTTGGATCTACGACATGAGTTGTCGCATTTTCTATAGGGCACGAGTTTCCATTGTATGTATATTGGGAACCATGTTCCACTATTTGCCAGAAATTGTATATGTTTAAATTAGTTTTGTAGCCTTGATGTACATGGATTTTTAGTTATGTGATCTATATCGATGTTGTCTATATTAGTATCTTGTTGTCTAATGTTGTTGTCTCATGTTGTGTGTATAATGATGTGATGTTGTCTAAATTTGTTTTTTACTTCTATCCATCCATGACATGGAGTCCTAAGTTTTGGTACCAATGATGTCCATGCATTAGTTGATAATGTGAATCAACTTGAAGCTTACCTAGATCTTAGAAGAGAAGTTGGATATCATAGTTCAGCCTGGTTTATCTTTCCACATGTAAAAGCTTGTAATGGTATCTATGTTAAGAAAACATTATAAACATAGGCTAACTGAAACAAAATAATGTGTGAGAATTAATCTAAAAACAAAAGGAATAAATGGATGGACAAATCACACCTCATGTCACATAAGATATATAATGGGAACTTGAGTACTAGGAAAATAATACTTAGAATATAAAATGTCCATTGTTGTCAAATGGTTAAAATGAGATCCGACATGATTTTTAATAGCTCTACATAATGAGATCCCAAATTTCCATAATCTACATAATGAAATTTCGTCACTAGTATTTATATTGACCATTTTGTCTACTTAAGATCATGCAACAAATTAATAACCAAGTTATGGAATCATTTCTTAATCAATTGTCACCATACAAATAGGACAACCTTGAGAACAATGTATAGCTAGCGCATTAATTCTCACTCATGGATATAGCTACCTTTGATTTGATGACCATCACATCCACTACCATTTACAATTAGGACTTCCTTAATTTATCATTATGTGATAGGGATCTAATATTATGTAGACACATTGACTTAAACACATATAGTTGACATTACCATAAATGACTACTATGAGGTGTATTTTTTAGGCTATATCCACCTCAACACACCAACTTGTTACCCCAATACCCCAAATTCTTTTGAATTCTGTTTGGAAGGGATTGAGGGGTATTAGGACATCCTAATTAATCTATTGGACACTCAGACACTTTTTAAATACATTTAGGACTTGCATTACATCAATGGAGTCACACATACACCCTCATCAAGTTGCATGCATCCATTAGTGCACCGTCAACACTAGAACATGTAAGCATTACTACATGTTGGACTAAGCTTTACTAATGTTATGATAATATTAGGTTTTCCATCCATTAAGAAGGTTTTCATAAGTGTGCATATCCACCATATAAAAATATTCATGGTACAACCAATTTCAAACCATTAGGTTTCTAAATTAGGTATATGGTGCTAGGTACAACGGTTTTCTAGTTGATTATAGACATTTGCTATATAGATGAGATACTATGCATATATGTGTATAGTGATTTGGATTCAAATGTATATACACGGATATACATGTACAATGAAAATGATTTAATTTTTATATGTATTATAATTTAGGGCTAGATCGTAGGCTACATAATAGGGTTTCATTGTGATTAGAATACAAACTAGGGTTTTTAGGCTAGGCTCTCATGTTTCCAGGCTAGGATCCAAGCTCTAGGGTCACCATCTTAATGTTTAATTCCACTATCATGACATCATTCTCACCAATACCATTCCCACTACTACAATCACCATCAAGCCTCTCAATTCCACTTTGTACATTTCCAATACTTCCAAGTTAAAAGTTATAGGTCTTGTTGCTAAAAGCTTTTCACTTATCTATTCACAAAGACAAATCCACTTGCGTGAAAGATTTGTTGTAGCTTGGTATACATGCAAGCTTACATGCAATAATAGTTGAGAAATCCAAAACATCCTATACCTTGGAAAAACAACCTTATTAATCTTCTTTTGACTAAGGAAGGGGAGAACATCATAGTACAGTCTCAATAGCAATGTGTTTTTTAATAAATAGCCTCTATAAAGGGCATTTCATATTTATCTGGTCTTTAAAGCCAAGTCATTTGGCATAGAATGTCACAATTTCAATTACACCATTAATGCAACGTGTTCAAATTGAAAATTTTGTTTTGTTGCATTACATGTGACCAAACATTAACTTCCACGAATTATTCTTTAATAAAAAAAAATTATTAAATGATATTTTTTTAAGCCTAACTTCATTGCTGAAGGGTTATTTTGTCACTAAAACTTCGTGTCAAGGGCAATGTAAAAATTCAAAACGTAAAAAAAATTAGTTTGAAGGTAGGATATGAAATGAAATTCCAATGCGAAATGCCATTGCCAATATTTGAAATCTTCACATGATCAATGCTCTGTGCATGTTGGTTTGCATGAGTATTTCATGTTGACCAACTTTTATCTACACATTGCTACAAATACGTGCCATCATTAAAATATCCATCATCATCATCTTCATCATCAACATCAACATCATCATCATCTTCTCCATCATCATCAAAATCTCCATAATCATCATCTTCTCCATCATCCTCATCAACATCTCCATCCTCATCATTTTCTCCATCATCATCATCATCATCATCTTCATCACCATCACCATCATCATCAACGTCTTCATCATCATCACCATCTTCATCATCATTGTCATCTCTAGGTTCCTCATCAACATCTCCATCATCATCATCATCATCTTCATCACCATCACCATCATCATCAATGTCTTCATCATCATCACCATCATCATCATCATCATCAACATCTTCATCATCATTGTCATCTCTAGGTTCCTCATCAACATCTCCACCATCATCATCTTCTCCATCATCATCAACATCTTCATCATCATCATCTACCACATCATCCTCATTAACATCTCCATCATCATCATCTTCTCCATCATCATCATCATCATCATCTTCATCACCATCACCATCATCATCAACATCTTCATCATCATCACCATCTTCATCATCATCACCATCTCTAGGTTCCTCATCTACATCTCCATCATCATCATCATCATCTTCATCACCATCACCATCATCATCAACATCTTCATCATCATCACCATCACCATCATCATCATCGACATCTTCATCATCATTTTCATATCAAGGTTCCTCATCAACATCTCCATCATCATCATCTTCTTCGTCATCATCATCATCATTTTCATTACCATCACCATCATCATCAATGTCTTCATCATCATCACCGTCATCATCATCATCATCAACAACATCTTCATCATCATTATCATCTCTAGGTTCCTCGTCAACATCTCCATCATCATCATCTTCTCCATCATCATCATCATCATCATCATCATCATCTTCTTCTTCTTCTTCATCACCATCACCATCACCATCACCATCATCATCAATGTCTTAATTATCATCAACATCTTCATCAACATTGTCATCTCTAGGTTCCTCATCAACATCTCCGTCATTATCATCTTCTCCATCATCATCATCATCATCTTCATCACCATCACCATCACCATCATCATCAATGTCTTCATCATCATCACCATCATCATCATCATCATCATCATCATCATCAACATCTTCATCATCATTTTCATCTCTAGGTTCCTCATCAACATCTCAATGATCATCATCTTCTCCATCATCATCATCATCATCTTCATCACCATAACCATCTTCATCAACGTCTTCATCATCGTCACCATCATCATCATCATCATCAACATCTTCATCATCATTGTCATTTATAGGTTCCTCATCAGCATCTCCATCATCTTCATCACCATCACCATCATCAACAACGTCTTCATCATCATCCCCATCTTCATCATCATCAACATCTTCATCAACATTCTCATCTCTAGGCTCCTCATCAATATCTCCATCATCATCATCTTCTTCGTCATCATCATCATCATCTTCATCACCATCACCATCATCATCAACGTCTTCATCATCATCACCATCATCATCATCATCATCACCATAAGTTCCCAGTGGATGATTTTAGAAATTTGACCCCCGTGTGCAAGAATTGCACACTCCCTTACTGAGCAAAACCCTAGTTTCCAAAATGGACATATAAGATGACACCGGGGCGACGATACCAGAGGAGAGAGCCACCCCTAGCACTATCCCGACATCCTGAATCCAACGGAGTTGATGGTTTGTCGATCGGAGCCACGGTCGTCATTCTATGGTTCGTTCTGTCTCGCATCCAAAAGGCCTTTAGGGACACCTGCTGGATACCTGCTGGGGGTATAGAATTCCAACCATGCAACAAAACTGGGTTCTAAGGAGTCCTACAAGTGTGTATAGGCAAGTTCCGGCTGGGAACGCTAGCCATAACTGCCCGGTGGATGATTTCGCAAATTTGACCCCTGTGTGCAAGAATTGCACACTGGCTTACTGAGCCAAACCCTAGTTTCCAAGATGGACGTACAAGATGACACTAGGACCAGAGGACTAGAGGAGAGGGGAATCCCTAGCACCATCCCGGCATCCTAAATCCAATGGAGTCGAGAGTTTGTCGATCGGAGCCACGGTCATCATTCTATTGCTCATTTCGTCTCGCATCCAAAAGTCCTTCAGGGACACCTACTGGATACCTGCCGGGGGCATAGAACTCCAACCGTGCAACAAAACCGGGTTTTGGGGAGTCCTGCAAGTGTGTCTAGGCATCCAGTTGGGAACGCTAGCCATAAGTTCTCGGTGGATGATTTTCCAAAGTTGACCCCGTGTGCAAAAATTGTACACTCCCTTACTGAGCAAAACCCTAGTTTCCAAAATGGACCTACAAAATGACACTCGGGCCACGGGACCAGAGGAGAGGGGCACCCCTAGCACTATCCTGGCATCCTAAATCCAACAGAGTCAACAGTTTGGCGATCGGAGCCATGGTCGTCATTCTATCGCTTGTTCCATCTCGCATCCAAAAGGCCTTCAAGGACTCCTGTTGGATACCTGCAGGGGGCATAGAACTCCAACCATGCAACAAAACTGGGTTTCGGGGAGTCCTGCAAGTGTGTCTAGGCAAGTTATGGCTGGGAACACTAGCCATAAGTTCCCGGTGGATGATTTTGCAAATTTGACCCCCATGTGCATGAATTGCACACTCCCTTACTAAGAAAAACCCTAGTTTCCAAGATGGACGTACAAGATGACACCCGGGACACAGGATCGGAGGAAAGGGGCACCCCTAGCACTATCCCGACATCCTGAATCCAACGGATTTGACAGTTTTTCGATCATAGCCACGATCCTCATTCTATGGCTCATTCTGTCTCACATCCAAAAGGCCTTCGGGGACACCTGCTGGATACCTACCAGGGGAATAGAACTCCAACCGTGCAACAAATCCAGGTTCCAGGGAGTCCTGCAAGTGTGTCTAGGAAGGTTCCGGCTGGGAATGCTAGCCATAAGTGCTCGATGGATGATTTTCCAAAGTTGACCCCCGTGTGCAAAAATTGCACACTCCCTTACTGAGCAAAACCCTAGTTTCCAAAATGGACCTACAAAATGACACTCAAGCCACAGGACCAGAGGAGAGGGGCACCCCTAGCACTATCCCAACGTCCTAAATCCAACAGATTAGACGGTTTGTCGATTGGAACCACGGTCGTCATTCTATGGCCCATTCTATCTCACATCTAAAAGGCCTTCAGGGACACTTGTTGGATACCTTCCAGGGGCATAAAACTCCAATAGTGCAACAAAACCGGGTTCCGGGGAGTCCTGCAAGTGTGTCTAGGAAGGGTCACCATAAATGTCATAGAACTTGTCTTTCCTGATCTTTTCAATATGTTCCTTGGGGGTCGCCATAAATGTCACTGTGAAGAACCTGCAACAATTAATTAATGAAAATACACGAGATAGTAGAAAATAATAAAACTCGGAATTTAAGCAAGCTCAATACAAATAACTTCACGGTACCTTCATTGGTCTCAACACAAACTTATATACTAAGTCTAGGCGCCAATACCATGGGTCAATACCATGTGTCAATACAAACCATGGGCTAATACAAACTATGGATCAACAATTACTATGGGATGACTTACAAAGCATATGCGTCCAACCTTAATAAGACAAACTATGGATCAACAAATACTACAAGACGACTTATAAAGCATATGCGTCCAACAACAATATACTAACAAGTAAATAGAAGGGCTGACATAGGTTCCTAACATCCCCTCTCCCTTAGAAAAATCTTTGTCCTAAAAGATTTAGATGTTGAAATTGATGCAGAATCTGAAGGAGTGGTTCCCCTGTAGCATCCTCGGGTTGCATTCTGGGCCACTAAAGCCTTTTTGTGGTTTAGGGAGGGTTGCATGGAAGGCTGTAGACGAAGAAGAACCATATCACCTGCATGAAAAGTGCACTCAGAACGGTGCTGATCGGTTTGTTGTTTCAGTTGAATTCTTGCCATGTGAAGATTGTCCTACAGAATGAGAAGAATCTGATTGCAGTTTCGAAGAACCGAGTCAATTGCTTGAACTGAGGAGCTGTTGAGAGTGTATGGAAGAAGAATTGGCGGTGCTTGTCCATAGATTGCTTCATATGGTGTCCTTTTAGATGTGGTTTTGTACCACTGGAGCGCTTCTAGGAAATCCATATAAATAGTTGTCCAAATCTATGTAGAGATGGGCAAGGGTTTGAGCAGTCCCGAAAGGAGTGTCGTTTCATCCTTGTTGACCTGGAAAGTATCATAGTCAGCCACCATCTATTGAATTGTCATTTTCAAACCCTACCAAAAGAAGTTAAATTGTTCCCGGTCATACATTTTGAGGAACCCAGAGTGCCCTGTTGATCAAGAAGCATGGAGTTCATAGATGAGATAGCCCCGTTGAACAGATTGCAACCAATTTGGAATAAGCAGAGAAATAGCTGTAAGAGAAATTAGGTCATTAAATGTGCGAGAAGGAGCGTCTGCCACCATATTATCCTTACCCTTCTTGTAAGTGATCGCATAGACATAATCCATGAGTTGGATAACCCATTTCAGATGTGTTGGGGAGGAGACCCATTTTTCCAAGAAATTTTCTAGACTCTGGAGATCAGTCTTGATGCAGAAAGAATTCCCTAATAGGTACGGTTGCCAGTTTTGTACTGCATGCAAAATAGCCACCATTTCCTGTTGAGATTTAGATGCGGCTAAATTCTTACCGGAAAGGTCTCTTGAAGGCGACAAGCCCATTGGTTCAACAAGGACACCTGCATATCTATCCAAGGAAGTAGGGGAGACCGTTGATGGGTGCATTTGAATGGAATGGAGTTGAGCGATGAAACCATGTGAATTCTTCTTAAGGATCTTTTCAAGGCGATGTGAACTGATGATGCGGAGAGACCCTTATTGTAAGCCCTTAAATTTGTGTTGTTTCCCATTGACTGAAAACTGCATCCAAAGTTCAGCAAAATCCCATAAGATGGGGCCAAGTGTGTGTAACAATTGAATGCCCAAAACCACATCACATCTGCCTAGGGACAAGGCAAACATTTCAGAGTGCAGGTTATAATCTTCCAGAGAGATACACACATTGTGACACTTCCCCTTGCAAGGTAAGGTGCTCCCATTGGCAATCATGACTTCAAACTTGGAGCAAGGATGGACAAAACAATCAACATGTTTGGCGAACCGAGGGTCAATGAGGTTATGAGTGCTACCGGAATCAATGAGTATTGTAAGAGGAAGCTTCTTGAAGTAACCCCTAACCCGCATTATTTGGGGGGTGGTGACGCCGAGTAAAGCATGGAGAGATATCTATGGTTGTTCATCCTAAGATGGGGGGCGTCTCCTGAATGTCAACCTGATCATCCATTGTATTTGGAGCTTCTTCACCAATTTTATAGGCAGGCAGAGAATCCATATCCAAGAGATAGAGCTTTTGTTGAACACATCTATGTCCCCGAGTGAATTTCTCATCACAATTATAACAAAGCCCTTTTTCTCTGCGTGCATGCATATCTATTTTAGACAAATGCTTGATAGGAGTTGGGCGAGGAGCTAGCAGGATGGGAGGTCGTTGAGAACCCATATTTCGGAAGGGAACAAAAGTGGGTTTGGAGTGTTGTTAGGCTGCAATCTTATCTTCTGCCAACTTAGCCAACCCTAGGACTTCCATCATTGTGTTGGGATAGAACATTTTAACCTCTGACCGAGATTCATCCTTAATACCAATGATAAAACAACTCCTGTAGAATTCAACATACAATCCTTCTGTGTGATTGGCTAGTTTCTGAAATTCTGTCTTATACTCTCTCACAGTGCCACTTTGACGAAGCTTAGTGAGTGCTCCGCTGAAGTCATCAAGAGCACTAGGACTAAATCGTTGCAAAAGGAGTTCGCAAAAATCTATCCATTTTGGCTCGTCATGAGCCTTGATGTACCAACGGTACCATTGATGGGCTTCCTGTTCCAAATGAAATGATGCAAGTGGAACTTTTTGGACATCAAAAGTATTATGTATACTGAAATACTATTCTGCACGATAGATCCATCCATTCGAATAAGTACCATTGAAGCGAGGAAATTCAAGGTTCGGACCACGGAAATCGCTGGAAGAAGAGATCGCTGGAAGAAGAAAACCCATTGGCTGCAGAAGATTCTTGTTGTTGGTTATTCGTTCATGGATGAATGCTGAAGATGGAGGCTGAGAAATTTTTCATCCAGATCTTGGTGTTTGGTTTGGATGGCTGCAAGTGCTTCCTCTATGGTTTTTGCTCTTGCGCGGATGACAATCATAACCAGGGTTTATTTTTTTTATTTTTTTTGGGGGGGGAATGGGCAGAAAAACACAAACAAAAGCTTATTTAGTAAAGGGAAATTTGGATTTGGGAAAAACTCGGATGGGTAATTGGGGTTTGAATAGGTTTTGGACACTTTCTGATGGAAAGGGAAGCAAAAAATGGGGATTTCAGAAGCGGGGTGAAAGAATGAGAAAATTTGTCAAAGAGGGACAAAGAAGCAGAAATAGGGAATGAACACAATTGCAAAATTTGGAGGCAAGTGGGTGACAATTGAAGAAGTTATGGCAAACCCTAAAAATAGACAAATGTGAGATTTCTAGCTTTGGGAAGTAGAATTTGGGATAGGGTCCTCAGGAATGAAATATGCATAATGGGATTGCAGGGGTGTCAGGGAAGTTTCAAGTGAAACAGAGTTAAAACAAGGGAGATATGGCGAAAAAATGGAATTTTATATGGCTGGATCTGAAACGGCGCTGAATGGATTGAAAATGGTTGGATTTGAAACGGATTTCAGAATAGATCTGAAACAGATGGATCTGGAACGACTTGGAATGAATCTGAAACGACGCGGAAGTGATCGGCAATAGTTCAGCTGAAAATAGATATGGACCCCAGGCATGTTCGGCTTCCTAACAGTTCAGGGGTTTCACTCGGCCACCAATGTTGTCTGACGGCTCTCGTATTGGGGCAATACCCCTCAATCCACGACTCAGGTAAAATTGATAACCGCTTTGCCACAAATGATAGCGGTTGGTTTACCTCACGGGTGGGAACTAGTCAATCAGGTAGGGGTCGTTGCCCTTTTCGCTAGCAAGTCTTCTCAATGGGCCAGCTATTTTGGGGTTCCTGTGGTACTCCTCACAATGCATTCTAGGGATTATGCCCATGTACTTCCCACAGTTAAGCGGATAGGGATTATTCCCTGATCTGAACTTGTAACAGATGCGAAATTTTTTTTGCCAGAAATTCCACCCAACGAGCCCAAGAAAGTGCTCTGATACTAGATGTGAAGAACCTGCAATAATTAATTAATGAAAATACACGAGATAGCAGAAAATAATAGAACTCGAAATCGCTTTTACTGATCGCAGTCCACTTCGAGGGGGCAACCTCCCTTGAGAAAGCTCAATACAAATAACTTCACGGTACCTTCATTGGTCTCAACATAAACTTATATACTGAGTCTAGGTGCCAATACCATGGGTCAATACCATGTGTCAGTGCAAACCATGGGCCAATACAAACTATGGATCAACAATTACTACGAGATGACTTACAAAGCATATGCGTCCAACCACAATAAGACAAACTATTGATCAACAAATACTACGAGACGAATTACAAAGCATATGCATCCAACAACAATATACTAACAAAGTAAATAGAAGGGTCGACATGGGTTCCTAACAGTCACCAAACACAATCCATAGTAAAATCCTTTATCACCAAACACAATTCACAGTAGAATCATGTTGGTAAAACCTATCATTAAAAAAATAAAAGTAAAAACCCAATTCAGTATAAGAAGACATGAAGATAAAGAATAGAGTCACTTCCAAGATGCAAAAGCCTCTGAACCACTTTTGGAAAATGAATGCTTATCAGATCATTTTCGGCCTCAAAGTCCTCGGCAATGGAGAAACAGCTCAGGTTTCTCCTCTATTGTTATGTTTGTCCTCAAATTCGTGAAAGGCCTAAGGATAAGGCCATACTTATCACACTACAAGATACTCTTGGTCACTTCCAAGATGCAAGAGCCTCTGAAAAACTTTTGAAAAATGAATGCTTACAGGATTGCCTAAACCGTGGCTTCCTGAAGGCCTTTCGAATATTGCTGAAGGGGGTCATTTCTCATCCGGAGGCCCTGGGGCATGCATGGCCACCATGGACCTATGGGAGCCAACGGAATCCAAGTCCGCTCGCTGATTTGGGTTCCGTGGCCCCAGAGCAAATCCTCAAGGTGTCCCTGAATGGCCCCGAGGTGCCCGACTAGAATGCCTGTAGCAGCCAAACCGTGGCTCCCTTCGTGAATCCATTGATTTTGGTGGGTCTGGGATGCTGGGTTTCATTTAGGGGTCCCCCCACACCATGCCTCGAAGACCCAGAAGCGGTGCCAATGAGCCATCACCGGAGATAGGGTTTTTCTCATTGAAGGCCTTTCGAATATTGCTCAATGGGGTCAGTTGTCGTCCGGAGGCCCTCGGGCGTGTGTGGCCACCGTGGATAGGTATCGTATGGCCATGTGGACCAGTGGGAGCCAACATAATCCAAGTTTTCTCATCGGTTTGGGTTCCGTGGCTCCGAAGCAAATCCTCAAGGGGTCCTTGAATGGCCCCAGGGTGCCCGACTAGAATGTCGATAGCACCCAAACCGTGGCTTCATTTGCGAATCCGTTGATTCTTGTGGGTCTAAAACGCCAGGTTTTAGCTAGGCCCACCCCACACCATGCCTCGAAGACCCAGAAGCGGTGCTAATGAGCCATCACCGGAGCTAGGGTTTTGCTTAGTGAAGGCCTTCCGAATATTGCTCAAGGCATCATTTTTCATCCAGAGGCCCCCAGGCATGCGTGGCCACCATGGACAAGTCTCGTATGGCCATGTGGACCTATGGGAGCCGACGGAATCCAAGACCACTCGCTGGTTTGGGTTCTGTGGCCCTGGAGCAAATCCTCAAGGTGTCCCTAAATCGCCCCAGGGTGCCCGACTAGAATTCCCGTAGCACCCAAACCGTGGCTTCGTTCGTGAATCCATCGATTCTGGTGGGTCTGGGATGCCGAGTTTCAGCTAGCCCCCCCCCCCACACCATGCCTTGAATACCTAGAAGCAGTGCCAATGAGCCATCACAGGAGCTAGGGTTTTGCTTAGTGAAGGTCTTTCGAATATTGCTCAAGGGGGTCATTTCTCGTCCGAAGGCCCCCGGGTGTGCATGGACACTATAGACAGGTCCCGTATGGCCATGCGGACTTGTGGGAGCCAACGGAATCCAAGTTCGTTCGCCATTTTGGGTTCCGTGGCCCCGCAACAAATACTTAAGGTGTCCTTGAATGGCCCTTGGGTGCCCGACTAGAATGCCCGTAGCACCCAAACCATGGCTCCGTTTGTGAATCCATCGATTTTGGTGGGTCTGGGATTCCAGGTTTCAGCTAGGGCTCCCCCACACCATTGCTCGAAGACTTAGAAGTGGTTCCAATGAGCCAACTCCGGAGCTAGTGTTTTGCTCAGTGAAGGCCTTTTGAATCTTGCTCAAGGGGGCCATTTATCGTTCGGAGGCCCCCGGGCGTGCGTGGCCACCGTGGACAAGTCCTGTATGGCCACATGGACCTGTGGGAGCCGATGGAATCCAATTCGGCTCGTCGGTTTGGGTTTTGTGGCCCTAGAGAAAATCCTCAAGGTGTCCCTAAATGGCCCCGAGGTGCCCGACTAGAATGACCGTAGCACCCAAACTGTGGTTCCATTCGTGAATCCATCGATTCTGGTTGGTCCAAGATGTCAAGTTTCAGCTGTCCCCCCTCCACACCATGCCTCAAAGACCTAGAAGCGGTGCCAATGAGCCATCTCCGGAGCTAGGGTTTTACTCAGTGAAGGCCTTTCGAATATTGCTCAAGGGGACCATTTCTCGTCCAGATTCCCCTGGGCATGCGTGGCCACCGTGGATAGGTCGACAATGGCCACGTCCACCTATCCACGGTGGCCACGCCTTCCCGAGGGCCTCCAGATTCGAAATGGCTCCCTTGAGCGAATTTGGAATGGCCCTCACTGAGCAAAAACCTAGATCCTAAGATGGCTCATTGGCACCACTTCCAGGTCTTCGAGGCATGGTGTGGGGGGTCCCCTAGCTCAAACCCAACATCCAGGACCCACAAGAATCGACTGATTCACGAACGGAGCCACGGTTTGGGTGCTACAGTCATTCTAGTCAGGTACCCCCCGGGCCATTCAGGGACACCTTGAGGATTTGCTCCGGGGCCACGGAACCCAAAACGATGAGCGTACTTGGATTCTGTCAGCTCCCACAAGTACACATGGGCATACGGGACCTTTCCACAGTGGCCACACACGCCCGGGGGCCTCTGAACGAGAAATGGCCCCCTTGAGCAAGATTGGCATGGCCTTCACATTGGGGTCAAATTTTCAAAATCATCCACCGGGCACTTATGGCTAGCGTTCCCAACTGGAACCTACCTAGGCACACTTGCAGGACTCCCCGAAACCCGGTTATGTTGCACGGTTGGATTTCTATGGCCCCGGTAGGTATCCAGTAGGTGTCCCTGAAGGCCTTTTGGATGCGAGACAGAACGAGCCATAAAATGACGCCCGTGGCTCCGATCGACAAACCGTCAACTCCGTTGGATTCAGGACGATGGGATAGTGCTAGGGGTGCCCCTCTACTCCATTCCTAAGGTCCCAGTATCACCTTGTACACCCATTTTGGAAAATAGGGTTTTGCTCCGTACGGGAGTGTGCAATTTTTGCACACGGGGGTCAACTTTGCAAAATCATCCACCAGGCACTTATGACTAGTGTTCCTAGCTGGAACCTCCCTAGGAACACTTGCTGGACTCCCCGAAACCTAATTTTTCTCCACGGTTGGAGTTCTATGCCCTTGGTAGGTATCCGGCAGGTGTCCCTGAAGGCCTTTTGGATGCGAGACGGAATGAGCCATAAAATTACGACTGTGGATCCGATCGACAAACTGTCGACTCTGTTGGATTCAGGATGTCAGGATAGTGCTAGGGGTGCCCCTATCCTCTAGTCCCGTGGCCTCAGTGTCATCTTGTACGTCCATCTTGCAAAAATAGGGTTTTTCCCAGTAAGGGAGTGTGCAATTCTTGCACACGGGGGTCAAATTTGCAAAATCATCCACCGGGCACTTATGGCTAGAGTTCCCAGCCGGAACCTGCCTAGACACACTTGCAGGACTCCCCGGAACTCGGTTTTGTTACACGGTTGGAGTTCTATGTGCTTGACAGATGTCCCTGAAGGCCTTTTGGATGTGAGACGGAATGAGCCATAGAATGACGACTGTGGCTCCGATCGACAAACTGTTGACTCCATTGGATTCAGGACGTCGGGATAGTGCTAGGTGTGCTCCTCTCCTCCGGTCCCTGGCTCTAGTGTCATCTTGGAAACTAGGGTTTTTCTTAGTAAAGGAGTGTGGAATTCTTGCACATGGGGGTCAAATTTGCAAAATCATCCACTAGGCACTTATGGTGATGATGATGATGATGGTGTTGATGATGAAGACGTTTATGATGATGGTGATGGTGATGGTGATGGTGATGGTGATGAAGATGATGAAGATGCTGATGAAGAATATGATGATGATGGATATGTTGATGAGGAGCCTAGAGACGATAATGATGATGAAGATGGTGATGATGATGAAGATGTTGATGATGATGGTGATGGTGATGAAGATGATGATGATGATGATGATGGCAAAGAAGATGATGATGATGGAGGGTTGATGAGGAACCTAGAAATGACAATGATGATGAAGATGTTGATGATGATGATGATGGTGATGATGATGAATACGTTGATGAAGATGGTGATGGTGATGAAGATGATGATGATGATGACGGAGAAGATGATTATGATGGAGATGTTGATGAGGAACCTAGACATGAAAATGATGATGAATATGTTTTTGAAGATGATGATGATGATGGTGATGATGATGAAGACATTGATGATGATGGTGATGGTGATGAAGATGATGATGATGATGATGGAGAAGATGATGATGATGGAGATGTTGATGAGGAACCCAGAGATGACAATGATGCTGAAGATGGTGATGATGATGAAGACGTTGATGGTGATGGTGATGGTGATGGTGATGGTGATGAAGCTGATGATGATGGAGAAGCTGATGATGATGGAGATGTTGATGAGGATCCTAGAGATGAAAATGATGGTGAAGATGGTGATGGTGATGGTGATGATGATAAAGATGTTGATGATGATGATGATGATGATGAAGAAGATGATGATGATGGAGATGTTGATGAGGAACCTGGAGATGAAAATGATGAGGAATATGTTGATGATGATGAGCATGGCGATGATGATGAAGATGTTGATGATGATGGTGATGGTGATGAAAATGGTGATGAAGATGATGATTAAGAAGATGATGAAGAAGCTGATGATGACTGAGATGTTGATGAGGAACCTAGAGATGACAATGATGATGATGATGATGAGGTAGGTCTAAAGCCTCCCTCAAGGACATTTCCAACCATTAGGTGACAATGATGAACATGTTAGTGCTACTCAATCAGATGATGAAGTAGCTCAAGAAAATATGGAATTTGTTGCATCACATGAGCCACATACATATTCTCTAGAACCGATTCAAAATGACACTATTGAATTGAATATGATTGAAGGTTGTCAAGTGGAAAGAAGCCTCAATGAACAAATGACATTGCAAAGCCAAAAAATCTAGCATGAATGGTTATCATAAGCCATGATGAATATGAATATGAATATTGTTACTAACGCTAATGAAAAAATACCTTAACATGCCCTCATTGCCAACATATTTGAACAACAATGAAATTATCCATTATTATGTGGATGAAGGCAATGAAGAACTCACTCAAGAAGCCAATGAAAAAGAATCATAGCTCCCAAATGATCCTCATATTCATCCAAGTTATAGATTAGTTTCCGAGGGTTAGATTAGTGTTTCTAGGGCTAGTTTAGGTTTCTAGGACTAGATTAGGTTTATAGTATTCTAGCTTAGTTTTCTAGTGTTAAATTAGTGTTTTTAGGGTTAGTTTAGCTTTCTAGGATTTCTAGGGCTAGATTATGTTTGTAGGGTTATATTAGTGGTTCTAGGGTTAATCATGCATGAATAAACAATCACATAGCTATAAATAATAACTTCATCATAAATCATACATCAAATAAACGATATAAGATAACGATATCAAATCCCTATCTAACATGAATAACATTAATCATGCATGAATAAACAATCACATGGCTATAAATCATAACTTAATAATAACTCAAACATCAAATAAATGATATAAGATAACGATATCAAATAAACTATCTAACATGAATAACAGTAATCATGCATGAATAAAAAATCACCTGGCTATACTATGTACCTCAATCAATTAGGCCTTTTGGATCCTCATGGTTTTTTATTGTCTCGAACAACCTCTGATGCTGTGCATGAGGTAGTAAGTAGTGTACCTTCTTTGATGTCTTCGTTTACATTGTTTGGAGTTGGATGTTTGTACCGACGATCAGGTGTGTAAAGTGATACACCCATGAACTTGGTCTATAATCTATGTATGTGTAGCCATTGCTCTTTGGTCCCAATCCATTGATTCACACTCATCCCACTCACAACTGCTGCAAGACCCACAAAAGCAAGCAAGTTTTTGTGTCCAAATTTCAAATAAGGGGTTGTTTGAGCATCAAACAGAATGAAATCCATGAGTGCCTTGCACAATACTACAACTATAAGAACGCGATCGATCTATATCAACTACATTCCATAAATTTCTGACAACATGTACTCTACCTGTTGGTATGTGTTTCTCCATGGTTCGATCTGACATTTTTGCTTTGCACCATCGAACTATGGATTCAACATTCTGAATATGAGGGTCTCTCATGCACCTCATATCCTCCCTTCGTAGGGAAGTTTTGAGACATGCTCCAGCCCCATCGTGTTCTCCCTTTCCATGCCCGGTCTCAAAATAGTTCCATACATGCAGCACATCATAAGTCTTGTGCAAAATACTCAACCAGTGGAAAACACGTGCATTTTTGAACTGGCATGCACAACCATCTGATCATATCCAATGTTGATCCATCTGTATACTTCTCTCCTTCAGCTGATCACAGAAAATTTTGAAGCAATGCTGCACATAATGCAGGTCATGGCACCTGTCGTCACTGATATAGAAGTTGGTCTCTTTCAATATTATCCTCATTTCATTGTTGCTCTTTGGCACGTGCCTATACGTGATATGGACCATTATGCTAACTTGGTATGAATGGTAGTATTGACTTTGAATCTCATTATGTGGCTGTAGGGTGTAGTTTTCAGCAAAGTCCACAACCGATAATATTGTGCCGTTGGGAAAGGTGTCCTTGCACTGTTTGTACTATTCATCCTTCCATCATGATACATGGACATGCTGTACATATTGATCGGTCTTTTGGTAGAATTCCTTCATGAAATTGAAAATTTGTACCTGGTGCCACAAAACTAAGGGCATTAATACAACGTGACATTTTCAATCTGAATATATATGCACAAATTCAACATGTACAGTATGAAAGTATGCAAACTTAGATTACCCGTGACTTCACCAATGCAATTTTTTTTCTATCCTTCGAACTATATACTTGATATGTTATGTATTGGAAGTTCTGCATTTCTACTGACATCCTCCCAAATTCGTGCTCCGCAGTTGCGTGGATGCAGCGGCTCAATAATGCAAATCCACTGCAACTAGAACATGTCCCATATAAACATGATCTTTTATAACATTTTTTTCCTTCAGGTCTTGGACACATTATGCTATGTATAAATTCTCTGGATGCATTCGGTGGTTGTAATTATGGGCAATCCTGCACAATGTTAGTATGCAAACCACAAAATATATGTCTATATGTATCATAATAGTAATCAAATTCTACATGGTATATACAACATGTATTGCGATCAATGCAAATATTAACATACCAGGGTTTGCATTTTTCAAAGGACCTTTGGCCCAAGTTCAATTGTGTGTTCTCACTCTTGAACCTCTCATAGATTTATGTTTGTGTCATGTCAAGGAAGTGCTTGACATGGGGTTCACCCTCCCTAACACCTTTTCTCAACTTTAAAACATCTCTTTGATTCGATGACGGTCTAGTGTTATCATGCCAACAATTTTGCACTAGTTCTTTAACAACATCAATGAGCTTCATGTCTGGATGAGGTAACCTACGAACAAAGTCCCAACAATATTTTTGGCCTAGGGTCTCAATTTTTTCTCTAATGGCATAATACTTTTGAAGAGTCTTTCTATCTACATTAAATATTTTACATTTGTGTGATAGAAGGCAACGTTGCCTTGTGTATTTGTCTACAATCAATTCCGATAGTACACTACGGGCCGCATTAAAATATTTTGTATGAGAATTTTTTCCAATCAAATTAAATGCAGATTGTAGATTTCTAACAACATGATTGTTGGCCTCTGAACTTGTAACTACCTTTATGCCCAAAATTCTCCTAACATGAGCTAGGCAATGTGATTTTAACAAAGCAAGAAACATTTGACATTTTGCTGCATCGGTTTTGGATTCAAAAAAAATTTGATTATCTTGCTACTATGGAACTCAATAGTGTGTTTGGGCATCTTACCTTCAAGTCTTGAAAATGAACTTTCATCCACATGAATACGTCTAGGAGTTCTTCGTCGTCCGGTTGACAGTCGAGGCAAGGGAGTCGGCAAGAAAGTACGAGTCTCGTCAACGGTTTGTTGTGGCCCTTCGTTCACAAATTGGTCCTACAAGGGAGTGTGTTTTCCATGTATGTGCTCTTCTTGGGGAGGTTTCCAATTAAGAACTTGTTCAACATCCATCCCTTCATACTTGACATTAGGCAAGATTTGATTGACTTCAACCACTTCCTCATCGCTTGTTGATGTTGATGAAATTGTAACTTCGGAAGATATTCACTTGTATATTGTATTTATACTTTATTGTATCCCCAACGGAGATGTATTATTCCTCCGATTGGAACTGTCGTTAGTTGTACTTGCATGTGTCGCAAGTTATATTGTAAGTGTCGTAACTTATACTTGAGGGGTTATTAGAACACCTTGATGGGGTCGGCCCTGTATGAGTCATGTGGGTTAAAGGGTTATTAGACCACCCTAGTGGGGTCGGCCTAGTTAGTATTATGTTAAGTGGTTAAGTTGGGGCCAACCTAGTTGAGTAAAGGTCTAGTGAAAGTTAGTGTGTAAATAGAGAGTGTGTTTCTCTCATTTTACACATTTTCTTATTCACTCACTTCGCATTAGTGAGAGAGAGGAGGAGTGTGCACAAGTGGAGGAGGAGCATGCTGCTAAAGATGTCTATCTCTTGGGTTTGATCATGGTGATCCTTGTATTGATGCTTATTCTATCTCTGAGGAAGTTGCGGGGTTTTTCACCTTCTTGGTTTTTCTCGGTGAAATGTTTTCTGTCTCTTGTCTCTTGTCTCTGATGATTGATATGCTGTACATGTTGTTCTTTCAGTTAAGATCCTAGATCTATTGAATTAAATGATGAAACACTAACATGGTATCATAGCTAGCCTAAAGGAAGGAATGATATGGCATTTATGAGACTTATTGCACTTGCGACAAATTGAAAGCTAGGGATTGATATAGCAAAAACCAGTCATCATAGAAATTTTGCTATAAATCCATTTTGGTGAAGGTTCAGCATCTGAAACTTTAACAGGTCGTATATAACATCCCCATGTACCTTGTATCCACAGCAAAGCAACGAATTCATCGTAATTTGTGTTTTATGATCAATACAATCTAGGGTTTCTACCTCTTCCAGATCTCAATAATAAACAGGTGAGCTAGGAAAAAAGGTCACAACTTGGGATAGAAAGCTCCAAATGAAATTCTGTAAAGAGTGACAGTAAGATCATGGACTGTAGTTTCTCAGGTAAGTTTTTTCAGAGGCTGAAATTGAACTAGTGACACGTGGAACTCTGTACAAGTTTGCTCTCATGTTTTATCCCATAAACAGGTCACGTTGCAACACTTGGTATAAATCTCTCTCAGAGAATCCAATTGAGGTCAGACTTGTGCAGTTGGAAATAAGATAGGTCAGGCTACCATAGGCCAAAGTTTCATACCCTATGGATTTGTAATTTCAGAGATGCACCAGAAATAATAAGGTGCATATTTATGTCAAAATGGAATTAAATTCTACGCACCTTCATTCTTAGCTTATCACTGCTGTGAGAATTTAGGGCTTCGGAGAAATTTGGAATTTTTGGAATCGGAGACCACAGCTGAATGATCCTCATAAAAATTGAAATTTAGAGACCAAGATCAAATTTTTTGGTTGGGCAGAAGGCCGGGCTTGATCAAACCCTAGTTTGGGATTTTGATCGGAAAGATGGAAAATTAGGGCTTCTGCAAAAGTTGGAATTTTTAAAGTATGTGACCACGACTGGAAGCTCCTCAGAAAAATTGAAGCTTAGAGCTTTGGATCAAATTTTTTGGTTGGGAAAAAGGGTGGTCTTTATGAAACCCTAGTTTGGGATCCTGTCTAATGAATCCAGAAGTTTCAAAGGCAATTTTGAGGGGTCAAATTTTGCAGCTTTCAAAATTGAAGTATACCAGCTTGATCAGCTCAGCAAGCCACATATTTCCATCCATTCATGAGTTTGAAATTCAAAGTTTGAATTTTTAGGGTTTCTCTGACAAACCCTAATCCAACTCTAGATCCAGTTTCAGAAAATCAAAGTGGATTGGGTTAATCCTAGAAGAGAATGAATTGGAACACCTGCATAAGTGAAGAAGTTCCAGTTCCAGAGGGAGATGAGGCTAAGGCCTTACATAAGAAGACTACAATCAATCTTGACAGGTATGACTCATACAGGTATGTTTTGAGATATGTTCATGATTAAGTTTATGATATGTTTGTCTTCATATTATTGAGGTTAGTACAATCTTGATTAATGTTAGACTTGTCTTATCGCCCTAGTAAAAGTATGAATGCATGTGAATAATAGAAGACATTCATTGGGTAGGGTTATGACACTTATGATTGTACTAATGCACCATGATGTTGTATGAGGTTGATGTTGTCCGCTAACATGAAAGGTACATCAAGAAAGATAGATCAAGTTCTAGATCAAGAACATATGACCATGGTGACATGAAGAAAAAGACTCATCCATAGCCATTATAGAAGCTCTACTTATGAGGTATGCATATTTTGGTTCTACAATGGTTAACTTATGATCTATGCAGGTCACTAAGCACAAGTCATTGAAGAGAACAAGAAGACATCATTTGGATAGGTTAGACATAACTAGCAAACATGATAACCAGGTATGTTTTTCCTGTATCAAGTTAGGATCTTATACTTTTGTATGAATGATTATTCTTGAAGTTAGAAGTTTAAGTAATCAACAGTTTATGCATATTATGCTTCTTACTTTGATTGATGATATGACTAAACAGAGGAGTCCTATGGTCAATAAGAATATGCATAAGTAATAGAAGTCCTCCCTGAAACCTTGAATACTAATGTTTGTGATAAATTACCTATGTGTGAAATAATCATGACCATACATGTTAAGTTTATTTAGGATCATAATGTTTTGATAGTATTGAGATTATACTAATGGATGTATGTTCATGTATGAGATCTTGAGGATGAAAGTAGTGCACACTTAAGCATGCATAGTGGTCCATGATGGATATAAGTTCAAGGATAGATAACCAAGGAAGCAAAGGTCAAGAGGGAGCACACTGCAAAAGTTCCTGCAAGGGAAAAGATTGAGAGGGAGCACACTGCAAAAGTTCCTGCAAGGGAAAAGATTGAGAGGGAGTCCACCCAACAACTAAACAAACATAAGTATTCGAATTATCATTTCTTATTAATTAAATGATGTTGTTCATTCATGTACATACTTATGTTCCTAGATTTAGGATGTACATTTTTCATTTTAGAAAAGTTGCATTAATGAACAAGATACTACTAATATGCAAGTAATGGGTAAGTGGCCTATGGTACTGTACAACATTCCATTGCTACCTATCTAGAATGAAACCTCTTTGCTGACACATTAGGAGTAGTGCAAACTCTTAACAATGTTCTGGTAGAGATGGAAGGCATCTAGAAAGTTACAGGATATGGATAAATGTTGTATTGAAGCATTGGATAATTGCATGATTGTATGACATATGTCTGTATGCATAAGAATGTGTTTTCGAAAAATTATGAGAAGTTTCTAATCATGAAATTGAATCTGAGTTGTAGGAAATATTGTGTACAATCACCTACAAGGACAACAACATTTGTTCCAACAACGAAGATCAAGAAAACTATCTATTGAAGATATTGAAGAATCTGAAGTTCCCAGGATCTGGGATGAAGTAATGAAGGAATGCCATGATCGAGGAGTACCAGTTGATCATGAAGAATGGTGTTTGGGATGTGGTCCCAAGACCTGAAGGGAAGTCCGTGGTAACTTCCAAGTGGATATATAAGATCAAGCATGCTGCAGATGGTAGCATAGAGAAATACAAGGTGAGGTTTGTATCTCGTGGTTTCTCCCAGAAAGAGGGAATAGACTATGAAGAGACTTTTGCTCCTGTAGCCAGATACACTTCCATCAGAACAATACTTTCCCTGTCTATGGTGATGAAGTGGAAGACACACCAGATGGATATGGTGTAGTCGAAGAGAAAGTGTATGTGGAGCAGCCACTCAGTTTTGAGACACATGATAGGAAGTCATATGTGTGAAGATTGAAGAAAGCCTTGTATGCCTTGAAGCAATCTCCTAGAACTCGGGTATGATGCACTACTTTCTAGGTATGGAGGTGTGACAGAGCATAGATGGAATATTCCTTGGACAAGGGAAGTATGCAGTAGAGACCCTGAAGAGGTTCGGGATATGGACTGCAAGGCCATGGCCACACCTATGGCATCGAACTTGAAGCTTCTATGCGATGCTTCATCTAAGCCGGTTGATGCCACGATGTATCATCAGATGATTGGGTCCTTGATGTACCTGACAAATACGAGACCAGATATCTACTTTGCGGTGAACACCTTAATCCAGTACTTGACAGATCCGGGACATGTTCACCTGATAGCTACAAAGCATATTCTGAGGTACATGAAGGGCATAATTGACTATGGGCTCAAGTATGATGTGAATCAAAAGTTTAACCTAGAGGGTTATGTTGATTCGGATTGGGTAGGAAGTTCCATTGACCGAAGAGCACTTTGGGGTGCTGCTTCAGTATGGGATCCGATATGATCTATTGGTTTAGCAAGAAACAGTCCTCTGTTGCACTGAGTATAGCTGAAGTAGAGTATGTCGCAGGTTGTTTGGCTAGTTGTGAGGCAATATGGATTAGGAAGATACTGTCTGATTTGTTTGATCTCCAGCTGAGTGCTACTTGTATATATTGCAACAACCAGAGTTGTGTGAAGTTGTCGGAGAACCCAGTGTTCCATGACAAGTCGAAGCACATTGAGATCAAGTTCCACTATATCAAGTATATGGTGTAGAGAGGAGTAGTGAAGCTCATGTATGTTGCGACGGACAAGCAGACGGCCGATGTGTTGACCAAGCCACTGGCCAGAGTGAAGTTTGAGTACTTCAGAGAGAGGCTTGGTGTACTTCAGATTGAGATTCCTTCCAAGGGGAAGTGATGAGTCTAGAGACACAGATGCACATGAGACATTCTCACATGGTGGTAGGTGTGTCCTCCCATGGTGTAGATATAAGGGCTGGGGCCATTCCGACATGGTTGAAGTGTGTCTTCCCATGGTCGTTGATGTAAGAGCTGTTCCATTCGAGCATGGTTGAAGTGTGTCTTCCCATGGCTGCAATATAAGTGCTGTGACATTCCTAGAATGGTTAAAGTGTGTCTTCCCATGGCTGCGACATAAGTGATGTGCCATTCCTAGCATCTTTGAAGTTTGTCTTCCCATGGCTGCGATATAAGTGTTGTGCCATTCCTAGCATGGTTGAAGTGTGTCTTCCCATGGCTATGGATATAAGTGCGATGCCATTCTCGCATGGTTGAAGTGTGTCTTCCCATGGCGTAGATATAACTACTGAGCATTTCATGAATGGTCGAGGTGTGTCTTCCCATGCTGGTTAGTGTAAGTGCTGTGTGATGTGTATCTGGGTTGTACTCCGTGGACTATGAGGTGATCTGAAGATGATGATGTGATAGTAGGGTACAAAGGTTTTGTAGAGGCATATAATCAGTTCTGAGATGCTCTTGCATGTTTTGCAGAGGCAATTTAATCAATCCCGAGAGATCTTGCAGGTGTTGCAGAGGCAGTGTAGTCAGTCTTGAGGTGTACCTACTTGATGGCTTGCTCGTAGAGATGATGAAGACCTACATGGAGGCTAGGCCTACATCCAACATGAAAAAGGGATGGCTTTGTAGAACTTCCTATGACAAGAATAATTGAGAGATAGCACCAGTGATCGAGATGACGAGTACAACAATAGTGATGATGATGCTCCGTGATCTAGTGACGATGATCCATCTCTAGTATTGAAGACTTGTTCCTATATGTATTGATGACTTGTGTCAAGAGAATACCTTCCTAGTTAAGAGGGATTGTGTTAACACCCAAAAAGTGCTCACTAGCTCATTTCCTTATTCACATGATCCATTTGTCCACTTTTTCACCATTTGAGCCTCTAAAGCCATCAAAAGGTCACCAAAAGACCTTAATACACCCCTTTTTCCACTCAAAATGAATATTTTTCCTCAAAAGGCATAAAAAACCCTAAAAAAGGGTCAAGAATTCCCAAAAATATTAAAAAGGGAATAAAAACATTCAAAATATTCAAAAAATGAAAAAGGAGGGAAAAGGTACCTAAACCATGTTGGTCAATACCATTGGTTTCCTCAAAACCATAATGGTATTCCCCACCACCAAAAACTTTAAAAAGGTGGTAGGGGCTCCTCACTATCCATCCATCCATCATCCTATCCTCATGCTGTCAAAATCTCTCATGAGCTTTTGACCATTGTAGCTATCTTGGAGAAGAGACCTTTGGAGCTTGGACCTACTCACCTTGGAAGTTGCTCAACACAAATCCTCACCATTTGAGGTATCTTAATACAATACTCATTCTTTTTATTTCTTGTTCTTGAATCATTTTCAGAAAATTTTATTTGTTATATGCACATGCTAGTTTAGTTTAGATTCAGATTTATAATAATTGTTTTTGCTTTCAATCTTTGAAACTGCTATCACTTGTTGATAGGTGCCCATTGCACTAAGCTTGGTTGCAAAACCAAGCCAACAGTTTTTGGCGACTCCACTGGATTCGAATTCTTAGATCTCAGTTTTTTGCTTTAGATCGTAGTTTTTGTTAGTTTTAATTAATTTGATTCATAGATCTGCCATCCTAGACAACCGATCCATTGCTGTTCTAGATCTTGGCCCCTTCTATTGCCATTAACAGCCCGCAATTTCCATTTTCGGGTTCATTTTTCAGCATCCGTTTTCAGCTTTCACCTCGCGGTTTTTTTCCTGACAGTCATGCAGCTCATTGCGACCTCACGGATTTTTTCCGGGTGGCTTGCCGTGGCTTCGCGGCCTATTTACGCGCTGCACATCGCGGCTTCGCGGCCATTTTCCGCGCTGCACATTGCGATTGTGTGACGAAAACCCGCGCTGCACATCACGGCTTTGCGGTTGAAACCCGCGCTGCCCATCACGACTGTGTGACAGGAATCCGCGCTGCACATCGCGGCTTTGCGGCTGAAACCCACGCGGCCCATCGCAGCTGTTTTCCCAAAACCCGCAATGCAAGTTTTTTTTCAATTAGGCCAATTTTTTGAAAATTATTTTTTGCTGTATTTTCTGCCCATTTAGCATATTTTACAGTATTAAAATTCTTGCATTTTTACAGCCATATAAATCTTTTACTATTTAGAATGCTCCTTTAAAAATCTTTTTACAAACTTTTCAGAAATTGAAGGAGAGATTTTTCTGTATTCTAGCTAGATTAAGGTTTTACTGTTTATTTGTTCAATACTTTGCCAAAGCAAATTTTAAGAGATCCATTTATTTCTTGAAGTATTCATGTTATTTGCTTTCCTTCGAATTATTTCAAAGATCCATTATTTTTGAATAAGTTCTTTCAAGCATTTACATTTCAAAAACGCCTTTATTTTTTGCAAAACTGGAATCGTCTTTTCTTTCATTTGTAAAATCGCCCAAACGAGGCAGATCAATTTCAGTTTAAATACCACACTTGCACCCACTCTACCACATAATTTAAATTGAGCCTTAAAATTTACCTTAAACTCAACCAACTTTTAACCCCACTTGGGGAGCACTTAAAAGAATTTTGTAGTTAGGTAGAATTCAGGGGATAGGTGTTCCAATAACACCCCTCAGTTATTACATTTGAGACATAGCAGTTGTCCTCTATGGTACCAAAATCCCTTATCATTTTGACATGGTTATCAACCAATTTATCGGGAAGGCCTCTCCCTTAGGAGGGTTGAAGTAGCCAGACTGGTTCTGAAAGTCTGAGTGGAATACCGCAATCCATTCAGTAACCGAAGGATACCTTTCAAAGTTCTCGGTGTACACCCCCCTTCTGTACAGCGGTGATAGAACCAAACTGCAGATTCACCCAACCGAACGTGTCATGAACGGGGTATCCTACTTGCCACTCTTTAGGATTGTCTACCCGGTGTCCCTCCCGATAGGGGGATATCTAGCCGTTTATTCAACACTCTATATTGTCTGACTTGGATTTCATCACCTTGCAGAGGATATCATTTCTTGACTCACAATACTTCTAGTTAGGTGTTTGCATGATACATTACCCAAATTTGGTCTAGTAACACCTCTTTTTTCTAGAAACTATTTGACTTTTGGTATTCTGACCAATTTTGTTGCATCCCTCCACTTATTATAGCACAGCTGTTATATTAAGTGCTTTTTGAGGTTGATTTTTGGCCTGAGAGCCTTTAATTTCTCCCCTTTTTGCACTCATAGTTGCATTAGGGTTTCGAGTTTTTTACATCACCACCTTACACTGAACATATTTTATTTCTCACCATTGAGAATTTAAGACAATCTCATTGTCTTCAGGGTGAACCCCCTCAGTTCAGTCTACTTGTCTCTCCACGTCACCGACGTAGAGCCTTATCCCTTGACTTGACACATCATCGGCCAAACATATAGTAATCTGATTCTGACACGCCTCACTTCACATCTGATTATGAGGCTGAATCCGAAAACCCTACTGAATTATCACCAACCAACCTCATGGCTGGAACACAATACGACCCACTTTTTACCAGTACCATTGGAGATACATCCACAAACCCTTCCACTACTGTGCCATCCATGGTAACAACAACCCCTCTAGGCATGCCTAATATGGGGGACACTCCACCTTTAGGTATACCCAACACAGGACTACCTCCTATTATGGGTATTCCAAACATAGGAATCACACCACCTGTCATTACCACAACCCAGATCTTAGGAATTCCTGGTGCTATTCCTAACCCCAGTGTAACCCATGTTGCACTTGGAAACGCTGGCCCATACCAAACCACAACATTTGGAGGACACATACCTTCAATACCTAGCATACCCTTAGGGGATACTGGACCACTACATAATGCCACCATGAATAGTTATGTCCCAGTCACTACGCCACACCCATCTGCTAGTTTACCTTACATGGCTAGTCTGAACTTACCAGACTTAGCCAGGCTAACCAATGATCCTATCAGGCACAACCCTACATGGCCACCCATGCCTACAAAGCTCCCCTCGGACATACCCAAGTTTGAAGGAAAACCTGGGGAGGACCCTAAAAACCACATAATGTCTTTTCACCTATGGTGTTCATCTAACTCCATAGTGGATGAATTCATTCGTCTAATACTGTTGCAACGAACGTTCACTGGCTCTGCAGCCAAGTGGTACATCGAACAACCACATGGCACCCACCATACTTTTACGTCTCTCGCCACCACTTTCCTTCAATTTTTTCAGCTACCTGTACGTTACGATGCAAGAGTTGAAATACTATTGTCTTGCAGACAAAAAACAGCTACCCACATCATGGACCACATCCATGAGTGGCGCAAGCGTTGTAGCCTTTGTAAGATTAAACTGGATGACCGTATATTTTTGGACTGGTTCCTTAAATCACTCCTACCCCTCATAGAAAAATACGTCGCTTCCGAACGACCCCAGTCAGAGGAAGAAGCTATCCTAATAGCTCAGCAATTCGACCTAATCTATGCCCAATTAGGCTATCTCTACACCATCATACCAGACGCCCCATGAGGCGATTCTTCACGTGGTGACGCGTCGGGGGCATCGCATGCCACTGATGGTATTATTGGCCAGGTCACACCGCAAATTAAACCTTTTAGCATGGTGAGCACCATAAATGCCCCAGACCTCTCTAGTGCTACATCTAATTCTGGAGCAACAACTTCATACACTCCAACGAATCAGACTCATCACACTCATGGAACCTCTTGTCCACAACATTGCTATGGGAAAACGCCATCGACATATGTACCACCCACATACTATAACCAACCAGCCACCCAAAACCCAATTCAGTTCCCGCCACAACTAATGTATTACCCATAGCAAGCTACAACAGCTAACCCAACACCTCCAATAGCTCAGGGTTACCAACAACCCTAGCAGGTAACTGCCCCACCGCCAGCCCCACCAGCTTATTATCCACCGCAACTTGCTCCCGCACTTGCGGCAAACCAAAATCCTCCCGCTGCTCAAGGGCAAGTGTACACACAACACAATCATCCCCAACATCAAAACAACCAATGCAACCAGGGTGGACAACAAACCCGTGGAAGAGGACGTAACCGCGGAAACAACCAACAACATAATCAAGGTCCACCACCTCCCAATCCTCCAAATAATAACAATGCTGCTCCTCCCAACCAGAATCCGGATCGTCATCCCAAGCAGCCCAAAAACACTAACCTGAGAACAAACCATTATATGTGGAGTTTATGGACACTACACTCACAACTACCCCCACTTAGAGAAAGCACGTCAACTTTGGGCTGACGATGCCCAACGCCAGGGCCACGCTGGACAGCCAGCTCCACTTAATCAACCTCAACCCATGGTATTACAAAACTCCTTACCAACCCAAGGCGTAGTGAAGACTCAGACGTTGGCTCCTCCTCAAGGCAACGCGCCCCCACAACAACATATCACTTATGCTGCTCCTAATCAACCCATGTTCTACTCAGGTACCCACCACTTGTTAATGATGTCATCCGCTGATGTCAACCTCCAAACCCATCGGAACCAATATGGCTCCACCCCTGAAGCCCCTCCCGCCGACAAAAACACTAACGCTCATCCCACTGATCACACGTTACGCATACCTCCAGTTCCACTCGGTGGCGCCTCTAAAGCACCTCGCTTCCCACTTCGTCGCATCAATAATAACCCCTAAGCTCGTGCTGCGTCGAATTACAACATTGTAGATGACTTAGCCCAGTCTCCCGCAGCCATGTCTATTTTAGAAGTCTTAAAAAACTGTCCTTCACAGCGCAAGACTTTTCTCTCTACCATTGGTGCCATTGACCCCAATGATTCACAACTGATGGCATTCGATTCGGACCAGTCCGAACCATGCCTGCCCTCCACTTTAGCATTCCAAGTTTCTGTTTCCATTCGGAATATTGTCATCCATTGGTGCATTATCGATGAAGGCGCCTCTACATGCGTTATTTCCACATTTGTTTGGCAGAAGTTGGGATCCCCTACTCTCTAGTAGTCCACCACTGCGTTGCGAGCCTACGACGGCCGTTCGCCTCAACCCCAAGGTCTCTTAACTAATGTCCCTATCCAATTGGCTGGTAAAACCATGCTCATTGACATAGAGGTCATCAATGCCCAACTTGATTATAACCTCTTACTTGGCCGCAGCTACATGTATGCCATGCGGGCGGTTGCCTCATCCATTTTTCGTACCATGATGTTCCCCCACGATGGATGCGTGGTCAAGGTCAACCAACTCACCTATTACGATCCCAATGCCCCCGCTGCACCCGAAAATGTTCTCCCCATCGTTGAACAACCTGTTTGTGGTGCAACTACCTCGTTTGTTTCCTCTGTGGGACCCGGACTTTACTCTGACACGCCGATGAATTCTACATTCCAATCCATTCCACCCCCATCACCCGCGACCCACATCTCTGACCTTTGTACTCTTTCCCACAATACACAAACATCCAACAATCAACCGCCCTTGTTACCCAAACCACCATTGGTACCTAGTCACATTGGTGTTACACCCACCCACACAATCCCCTTCCTATTCCTTCCCTCGGGAGTAGTAAGCGCCTCGGTTATGGCTACTCTCAGCCTCCCCGGGTTAACCTTAGGCTTACCCGTGTGGTATATTTCACCTCCCATTTCCCCGCCGACACCAAATGTCGTCCTACAACCAGTGCAACCCATTGTCACTACTACTCAACCACCTCCCGGTGTCGCTACCCCTTCGTCATCTACGAATCCCACTCCTCTTATCAAGCCCACTGGGGGCAGAGGCCCACAACCATACACTGCTGTTCCCCCTCCCAAGACATTTAAACCCCCCCCTATGTTTCGCGCTCCCCCCAAATGCTCGTTGTTTGATGAGTTAGGCCATCCGACTCATCAATGTCCACAATTACCTACATTACAAGAACACATGCAAATGCTTGACGACGACCCCAACATCCCGGTTGTCGAACTAGATACAACCCCTAAGCCTCGTGATAAATCACTGCGTACCAACCACCCTTGTGCAATATGCGGTATTTACGGCCATTACTCACATCACTGTCCTGATCTCCCAGATTACAAAGCAACTCTCTATGAGATGAATAATTTTGACCTTGAGATGGCACCCCCCACAATGGAGGAGATCTACCCTCCCGTATCACCCCCATCCTGAGAGATTAACACCATTTATATGATCTCTTCGACTACCACTCCCTCGTCAAACAATTTGACCACTCAAAGTTTCCGCAATGATGAGGAGATTCTAGAGGCTCTTACTGCACCTGATTACCCATGGGAAGACATGCACCATCTTTCCTACTTCCTCCCAGAACAGTACTCCTCCACCAAAGCCACCCAATTTGCGGTCGAGTTCAAATATTTCCTCCCCACCAAAGTCGACTGGTTTAAGGATCCTATTCCTGCTCCTGATGCCTTTGAAGAAGGGAACATGTCAAACATTTCCCCTATTATACAAATCGACATTTCCACCACACCTGGAAAGCCTGAGCTCATCTCACTAGGTGCATCATGCACTCAAGCGGAAACTCAAGCATATAAGAAACTCTTCCAAGAGTTTCGTGATGTCTTCGCCTCGTCTTACACAGAGATGCCTGGCCTCGATCCCAAAATTGTGGAACATCACATTGACACTTGGCCCAATGTGCCTCCTGTCCGACAAAAACAACGGCCCATTCACCCGTCCAAGCTCCCAGCTGCTAAAGCTGAGATTGAAAAACTCCAAAAAGAAGGATTCATATATCCTATTGCCTACACCACCTGGGTTTCAAACCCAATACCAGTAAACAACAAAGTGGGCACCATACGCGTTTGTACGGATTTTCGAGACCTTAACCTCGCATGCCCCAAAGACAACTTACCCACACCTTTCATTGACCAACTAATCGATGAATGTGCGGGACATGAGGTCCTTTCTTTTATGAATGGTTTCTCCGGATACAACCAAATAAAAATCTGTAAAGAAGATCAATATAAGACAGCTTTCACCACCCCATGGGGCACCTTCACCTATCGCATCATGCCTTTTGGCCTCAAGAATGCTGGAGCCACCTTCCAACGCGCCATGACTTATTGCTTCCACGATCTCCACAAGATCATAAAAGTTTATCTAGACGACCTCACAGCTCGATCCAAAAAGCGATTTGACCATTTAGATGACCTTCGACAAGTTTTCATGCACTGTCGGAAATACAACATCCGCTTGAACCCCCTCAAGTGTGTCTTTTGCGTTACATCAGGTTCCTACTGGGGTTTGTTATCTCAGAACAAGGCATCACTATAGACCCCTTAAAATTCCAAGCCATTCTAGAGTTACCTTCACCCTGCACATTAAGACAACTACAAAGCCTACAAGGGAGGTCCAACTTCCTTCGCCGCTTTGTCCCTGACTATGCCACAACAGTCCATGGTTTCCTACGACTACTACGTCTGCATACCCGTTTCATATGGGACCAACAAGTAGAGATAGATTTCACCGACTTAAAGAAAGTACTCACGAATGCCCCATTGATTTCTCCTCCATATTTCACAAAATATTTCACCCTCTATGTTTCCACATCCGAACATGCTGTATCTGGAGTCCTTGTACAAGAAGATACTGCTCGCCAAGAACATGTCATCTACTATGTGAGCCAGACCTTGACCGACCCACCCCTCTGATACCCACATGAAGAAAAGATGGCCCTCATCGTCGTTTTTTCAGTACAAAAGCTGCGACATTATATTCTCTTAAGCCACACCACAGTCGTAGCTAATTCCAATCCTATGGTTTACCTCTTGACGTGTCACCTTCTTCAAGGCCGTGTAGCTAAATGGGTGATTATCTTGCAAGAGTACGATCTTACTTTCAAGAACCCAAAGAGAACCAAGGCCCTAGCACTAGCTCAACTCATTACAGATCTCCCATCCTCTTCATCATCACCCGCTATCCAAATGGATCTCACTGACGACCACATTTTCATCATTTCGTCTGATGACCCATGGTACGAAGACATCCTAATCTACCTCCGCACACAAAAGTTTCGACCCCACATCGATCGTGACGGACGCCATCGTATACAACACCATGCCCCCCGATACCTCTTGTTAGGTGATGTACTTTATCGACGCGACGTCGATACCATATTACGATGCTGCCTATCTCATAACGAGGCAGAACAAGTCCTTAATGATTGCCATAGCGGTGCCTGCAGAGGACACTTCTCTAGCATGGCTACTGCCCAAAATATCATCCACGCAGGTTACTTTTGGCCTTCATTATTTACTGATTGCATCACCGCAGTCAAACATTGTCAAAACTGCCAACTTTTTGCCCCAAAAGCAAGAACCCCACCCGCCCCCCTTCATCCAGTCGTCACTACCAGACCATTCTGCAAATGGGCCATCAACTTCCTCGATTGCAATCCCACGTCAGCCGACGGTCACAAACACATTATTGTGGCCGTAGATTATTTCACAAAGTGGGCGGAGGCCATGCCAACTTACAATTGCAAGGCCGACACCGCATCATGGTTTTTTCTCAACCATGTTATCGCTCATTTTGGAGTGCCAAAGAAACTCGTCTCAGGCCACGGTTCTCACTTCAAAGACGCCGTCTGGAGAGAACTATCAACCTTACTAAAATTTGAACACCATTTCTCCTCTGCTTACTACCCCCAAGGAAATGGCCAAGTCGAAGCGATCAATAAAATTTTGAAAACCATCCTCCAGTGCACTGTAGACAACACACAAGTCAAATTGGCACCACATGCTCTTCCCGGCACTATGGGCATACCGCACGTCAACCAAAGTCGCCACCGGTTTTACCCCTTTTCACTTAGTTCACAGTGTCGAATTCGTCCTTCCCATTGAGTGCCAGATTCCAACCCGACATATGGTCGTTGAACTCCTACCGAACACTTGCCCAATCGAGCAATGCTTACTACTCCTCGAGCAGGCCAATGAAGATCGATGCACAGCCCTTCAAACCATGGAAGCAGCCAAGAACCGATCCAAAATGAGTTATGATAAACATGTCCACCCAAGAAATTTTACTGAAGGGGACCTTGTCCTCGCCTACGATCAGGCTCATGACAAAACCGGGAAAGGAAATTTTGTGTCCATGTGGCAAGGCCCATATATTATACACACTTGCCTCGGACAGGGGGCATACATTCTGACCGATTCAGAGGGCAACCCCCTACGCAACCCATGCAACGGGTTGTACCTCAAGCGATTTTACCCATAGTAAATCTGATGGACACCACCGTCCATTATTGTACAGTATTATTTTCTTTTTCACAAAAAAAAAAAAAACCCTAAATATTTGTTTTCTCTACATGACCACAGATGGATCCTGTTCCACTCTGCTACGTCGGTTTCGCTGATGGTGCAAGCCGTTGGTCCCCCAATCTAGCCTCAACAGCTTGGGTAATATACTCCTCTTCACATGAGTTGATCCACATCGACGGAGTGTGTTTAGGTGCTGCCACCAACAACCAAGTTGAATACGATGCCGTGACCGGTCTCCTAGCCGCAGCTCTCGAAATGAGCATATGTCACCTTAATGTTTTCTTGGAATCACAACTCCTTGTTTCCCAGCTCAACAATGATTACCAGGTATGCAATCCCTGTCTTTTCAAAAAATTCTTGCGCACTAAACAAATGGTTCGACAGTTTGAATCCATTTCATTTAGACATGTCCCAAGAAACCTCAATAGTGTAGCAGACCATATGGCCAACAATATTCTTGACTGGCACACCAATCAAATCATATCATAAACAAAAATGAATCCACGTGCATAACATGTGCCTCCACGAGCATATAGAAAATCAAACATGCCTCCACGGGCGAACAAAAAGACAATGAATGCATCCATGTGCATATACGACTATATACCAAAATCACATATATATATATATATCATCATAATATAGTCAAAACATGTCATAGGTGCCCTCAACACCCAATATACAAAAATACATCAGCCATACAAAAAAGTACTTCCCCATATGCTCATCAGCATTTGGGGGTAGATACAATATCATCTAATCATCACGGTCCCTAGGCTCCTCTGGCGCCTCCACCAGTGGCCCCGCCAGATCATGCCGAGCTCGAACTCTCCTCTCCGTCGGCCCCGCTGGAGCATGTCATAAACAAATCCTCCCCTCCACCGGCCCTGCCTGATCCTGCCGAGCCCCATCCCTCCACTTAGCTGCCAACAACGCTGCTCTCAGCAGGATCGAGCGCCACTCACGAGGCACATCGAAACATCGCTCAACGATGTCCCGATCTAAATCCCTCCACCCATCCTCTGGGAATCTTGATAAAATCATATCTAGTGTCTCTCGGACACCCTCCACAGCATCATCTCGAGGGCCAGCTCCTCTACCGCGAGCCCCAAATCCTCGACCATGTGGAGGCGGCACTGCTACAGGAGGTGGAGCAACCAACATCGCCCGTCCCCTACGAGCCACATAGTCGGCTGGTGGTACAGGATCAACATCTGCACAATCACGCAAGTAACCATCATATAAATATCTAACTATAGTCATAACAAACACATCTAAAAAATGATATAGTAGAGAAAAAAACACAAAACATACCATCTAAACCCCAGGCCTGTCCCTGGGCTCGAGGCATCTCTAGATCTCCTCGATAATCCATACCAGCATATGGATAATCCTTAATCAGCAGGAGGATCTGCTCCCACTGCTCATACATCTCCTGTGAAAAGAACCCACGGATACCACCACCACCACGGGGCATCATCTGCCCCCACCGCACCATGCGCGGCTCGCTCACCAGACCGTCTCGAACCGGTACCCGTGGCCGCAAAGTCGGTACCCACTCAAATAAAAAACAGCACAAAAAGGAAGCATAGCAGAACTCTCCCCCCTCCCGACTGAACTTGTCCAGATCTCTTCGGACACCAGCCAAAAACAGCTGACCCCATGCATAGAAGGTCCCCCTCAGCACAGAATCCACCATCATCGTTTGTCCCCTCGACAAACAATGTGGCGCCGCGGCACCCAACACCCGCAGAACACAAGCCCCGACAGCCCGCATGTCCCACTCCCGCAATGATCTCAAACTCAGAGCGTTGTTCTGCACAATCGCCCCAGGAACAAAGAAGGTCTCCATGAGATCCTCCATGTCCACACCTACCGGAATCCTCGGTAGAAGATCCCCCACCTCCCCTAAGCCAGGTAACCCGGTAAGAAAATATACATCAGTAAGGGTGATATCCAACCTCTCACCCCCAACAATAAAGGCACCCTCTGCAGGAACCCACCAACTCACCAGTTTGTTCAGTAGCGGTCCTACTGAACGCATCAATGTAATCTGAGTGAACTTCAAGTGTCCACTCACCGGTAGAGCCTGTAGGACTCCCTGATCAGTCCGAACCCGAACCATCAAATCCTCCTCCATCTCTCGCTCTCGCCATGACACCAATGGTCTCCTCAACATCCTGCCAAAAAACAAAGAAAATTTTAGCACCAGAGAATTTTTTTGAAAAAATACCATCGCGGCTTTTCCACCAAAACTCGCGATGATCATCGCGGCTTCCATACAAAAACCCACGATGAACATCACGGGAATTGGCCAGACAGTCGCGATGAACATCGCGACTATCTCCCCCATAGTCACGATGAACATCGTGACTTTCAGCCCGACAGTGGCGATGAACAACATGACTATTAGCCTCAAACCCGCGATGTCCATTGCGACAAAAGACACGAAACCCGCGATATTCCACATTGGAAGGCCAACATGGAATTTCGCAGCCTTCGGGGGCCCGCTGCTAACCAAAAAAGACATAATTGAAAAGGCTAAAGCGAATAGGGTCACCTAAAACTCATGGAATAAAAAACCAATGGTCAAATCTCCCGAAAATCAAGAAAGAGCTCTGATTGCTCTGCCAAACTCACACGTAACAATGACACGTCATATGGGCCCCACACCCTATTTATAGAAGTTCCACCATTTTTTCGAAGAACCATTCTGGTGTCATACGATGTTCGTTCCTCAAACCGTTGGTATCGTTGGAATCAGCACAGTGAGAACTTCATGACAGTTCTTTCCTTTTCCTGTTTTCACCAGGTCCATTTTTTGACCATTTTTTCATGCCCTCGTCGCCTCGATTTGTGTGCCACATCAGCCATCATCCATTTTTTACGAGTCTTATATTGCCGGATTCAGTTTTCCGCACTCGTGATGACGCTTGAGATAATTTCTCGCTCTCACGCCTAGATTTTTCGGGCATTTTTTACCATGCCCCCTCGTCACCTCGGTTTGTGTGCCACATTAGGCGTCATCCGTTTTTTACGAGTGTTATATCGTCGGATTCAGTTTTCCGCACTCATGATGATGCTTGAGATCATTTCTCACTCTCACCTCCTCATTTTTTTGGGCATTTTTTCCATGCCCACCCATCACCTCGGTTTGCATGCCACATTGGTCGTTGCCCCTTTTTGACAATCTTTATGTCACCGGATCCAGTATTCCGCACACATGATGATGCTTGAGACCTTTTCTCTCTCTCATCAATCCCTTTTTGTTTGGTATAATTTTACCCCTTTTTCAGGCCGAGCAATCCCTTTTACGAAAAAGGCACTTAGGGAGTTTCTGTTAATCTCTTTTCTGACTCCTAAAACAATGAAAAGATCGTCGAGCAACTTTGCTTCCTTTCATGCTCGCTAAACGTATCTGAAAGGGCATCTACCTGGTATAAGTTTAACTTACGAAAAAGAACACCAATGGAGTCCCCTTACCATTTTCAGACTCCTTAAAAATGAAAGCACCCATGAGCACAAACAATCCTGGGCTCACAAAATCCACAGGACGGTACCATTTCAGAGCACACTTTTATCCCTTCTTGGAGCTCATTAAAACTACGAAGAAGGACCCAATGGTGCTTCTCAACGCCAGAACAGATCATGTATACTCATATGGCAGCTTCCCCATTTCGGTTGCCTTTGTTAAGAGTATTCTGCAGTATGTCACCAAGAATCCCCCGACAGCACCCATCAGCTCGTCCCCTTAGTTAAAACATACCCTTCAGTCCTTAAAAGCTATGATCCCCGCACCTACAAGTCAGTTCCCTACATTTCCAGGTCAACCATGTCACCATGCTCTAAACAAAGGAAGTTTGAGTCTACCCACTATATGACCCCAATTACTTCCCATCCCCACAAGTATGTCAGTCCTACCATCAGGACTACCACACTTCAATTCTACACCTCGCGCTCCTATCAAGGAAACATCATTACCTTGTTAGTTGTTGGTCTCCCTCTGTCGACGACAACCAAATTTATTCCAGAGGATAGACTTAGAGGTCCCTGTGTATTGGACTCATCACCATTTATGATGAGTTCCTACGAATCATTTCGAGAAGAGTCCTCAGTGCCTCTCCAAATGGTTGTTTCTCACATGCTTAACTTCAACACCTTGATCGCATCGTTGAGACTCGCACAGGGTATTGGTCCATTCAGTTATTTGTTGAAGACCCCGAATACCACCCGACTCTTCCACATTTGAGAGTCTACTTATGAAAACAACCAGTTACATTTTTCCTATAGAGATCCGGGTTGCGCATGGTGACAGTATTCAGATGTACCCCAGTTTTATACTCCCTCGAGTATACAGTTACATGTACATGTACTTCTCAGAGATGACTCACAGTCATTGAGTCCCTACAGATGTTGGACACCTTCCGTTTCAGCAGTTCATCAACCCTTCTGAGACCTTATTCAGAATGGTTGTTGCTCTATTCCAGTGTATCAGTTATTGAGATCAGTCATGTTATGATCATGAGTACATCCCAGAATAATATCCCCTCCGGACCATTATGATGTACCAGCAGATTTTTTATGTATTTTTCAGGTCTCCCTTCTTGGGACTAATTGTTATGTATATGTCTTGATACGAGCATGGGTATGCCCATCTCGTCCATTATCAGAGATTATTCCTCATTCATATTGAGGCCATGTAATATTGTTTATTTTGCAGCTTCCGAGGGCCATGGATCCAGTCTCCAACCGGTCTCTTCTCTTCCCCAAACACCAGAAAAAGACAAAAGAACTATGATGTCTATCGTCCATACGATGAGCTCCTGCCCTCACACATCAGGGGGCAATCTGTTAACACCCAAAACGTGCTCACTAGCTCATTTTCTTATTCACATGACCCATTTGTCCACTTTTTCACCATTTGAGCCTCTAAAGCCATCAAAAGGTCACCAAAAGACCTTAATACACCCCTTTTTCCACTCAAAACGAATATTTTTCCTCAAAAAGCATAAAAAACCCTAAAAAAGGGTCAAGAATTCCCAAAAATATTAAAAAGGGAATAAAAATATTCAAAATATTCAAAAAAGGAAAAAGGAGGGAAAAGGTACCTAAACCATGTTGGTCAATACCATTGGTTTCCTCAAAACCATAATGGTATTCCCCACCACCAAAAACTATAAAAAGGTGGTAGGGGCTCCTCACTATCCATCCATCCATCATCCTATCCTCATGCTGTCAAAATATCTCATGAGCTTTTGACCATTGTAGCTATCTTGGAGAAGAGACCTTTGGAGCTTGGAGCTACTCACCTTGGAAGTTGCTCAATACAAATCCTCACCATTTGAGGTATCTTAATACAATACTCATTCTTTTTATTTCTTGTTCTTGAATCATTTTTAGAAAATTTTATTTGTTATATGCACATGCTAGTTTAGTTTAGATTCAGATTTATAATAATTGCTTTTGCTTTCAATCTTTGAAACTGCAATCACTTCTTGATAGGTGCCCATTGCACTAAGCTTGGTTGCAAAACCAAGCCAACAGAGTGTTTATGAATATGTAACTTCGAAATATATTCACTTGTATATTGTATTTGTACTTTATTGTATCCCCAACGAAGATGTATTATTCCTCCGATTGGAAGTGTCATCAGTTGTACTTGCATGTGTCGCAAGTTAAATTGTAAGTGGCCTAACTTATACTTGATGGGTTATTAGAACACCTTTATGGGGACGGCCCTGTATAAGTCATGTGGGTTAAAGGGTTGATAGACCACCCTAGTGGGGTCGGCCCAATTAGTATTATGTTAAGTGGTTAAGTTGGGGCCGACTTAGTTGAGTAAAGGTCAAATGAAAGTTAGTGTATAACTAGAGAGTGTGTCTCTCTCATTTTACACGTTTTCTTATTCACTCACTTCGCATTAGTGAGAGAGAGTAGGAGTGTGCACAAGTGGAGGAGGAGCATGCTGCTGAAGATGTCTATCTCTTGGGTTTGATCATGGTGATCCTTGTATTGATGCTTATTCTATCTCCGAGGAAGTTGCGGGGTTTTTCACCTTCTTGGTTTTCCCCAATGAAATGTGTTGATGTATATGTAACTTCGGAATGTATTTCATACATGTATATTGTACTCCTATAGAGATAGTATTATTCCTCTATACGGAAGTGTTTGTATTCCTATAGAGATGTTATTATTCCTCTATATGGAAGTGTCGTCATTTATATTGTAAGTGTCGTAACTTATACTTGATGGGTTATTAGACCACCTTGTTGGGGTCGGCCCTGTATAAGTCATGTGGGTCGAAGGGTTATTAGACCACCCTATTGGGGGTCAGGCATGTGGGTCAAAGGGTTATTAGACCACCCTATTGGGTGTCGGCCCAGTAAGCATTATGTTATGTGGTTAAGTTGAGGCTGACCTAGTAAAGGTTATTAGGCAAGTCAAGTACAAATAGAGTGCGGGAGGCACTCTATTTCATCATTCTATTCTCACACACACTATTTGGAGAGTGGCGCACTTTGTGAGGAGGAGAAGTTGCTTCTAGGAGATGTCTATCTCTTATGCTTGGGTTGTATCATTGCTCTATCTATCTTTGAGGATGTTATTGGGGTTTTTCACCTTTATGGTTTTCCCCAAGTAAACTATGTGTCTCTTGTGTGCTTGCATTATTGTGTTCCTGATTGATATGCTATAGATATGTTGTATATGTTGTTCTCTCAGTTAAGATCCTAGATCAGATTGAAGTAAATTCTGAAAAACTAACAAAATGTTTTGTGTCTCTTGTATCTTGTCTCTTATGCTTGATATGTTGTACATGCTGTTCTTTCAGTTAAGATCCTAGATCTATTAAATTAAATGATGAAAAACTAACAGTTGATGGATCTAAGGCACTAACTTTTTAATTTCAACGATTTTGCATGTACAACCTTGCATTTTCTCTTATCTCATGGGCCTTTTCAAGGGGCATCTCCTTCCTTCTAGACTTTCTTTTATTATTACGTTTGTTTCCCATATTCAATGCGTTTTTTAGAAAAACAAAAATATCACCTTTGCAAGAATGAACAAAAAACAAGATATTAAAACTTAATGTGCATGATTATTAAAGCTCGATGAAGCAATTGATTATGTACAACAACATCTAGTGAGAATGTTTTCATATAATCTTAAAAGCTATTTTGAATGCCCTACATATGACTACAACAACACCTCTAGGAACTAAGTAGGATGGTATTGGATGGTGGTATGGGATGTTAGTACGAGCAAATTCCCTACAAGGGATAAGCTCATACTCACTTCATTTTCATGGTATGGATGAGGGAAAATAGCCCCAAAAGACTAAGAGTTTTCAATTCTTTAGGTGTTTTTGTGAGTTGTTGTAGTGAAACCATGAGGAATTCAACAAATTTTTGTCTACTAGATGGAGGAATGTGATTATGAAATGTTATTGGTGGTGATGCAAGTAATTTTTTTTATTATCTTCATGAAAGGTTGAAAGCATTGCTTGGTGCATGTTGTAGTTTTTTTTTTGTAAGATGTTTTTATTGTCTATGTTGAATATTAAAAAGACTAAAATAGATCTATCATACAATTCATGAGGAAAAACCAAAATAGATGCCATTCAAACAAGTGAATGAAGACTAAAATACATTTAACAAGATAAAATTGTCACCATACCTCAAGGATTATGATTGCTCTTTCATTCAAATGTAAAATGCTCCTTTGATGTGTCCACTATATGTAAGAAGAGTTCATGTGTGTCCAAGTAGCATGAGAATTCAATCCAAAGAGCCAAATAGAGTCCAATTGTTGTGTATCCACTCAAATGATCCAAATAGAGCCCAAGAGGTGTGTATTCAATCCAAATAGCCAAATAGATCCCCAAATGTTGAGTATTCTATCCAAATGGTCAAGGAAGAAACAAATGGTGTATGAATTCAATATAAATTGTAAATGCTTGTCGGAATGTGCGTGAAAAAAGCTAACAAAACGCGATGAAGAAGGGATAAAATGCAGGAGAATAGCACATGTGTTTTTCTAAATTTCATCTTCAGGAGGGATGCACACGCACCAAGGAGCACGTGCGTGCTGCTACCGCGTGCACATCCTTGTTGAACGTTGTATAGTTTGGTGAGTAACATTCACTGCATTTATTACCCAACAAATCTAAATGTGTCAGTTTATTCCTAGAGCCCCTCCCCCATAAAATCCTTTAGGCCCTATTCTAACCCATGATCCCTAAGTGCATTTAGGTGCTTCTAGGTGTTTAGGGGTTTTGGGGTTAGGGTTATATGGATTATAGGCAAGTTATGGGGTTAAATGTCATCATCATCTTCATCTTAATCAACATCATCTATTTTCATCATCATATGCAGCTTGTCTAATTTTGGAAAGGAGGATATAAGATGATGATGATGATGATGGAGATGGAGATGTTGATGATGATGAATATTTTTGTAAAATATTAATCACAGCAGAACCTAGCTACTATGGATTCCTCACTAGTGAAAATATTGCAACACATTTACAAGAATAGGAATAAATCTGTAAAATGAAGAAAAAGAACACATGAAATGGGTGAATAATGTAAATATTATTAACAGTCCAACCTAAAAATAAATTAAGAACCTCCTTTTATAGAAATAGGAACAATTTGAATCCATCTGGAGTGTTCACACTGATCTAGCTTAGAAATAGCTCAAACCCCCCTAGGTTGACCAAAATATCTCAAACCATCCCAAACTGGTTCACAACTGCTATGTGAATGTTGGGAATGACTGGATAGGCCCATGCAACCTCACACATGTGGAGAATCTGGTTGGTTAGAGGTTAGGAAGCTAGAATTGGCTAAAAATCGGTAAAAGAGGCAAGTTTTTCCACATTCTGAGCATGTGTGTCCATGGTCAAAGAGAATCCCACAAACCAAGGGATAAGAGCACCCTAGGCATGCTGGAAGCAATAAATGACTGGGAGGGCACACCCAACAGCTAGTTTGACTTGGTATAATGCTCAGTTTTGTCCACATTGCCAACTGGTTCAAGCTAAATAACCATTTACTCACTAACCAACTTAGGGATGCAATTATTAAACTATTTGGCACTAATTAACCATCATTTGATAAATGATTAATGTACCTAGGTGTAATAATGTTCTAACACCCCCCCTTAAGCTAGACTTAGTGAAATATCAAATTAAGGCCTAGGAAACTAGGCTCAAGTCACCTTTTACATCATAAAAATTTATTTGTCCATGTAACCAAGGTAAGGAGGAAAACCACATGGGAAATAAAACCTCCCCTCTAAAATGGACATGTGGCATATATCAGAATACACCAATCATCACCATGCATCACTCACCCCAAGCAAAGAACTAAGGTAAGTGAAGGTCTTCTCAGTAAAACACTTGGTGAAAATATCAGCAGTTTGCTAACTTGAAGGGCAATGCTGCAATGCTATGGTCCGATCATGCACCAAACCCCAAATGTAATGCATGTGTATTGTTAAATTTTCAGAATTTGCTTCAATCTGATCTAGGATCTTAATTGAGAGAACAACATGTACAGCAAATCTACAGCATATCAATCATGGACACAATAATGCAAGCACACAAGAGACACAGAGTTTACTTGGGGAAAACCATAAAGGTGAAAAATCCCAATAACTTCCTCAGAGATAGATAGAGCAATGATACAACCAGAATACAAGAGATAGTCTTCTCCTAGCAGTAGTGCCTCCTCCTCCACAAGTGCGCCACTCTCCCAAGTGTGAGTGAGAGAATAGAATGTGTAAAATGAGAGAGACACACTCTCTATTTATACACTAACTTGACTTGACCTTTACTCAACTAGGTCGGCCTCAACTTAACCACTTAACATAATGCTGACTTGGCCGACCCCCATTAGGGTGGTCTAATAACCCTTTGAACCACATGGCTGACCCCCAATAGGGTGGTCTAATAACCCTTTGACCCACATGACTTATACAGGGACGAACCCAACAAGGTGGTCTAATAACCCATCAAGTATAAGTTACGACACTTATAATATAAATGACGACACTTCCGTATAGAGGAATAATAACATCTCTATAGGAATACAACCACTTCCGTATAGAGGAATAATAACATCTCTATAGGGATACAATATACATATATGTGAAATACATTCTGAAGTTACATATACATCAACACTCCCTCTTAACTAGGAAGGTATTTCTCGACACAGATCTTCTGGCACAAGTCATCTTCTCTGGATCATCGTCACTGCTACTGCTATCTCAATCAATCTCTGAATATACTCGTCATAGGAAGTTCTACAGAGCCAATCCTTTTTCATACTGGATGTAGTCCCACCACCTGCAGGTCTTCGTCATCACTGGCCATACTGTGGAAATCTCAGGACTTATTACATGCGTCACAAAACCTTAAAAGAGTCTCTTGACTAGCAAGAACCCTAAAGAGCATCTGAGGCCTTTTTCATCCTGTCCAGATCTCCAGGACTTATTACATGTGACCCCACCACAAAACCTTGAAAGAGAATCCCAGGACTGATTACGAGCACAAGGCTCAACCTATCGGATCTCCCAGGGCACAAATTACATGTGGTCACCACAAGACCTCGAAAGAGCATCCCAAGACTGATTACGAGCACAAGGCTCAACCTATCAGATCTCCCAGGGCACAAATTACTTGTGGTCATGGCAAAACCTCGAAAGAGCATCCCAGGACTGATTACGAGCACACGGCTCAACCTATCGAATCTCCCAGGGCACAAATTACATGCCATAGGAAAAAACCTCGAAAGAGCATCTACCAGATATCCCAGGGCACAAATTACATGCCATAGGCAAAACCTCGAAAGACTATCTGCAGATCTCCCAGGGCACAATTTATATGTCCTCCCAAGCAAAACCTAGAAAGAGCATTTGCCAGATATCCCAGGGTACAAATTACATACCATAGGCAAAACCTCGAAAGACTATCTGCAAATCTCCCAGGGCACAAATTACATGCTTATCTGCACAACCTGTTCCACGGCCACAGAGTATCAACCTGATACTCACCATACATCATCCTGATGTACACATGATCATCCTGATCATTATCACTACAACATCCTGCTACATGTCATCTGGAGCAACATCCCAAAGCTCGTCATCCATGATCATCCTGATCATACAATGCATCTACCTGATGCATACCAAGTATCTACCTGATACATATCATCATACATGATCCACCTGATCATAAAGTGTATCCACCTGATACAAATACAAATACATGATACATATCACCATACATGATCCACCTGATCATACAATGTATCCACCTGATACATATATAGATACATGGTCCAAGCATCCAACATGATGCATATACAATAATACATACAAGTGATCCAACTGATCATATCCAGCATCCAACATGATGTGTACATACATATGAATGATCCAACTGATCATATCCAACATCCAACATGATGCGTACATACATATTAATGATCCAACTGATCATATCCAGCATCCAACATGATGCGTACATACATATACATATAAATGATCCAACTGATCATATCTAGCATCCAACATGATGCATATACAGATCAGTAACTGGAGAATCATCCTGATGCTCATCATCCATGATCCTCCTGATCATCATAGCATCGTCCTCTTCAGATCATCTCATTATCTACGAAGCACAACCCAGATGCACATCATCCAGCACTTACACTACTGACATGGGAGAACACATCTACCACCATTCAGGGAAGGCTCCAGCCCTTACTTTTTCACCATGGGAGAACACATCTACCACCATGTGAAAAATGGCTCAGCAATTACATCACAACCAAGGGAGAACACATCAACCATGTCAGAAATGCTCATGTGCATCTGCATCTTTCGGACTCATAACTTCCCTTTGGAATGAACCTCGATCGGAAGTGCACCAAGCCTATCTTTGAAGTACTCAAACTGCACTCTGGCCAATGGCTTGGTCAATACATCTGCAACCTGCTCATCTGTCACAACATACTCTGCTTTGGCTGTACTTAGTGCTACGCAGGACTACTTCCTGCTAAACGAAGAGATCACACTTGATCCCATACTGAGGAAACACCTAGAAGTGCTCTTCCTATCTACAGCACTGCCTGCCCAATCTGAATCAACATAACCCTACAGGTTAAACTTTTGATTCGCATCATATTTGAGCCCATAATCAACTGTACCCTTCAGGCACGTCAGAATATGCTTTACAGCAACCAGGTGAACACTCCTCGGATCTGTCAGGCTGGCTCAATGTGTTCACCGCAAAGCAAATATCTGGTCTCATGTTCGTCAGGTACATCAAGGACCCAATCATCTGACGATACATAGTGACATCAACCCGTTTAGATGAAGAATCACATAGAAGCTTCAGGTTCGATGCCATAGCCTCGCAGTCCATCATCCCAAACCTCTTCAGGATCTCTACTGCATACTTCCCTTGTCCAAGGAAGATTCCATCTGCACTCTGCCACATCTCCATACCTAGAAAGTGGTGCATCATACCCAAGTTCTGCACATATATGTATCCCTGTCATGTGTCTCAGAACCAAGTGGCTGCTCCACATACACTTCTTCTTCAACTACATCATTCAAGAAAGCTGTCTTGAAATCCATTTGGTGTATCTTCTATTTCATCACTTTTATATTTCTCTATGCTGCCATCTGCAGCATGCTTGATCTTGATAGATCCATTTGGAAGTCATAACAAACTTCCCTTCAGGTCTTGGGACTACATCCCAAACATCATTCTTTATCGAATGGTACTCCTCGATCATGGCAATCTTCCCAGATCCTGGGAACTTCAATATATTCAATATTTTCAAGAGATAACTTTGTTGTTGAACAAATGTTGTAGTCCTTCTTTTGTAGGTGATGGTATACGATCTTTCCTACACAACAAGTTAAATTGCATGATTAGAAAACAACTCATAGTTTTCAGAACAAATTCTTACACATTAAGAAATATGTCATACAGTCATGCAATTATCTTAGCCAATGCTTCAATACAACATTTATCCATATCCCGTAACTTTCTAGATGCCTTCCAATCTCTACCAGAACATTGTTAAGAGTGTGCACAACTCCCAACATGTCAGCAAAGAGATTTCATTCTAGATAAGTAGCAATGGAATGTTGTACAGTGCCATAGGCCACTTACCCATGTATATCAGTAGTATACTGTTCATCAATGCAACTATTATAATATGCATAATACACAACCTAATTCTAGGAACATCAATATATACATTATTGAACAATATTATTTAAACAATAAAATATGCAAGTAATGACAATTCAAATACTTATCTTTGTTTGTTTGTTGGGTGGACTCCCTCTGAATCTTTGCAACTCCATTATGATGTGGATTGTGAGAAGTGGTCAACTCCCTCTAAATATCTGCATCCTTGTAGAAACTACTGGAGTGTGCTCCCTCTTGATCTTTGCTTCCTGGACTACATGTCCTTGAACTTATATACATTCTCGATCCCTATGCATGCTTGTTAGTATCATCATTATGTTATCCTCTAGGTCTCATACATAATCAAACATTCATTAGTATAATATTAATATTATCAAAACACAATAATCTCAAGCATGTATAGTCAGGATCAATTCAAACACAGATAATAAACATTAGTATTCAAGGTTTCAAGGAAGTCTTCTTTTATTCATACATATTCTTATTTGATCATAGGACTCTTTTGGTTAGTTAAATCATCAATCAAGAGAAGATATATAATATGCATAAAACCTGTAATTATTCAAACCTATACCTTCATGATTCTTCTGGTTAGTGATATCATCAATTATGGTAAGAAACATAATATACATACAACCATGACTATTCAAACCTATGACTTCATGAATAATCATTATCAACAACAGAAAAGTATAAGATCCTAACACAAGGTAGGATTCTAGCTTGATATAGGAAAAACATACTTGGATTAACATGCTAGCTAGTTATGTCTAACATACCCGCATAATGTCTTCTGGTTCTCTTCAGTGACTTGTGCTAGTAACCTGCATGTCTCATAAGTTAACCATTGTAGAACCAAGTTATACATATTTCGAAAGTAGATCTTCTATGTGATCCATGACAATGGATGAATCTTTGTCTTCATGTCACCATGAGCATATGTTCTTGAAGTAGAACATGATTTGACTTTCTTGGTGTACCTTTTGCGTTAGCAAACAACATAAACCTCATACAACATCACAATTCATTAGTACAATCATAAGTGTCAAAACCTTAATCAATGAATATCTTCTATTAAGGTGATACAACAAGTCCAGTAATTGATCAAGATTGTATTGTAATGATATGAAGACAAACATATGATAAACTTAACCATGAAACATACTTGTAAGCCATACCTGTCAAGATTGCTTGTAATATTCTTATGGAAGGCCTTAGCCTCATCTCCCTCTGAGACAGGAACTTCTTCACTTATGCAGGTCACCAATCCATCTTCTTCTAGGATTAACCCAATCCACTTGATTTGCAAGAACTGGACCTGGAGTGGGAGGACCCTGAATTAGGGTTTGAGTTTCCCAGAGCTTCACCCAACCAAAATATTTGATTCAAAGCTCTAAGCTTCAATTTTTCTGAGGAGCTTCCAACCGTGGTCACGGATTTCCAAAATTCCAATTTTTGCAGAAGCCCTAATTTTCCATCTTTCCTATCAAAGTCCCGAATTGGGGTTTGATCAAGCCCGGCCTTCTGCCCAACAAACAAATCTGATCGTGGTCTCTAAATTTTGATTTTGATGAGTAGAATCTAGCCTTGGTCTCCAATTACAAAAATTCCAACTTTCTCCGAAGCCCTAAATTCCGAAAGCCATGAATGAAGGTACTAAAAAATAATTCTGTTTTGACAGAAATATGTACCTGATTGTTTATGGTGTAACTATGAACTTTTTGATCCCCAGGTTCTGAAAATATTTCTTGAGATATCTCGACCTGTTATATTTCCATCCCGACAAGTCTGACCTCAATTGGATTCTCTGAGAGAGAGTTATTCCAAGTGTCGCAACGTGACCTGTTTATGAGATAATACAGGAGAGAGAACTTGTACGGCGTGCCACGTGTCACTGGTTCAACTTCGGCCTCTGAAAAATTTTCTTGAGATATCCTAACCTGTTATCATTCCATGTTGACAGGTCTGACCTCAATTGGATTCTCTGAGAGAGAGTTATGCCAAGTGTCGTAATGTGACCTTTTTATGGGGTAATACAAGAGAGCAAACTTGTACGGCGTGCCGCGTGTCACTGATTGAACTTCGGCCTCTGAAAACTTTTCCTGAGATAGTAAATTCTGTGTACTACCTGTCCCTTTTTATTAAATTGCATTTGGTGCTTCCTAGCCCACGTTATGACCTTTTTCCCAAGGTCACCTGATTTTGACTCAGATCTGGAAGAGGCAGAAACCCTATATTGTACAGATCATAAATCACAAAGTACAACGAATTAGAGGTTGTTTTTTGGACACAAGGTACATGGGGATCTGATATTCGACCTGTAAAAGTGTTAGATCCGAAAACTTTGCCAAAACGGATTTATAGCGAAAGTGCTACGATGACTGGTTTTTGCTATATCAAGCCCTAGCATCGTAAGTGCAACAAGTGTCATACATGCCATATCATGCCTTCTTTCAGGCTAGCTCTGATACCATGTTAAATTTTCAGAATTTAATTCAATTTGATCTAGAATCTTAATTGAGAGAACAACATGTACAACAAATCTACAACATAAGAATCATGGACACAATAATGCAAGCACACAAGAGACACGGAGTTTACTTGGGGAAAACCATAAAGGTGAAAAACCCCAATAACTTCCTTAGAGATAGATAGAGCAATGATACAACCAGAATACAAGATATAGTCTTCTCCTAGGAGTAGAGCCTCCTCCTCCACAAGTGCGCCACTCTCCCAAGTGTGAGTGAGATAATAGAATTTGTAAAATGAGAGAGACACACTCTCTATTTATACACTAACTTGACTTGACCTTTACTCAACTAGGTCAGCCTCAACTTAACCACTTAACATAACGCTGACTTGGCTGGCCCCCACTAGGGTGGTCTAATAACCCTTTGACCCACATGGCTGACCCCCAATAGGGTGGTCTAATAACCCTTTGACCCACATGACTTATACAGGGCCGACCCCAACAAGGTGGTCTAATAACCCATCAAGTATAAGTTACGACACTTATAATATAAATGACAACACTTCTGTATAGAGGAATAATAACATCTCTATAGGAATACAACCACTTCCGTATAGAGGAATAATAGCATCTCTATAGGAATAAAATATACATATATGTGAAATACATTCCGAAGTTACATATACTTCAACATGTATCTCTATGTGCTTGGTCCTTTGCCTCTGAACTGGATTAGTAGAAATCTTGATTGTACTTTGATTATCACACCAAAGAATAGTGGGTGAATAAAAAAAAATCTCGAACTCTGCAAGAATACCTTGCAACCAAACACATTGTGTGGCTACATTTACTGATCCCCTGTACTCGGCCTCAGCTGAAGATAAGGAAATAGTATGTTGTTTCTTGCTTAACCAGCACATAGGTCCAAGTGCAAGCATAAAAACATAACCAGAAGTTGATTTCCGATCAATACAATCACCAACCCAATCAGAATCAGTAAATCCTACTAGTTCAAGAGATGAACCAACAACATAATGGATACCAAAGTGCTTAGTACCCTGAACATAATGGAGGATCCTCTTGGCTTCCCTCCAATGAACCTCATGAGGCTCTTACATGTGCCTAGAAACAACCCCAACAACATATGACAAATCTGGTCTAGAATGAGTAAGATATAGCAAGCTTCCAACAAGCTACCTATACAACGAGCTGTCAACTAGTGGAGAAGAACCCCACTCATTTAGCTTAACTCCAGATAGGAATGGGAACTTTGCTGGTTTACATTCAACCATCTTAAATTTCTATAGCAAATCTAAAGCATACCTTGCTTGGGTGACAGAAATTTCATTCACAGTTTGCTCAATTTCCAAGCCGAGAAATTATCTCAACAAGCCTAGATCGGTCATTGCAAATGCACTGTGTAATGAAGCTTTTAATGCGCCCAATTCTTTGGTGTTGCTACCTGTTATCAAAATATCATCTACATATAGTACTATGATCTATATCAGATCACCATTCTGCTGCATATACACATTTGGATCAGACTTACACCTCTCAAACCCCAAAGATAGCAGAAAATTGTCCATTTTTGCATACCATGCTCTAGGAGCTTGCTTGAGCCCATAGAGTGACTTCTTCAACCTACAAACAAGTGTATGATCAGAAATAAAACCTTCATGCTGTTGCATATATATCTCCTCATTCAGATCCCCATGAAGAAAGGCACTCTTTACATCCATGCGATGAACCTCCCATCGCTTGGAAGCCCCAATGGCCAAAACTAGTCTTATGCAGTCCATCTTTGCCACCGGTGCAAATGTCTCTGTATAGTCCACTCCATGGACATGAGAGTAACCCTTATCCACCAATCTAGCCTTATGCTTCAGATCATAGCCATCAGATCCAGCTTTGGTTCTATAAACCCATTTGCATTGCACTAGTTTCCTCTTGGGAGGAAGAAGGACCAAATCCCAAGTTTTGTTCTCATGGAGTGAGTTCATCTCTTCTTGCATGGCTGATTGCCACCTTGGGTTTGTAGATGCTTCTGAATATGACTTTGGATTAGATCCAACCATTAAATATCATGCATTACTCATATCAGAATTATCACATGCAAAGGAATTGTGAAACTGAGATCTAGTTTTCCTAGCATCTTGGGGATCACCCGCAAGCTCTCCAGCAGCTTGTATTGTTTTCTTTTCCCACTTAGGCCTTGAGGGAGGTTCATGATCAGAGTCCATATCAACATAATCTTTAGAAATATCAAAATCAGAAATATCAGAAGAAGAACCACTACTTACATCATCATCAAGAAGAGGATATGTGCATTCCCCATCACCTTGTTCACTAGCTTGTAAGAACTCTTCTTCAAATTGGACACTTCTTTCGATGAAGGTTTTGAGAGTGGATGGATCAAAGAGATTGTATCCCTTGTCATCGTCTGCATACCCAACCATGATTGACTCCTTTCTTTGGGGCTGCAAGGCCTTTCTCTTCTCCGGTGGAATTCAAGCCCAAGCCCTTGAGCCAAAAATTCTGAAATGTGAAACATTGGGTTTGTGGCCCATCCATGCTTCAAATGGAGTAATTCCTTGCAATGCTTTGTGTGGTGCTCTATTCTGAACATATGCAGCACAGTTCATAGCTTCAGCCCACAGTTTAGGAGACAATTCCTTTGCTTTCATCATGCAAGTTTCCATCTCTTTCAGTGCTCTATTTTTGCACTCTGCAACACCATTTTGTTGTGGTGTGTAGGGCACTGAGTGTTGCATCTGAATGCCATGCTCTTGACAGAGCTGCTACAGATTCTTATTGACATAATCCTTTCCATTATCAGTACTCAAAACCTTCATGGCCTTCCCACTGAAGTTCTCAACCATACTCTTGAAAATTTTGAAACATTCAAAGACTTCAGATTTTTGCTTAAGCAAAAATAACCAGCAGTACCTTGAGTAGTCATCGATGAAGGTGAGCACATATTTTCTGCAGCCATAGGAGGGAGTGGGGAGTGGACCAATCAGATCAGAATGTACTAAACCAAGAGTTTCAGTAGCTCTCCTTGCCTTCCCTTTCTCATACTTCTTTTCAACATGTTTCCCAACAATGCACCCTTTGCAAGTGCGATTGGAAATTCTTATTTGTGGAAGCCCTTCAACCATCTCGTATTTGCTCAATGCTTGGAGATATCTATAGTTGAGATGCCCAAATCTCTCATGCCATAGCTTTCTAACTTCATTGCCATGTGACAGAAGAGAATTTGAGGAAGAGAACCCAAGAAAATGTGAGAACTTGTACATCTTCATATCATGGTCTACAACACCCATTGCAACAAATTTTCCGGTGGAAATTTCTGATATCTCCACATCATTCTGAATGAAAAAAACTTTCTTTGCTGCTCCAGTATGTGTCATCTGATATATAGAGAGAAATTTTGCTGCAAGATTTGGTACATACAACACATTGGAGAAGAACCCATTCTCCATAGAGATTTTCCCAATGCCATGAGCAGGGATTTCTGAGTCATCTCCCATGCGAATGGAGGGACCACTGTAAGGTGGAAGATTAGAGAACAAATCTCTTGAAGAAGCCATGTGCCTTGAGGCACCTGAATAAATGATGAACAAGGATGATTGATATGTACAAGCCACCAAAGCATGGAAGCTCTCCTTGTCTTCAGAAATGCTCTCCTTCTTCTTGGAACTTTCAGGAAGAGGAATATTGTTTTTCTGTAGGAGATGGGTCATCATGTCTATGGTTTTATTCATGCACGAACTCTTTGGGTGAAAACCCCTTTAACAGTAGCTACATTTTGTCTTCTCATCCTTTTTTCCCTTGTTCTTGGCAGGATTCGAAACCCCATCAGTGGATTTGGGCCTCTCATCCTTCTTCTTCTTCTCTTGAGGTTTCGTCCCCCTTGGTTTTTGCTTGTCTCTTCCATTTTTCGAATCTCCAGCTGCAAGAACTTGGTATTTTTGCTTGATGGTTCCCATCAAGACCAGCTTGTCTTTCTCTTGAGTTAGCATCTCCATGAAATCATCCAAAGGTGGCATCTTCCAACCTCTAACTGTGAGCCTTGTGGAGTTGAAGGAAGACACAAAAAATGAGTATTTAGAACCCAGTTTGGGGAGAATGGAAAACACCAACTGTTCTTCTTTATTCTCTATGCCACATTGTCGAATCTGCAAGACCAAGCTCTTGAACTTGGTGAAGCAGTCCTGGATGGAATCGAAATTCCCTGGGCTCAGTGAAACAAGCTCATTTTCGAGTTGGTGGCCTCTCATTTCATCAATCTTTCTAAACCAAGACTCAAGCTTGAGGAAAACTTCATTTGGAGTAACTATACTTTCTACATGAAACAGGAGGTCTCTTGAAATGCTGAGACAAAGGAGGCCAAATGCCTCAACCATTTTGTTAAAAAAATTGGATTTCTCCATAGCTGAGTTTGGCTCCACCTTAGTGCCCATCGTAATTCTGTAGAGACCCTTAGATCTCAGCAAAATCACCATTTCTTCCTTCCAATCGAAATAGTTGAAGGGAGTAAGCACATTTGGGTGAGATGGCTCCATTCTTCTCTGTTACTCACGCACTTGCTGATAATGTTGATCTTAAATACCTGCAAACAACTCTCAAATCACTTAGGAGGGATCTACACTAACAGATTCGAACCTTGTTTGATAGTGGGTGCATTTGGGAGAGCATCAAACCTGAGAAGAGCCACTAGATTTCTCCAATGGACTCAATGCAATGGCCTCAAGAATTCTATGGTTTCTCCACTGCTTTTGGAAAGACACTAAAACAGTCTTGCTGGTTCAAATGGTATCTCTAAGAGCTCCAATACCATGTAAAATCTTAATCACAGCAGAACCTAGATACTATGGATTCCTCACTAGTGAAAAGATTGCAACACATTTACAAGAATAGGCATAAATATGTAAAATGAAGAACAAGAACACATGAAATGGGTGAATAATGTAAATATTATTAACAGTCCAACCTCAAAATAGGTTAAGAACCTCCTTTTATACAAATAGGAACAATTCGAATCCATCTGGAGTGTTCACACTGATCTAGCTTAGAAATAGCTCAAACCCCCCTAGGTTGACCAAAATATTCCAAACCATCCCAAACTGGTTTGAAACCGCTATGTGAATGTTGGGAATGACTGGACAGGCCCATGTGACCCGACACATGTGGAGAATCTGGTTGGTTAGAGGTTAGGTAGTTAGAATTGGCTAAAAATGGGTAAAAGAGGTAAGTTTGTCCACATTTTGAGCATGTGCGCCCTTGGTCAAAGAGAATCCCACAAACCAAGGGATAAGAGCACCCTAGGCATGCTAGAAACAATAAATGACTTGGAGGGTGCACCCAATAGCTAGTTTGACTTGGTACAATGCTTAGTTTTGTCAACATTGCCAACTGGTTCAAGCTAAATAACCATTTACTCACTAGCCAACTTAGGGATGCAATTATTAAACTGTTTGGCACTAATTAACGATCATTTGATAAATAATTAATGTACCTAGGTGTAATAATGTTCTCACAATGTTGATGATGATGGTGATGATGATGGTGATGGTGATGGTGATGGTGATGGTGATGGTGATGAAGATGATGATGATGCTGATGGAGAAGATGATGATGATGGAGATGTTGATGAGGAAGGGGGGGATGACAATGATGATGGAGACGTTGATGAAGGTGATGGTGATGGTGATGATGGTGATGATTATGTGAGGAGGGTTTGATTATGAGGAGGAGGGTCTTCATCTTCGACACCATCATCATCTTCATCGTCATTATCATCTCCCCCTTCCTCATCGACATATCCATCATCATTATCATCATCATCTTAATCATCATCATCACCATCCTGCTCCTCCTCATCATCGTCCTCCTCTTCATCATCATTATCGTCTCCATGATGATGATGATGATGGAGATGTTGATGACGAAGAGGGAGATGAGGACGATGATGATGATGATGCGAGGAGGGTTCGATGATGATGGGGGAGAGGAGGACAATGATGATGAGGATGATGGTGATGATGATGAAGATGATGATGAAGATGATGATGATGATCATCATCTTCATCTCCATCATCATAATCCTCATCACCATCATCATCATCATCATCATCATCATCATCATGAGGATGATGATGATGGTGAGGATGATCATGATGATGGCGATGATGAAGAGGAGGACAATGATGATGATGATGACGTGGATGATGGTGATGAGGATGATGGCGATGATGGTGATGACGATTACATGATGATGGTGATGATGATTACATGATGATGATGATGATGATGGTGATGAGGATGGTGGTGATGACAGTGATGATGATGAAGATGATGACGATGGTGATGATGGTGATGATGATGAAGATGTTGATGATGATGATGATGGTGATGATGATGAAGATGTTGATGATGATGATGATGGTGATGCAGATGATGATGATGATGATGATGATGATGATGATGATGATGATGATGATGATGATGATGATGATGATGATGATGGTGAATATGATGGTGATAATGGATATGTTGATGAGGAATCGGGAGATGACAATGAAGATGAGGAGGATGATGCTGCTGATGATGATGATGATGGTCAATATGATGATGATGATGATGATGATGATGACTATGTTGATGATGGTGATGATGACATGGTGATGATGATGATGAAGATGATGATGATGATGGAGATGTTGATGAGGAAGGGGTAGATGGCAATGATGATGAAGAGGAGAACGATGATGATGGTGATGAGGATGATGATGATGATGGTGAGGATGATGATGATGATGGTGATGATGAAGAGGAGGACGATGATGATGATGATGAGGATGATGGTGATGATGGTGATGATGATGATGATGATGATGAATATGTTGATGATGATGATCCTGATCATCATCATCATCACCACCATCATCATCATCCTCATATCCATCATCATCATCTTGTTCATCATCATCACCATCATGATTGTGATCATCATCATCACCATATTCATCACCATCATCATCATCATCCTCATCACCATCATCCTCATCTCCATCATCATCATCATCCTCATCAACATCATCCTCATCCTCATCATCATCGTCATCCTCTTCATCATCACCATCATCACCATCATCATCATCGTCATCATCATCTTCATCACCATCATCATCATCATCCTCATCACCATCATCCACATATCCATCATCATCATCTTGTTCATCATCATCATCATCATC